>JAZGUH010000354.1:0-453359 GCA_037893225.1 Hippasteria phrygiana
CCCGTACATGCAGAATAAGACCTTTACATGGTTTTGCTTTTCTGGTGTTGCATCTTTAGGTGTAGGCCCTTACAAGCAAACAAACAGAAAACAAATTGGCAAAGAGCAGGGGGATGGGGTTTCCACCCATAATCCCCCGTATCCGCCCCGTCTTTTAGCCCCACCTAAACACTTGTTCTTTCTTTCAAATGTCGTCACAAACGTTCCCTTGGAAATAAAAATATAGTGCCCATAGTAATAAATATCGTCTTCTCCAAAGAGGCAAAATTAAACCATATTATCCATTTGCGTAAGTTATGTTTTACGTGTATAAGCATGACATTGATGATAACTCAACACTTGGATGTCTACAGTTCTACACTATAAAAACTGTGTTTTGCAATTAAACACAATCTTGCTATCATTTTGTAAAGATGTTTAGAATCTAAACATAACGTGTCAATTCCTAAACATCAATGTTCAATGGCTGCAACACTATCCGCCAACACTATAATCATGTTGAGTACCGTATTTAAGCATGTTTAGAAAAACGTTTTCATTGCTAAACACAGCTTTTGCAGTGTAACTCCATCTAAATAGGCCTATTCCGTGTGGGTCAGGTAAGCCATCCTATAGGATGTCGTACCTGACCCACACGGAGTGCTTGAATCACGCATAATCTAAAGGCCTCCTTTTATAACACAGGGGCTGCGACCTTTGTACACACTATGAGCGACCAAAAAATGGCCAGGGACGCTCAACGGTCGCCTAACCCAGAAAATCCTGTTTCTGTGTAACTGCTCCTAGCGATCCTTGTGTTCCTCCCTTGAACCACCAAAACTGCAATTTTCGGGCATTTTCAGGCAGAAGCATCGCCCAGATTGACGGTAAAATTTGCAACAGAACGCATCTATTACGTGGCGACCATTGGCCGACCATTGTGCATCCATTCTGCAACCACGGCAATGCTTGTGCCTCCCTTCTGCCTCATTTGAGCCACTCTTTGAGCAACCAACCTCCTCGGTCGACCTTGTGCGACTGTTTTGAACATGTTTAAAAATTTACGGGCGACCATGGCGTCCATGGCGATGTCTGAACATCCTGTGTACCACCTTTGAACGACCTAGGCAACCATTCGGCCTCCTTTGAGCCTCCAACGGGCGACCTGGCCAGTTTTTATGATCGCACAAGGGAGGCCCAAAGGTCGCCATCCTGTGTAAAGGGGTATAAGATGTAACTAATTCTATGAGGCCGATGCTTTTGAACAATCTATACACCGTAAAAAACGCAAGCAGTGTGTCAATTTCGGTCCAAAATGATTGGTTACATTTTGGAAGATGTGACTAATTCGTAGCTGTTTTTACGAGGGCGCGGACATTAATTTGTCAATTAAATCCATGTAGTTATATATAATTCTTCATTTTGACCATATTATGCTTTATGCCGACCAGTCACATGACCACAGACTACTTTTGTATTTTCATCAATTTTACAATTGTCTTAGAAGTTACAGCCATAGACCTACATTCACACACCGACAAAAAATAGACAGTTTACCACGGTGTTTTGTTTTTCTTTCTTTCATTTGCAGCAACCGCAGCTTTCACCTATAGAGTGAATTATGCACAGCCTTGGCTGAATGTTCACTCTCGAATCAAGAGCAACACAAGGCCGGGCCACGCGCAGTGACGCGGATTGATCGAGCCCACCATCACAGCGACTTGCATCCCGGCCGAACGTGTGGCTGGCACGTGCCCGAGCATGGTATGGGCAAGCATCGGTGCGTGGGGCTGGAGATGAGTCATTGTTGGCCCCATCTGCGGTACGCAGGAAAAACAGCCCCTTTGGCAAAGAAATCCTCGAGTGAAAATGCACTAGGGCCGATTGAAAACTAGGGACAAACTGTTCAGTTCCGTCCCGTATTTTAAAGTTAGAATTGAGAGAGTATTAGACCATCATTCATTCGAGGGGGGGGGGGGGGGGGAAGGTTGGGTACAAATATATCTAAAATGAATGCACGCTGTGGGTATTTAACACCGCTGCCCATTTTTTGTCTGCATTGGTTTCCATTTACGGCATCACAAAGCCATCACTACTTATAGATATACTTACTGATAGATTACTTAGTGATACTTATAGATGCAGACTAACGTTGCCAGACTAAAGTGGCCTTCAAGCCTCGATATGGACTCAAGATACCGAAAGATGTTTGATATTACACAGACATTTTCCAAACTATAATGCACAACGCAGAGACTACTACACATGAGGGTAGATTCGAGTCTGAATTTAGTCTATAAAGATCAAGATTGTCGCAATGAGCATTTCGGGTCACCAACGAAGCCCGCGGGCCACCATTTCAATTTGTACATGTAACAATTTCACAGCTTGATGCAGTCGGCCCGGTCCAAAGGACCCCGCGACAACCGGTGCAATCTTGTTAAATCTCGCGAGATTTCAGACGAGACCCGAGGTAGTCCTTTTGTGCCTGGCACGGATTGATCTGATAATTCACCCTTAGCAACGCCGCTTGCAACGTTCCCTCGATATCACAAGCCCGGCCAGTCCACAATCGAGTCGTCCTCCCCCCCCCCCCCCCCCCCCCAGCCCACCCCCCACGCCCCCCCCTTACAGGCCGAGCTCATCTAGGCAGAGTAGACACGTGAGCAGGGATGGTGATGCGGAGGGATTGACGCGTGTTTATTAAAGGATTGCCGCTCGTCTGAGCGAACCATCCACAGAAGGACAAATGCGACCCAGCCAAACAAAATGAGTCACAAGTCGCCTGAGCTACCTTTGAGTTACATGCCTTAAACGTGACTTACAGTGGATGGAAAGCAATTAGAACTCTTAAGGATTTCACCCGAAAAATGTCCACATTCTTCGGGATGTCCAACTGAGTGGTTATTACATTGTAGAGTCAAGTATACTCTTGCTTATGCATGTAAAAAAAAGTAACGAATCCAAAAATGTCCTTAAGGCTTATTTCGTAGGGTCTGGTCACAAATGCAATTTGTGGGCTTGTGAGCCGTATTAAACACGAGCGCCGCATAATGTTGGTATGACGGAGTAAAAAGTGCATTCGGATCTGCTGCTTTCCCGCCCTTTGTTTAAAGGACGAAGATTGTGATGTAATCAATCACTGTAAGTAAGCGATGATAGGCCTAACGACTAATTGAAATTATTGATTTACTACCCAAGACCAGGTCTTCGAGTTCGGATACTTTTTTTTGCATTTGCACATAAATTCAGTAAGGCATTGTATTCCTTTATAAGACTTATTTAGGATTAGGTTTTCAGGATCACAGGACGTTTACGTGATAATCTAATGCATGTATTATCCCTTGTAACGGCTGTGTAGTATAATGACCGCGTTAGTGAAAGATGTCATTACACTGAAAGCATGTTCAATTTTATTCAATCGAACAGTGAACATTACGAAATCAATCAAATGTTTGCCTGATTTTATAGATATGAGCACAATGGGGAGTCAGGTTGACATATAGTCCTATAGTGGTATACTTTCCTAGCCTTCCACCGCTGTGACCCAGGTTCGAAGCCCACCCAGGACCGACATGTCGATTGGGTTCTCAGTCCCTGCCTGATTTCGTGGGTTTTCCCAAGGATGTCATTCTGAGATTTTCCTCCACCTCTAAAAAACATTTCTTCGTCTTCTTCCTACAGGTTTCTTCAGGCTTTCGAGCTACAGTGCGACATGCACTTGAGGAACCCTTGGTTTCATGACGAGAAAGAATTAAAATAAATAAAATGACGTGGCTACATTTCTTGACTGGATAAAAGTCATGTGCAATATAGCACCCATTTTGGCACAACAGTAGTATTTCTTGTTTGTGAAATAATCGTGGTTTTGTGAAGCCCCATACACATGCATTCATTCCCATTTAATAGAGGATGTTTCAAAAAAGGAGATTTTTTCTCAAAAGAAAGCCAGATGACACCAACACCATGTCCATTATAAGCCGATGTTACATTCCCTGAACAGTTTAATATATAAAGCACTCGCTGGTGTCAAAAGGGATCTGGGGCCAGTTTCAATGAGCTGCTAGGTACCGGTATACAAATTTGCTTAGCACAAGTAAGTCTTGCTTTAATAGTTAAACAGGTTACCCTCCAGAACCCACCTGAATACCAGTCACAAGTACTATGCATCACATGAAAATTGGGTTGGTAAATCTGTTTTTACAAATGGCTTTTCATGCTCAGCCAATTTTGTGCTTAGCTGTTCCATAAAATTGGCCCACGTGTACGTTCCTTCTTACCGGAATCAAGTACAAAAACGAGCTCTCCAAAGTGGTCGAAGTGTTGTTTTTTGTTGTTGTTGTTGTTGGTTTTTTGTTTTTTTGCATTACAAAATGGTTCTCGCGGCCACGCCAAAATGTTATAGTGCACACAAACTTTGCACGAATTTCGTGCAAATATTCTCAACAAAGGTGCATCGAGACTTACATGACCACACTGATTCGAACTCTAAAAAACAAAATCACCCATGACTCCGGCTTAAAATTGTTGCGCCCTTTGTGCTCTTTAAATGTAGTGTACACGATTGGTAATCCTCCATTTTTGTTTTACTTAATTAGTACGAAATATCTTACTAGACTGTAAGTTAATAGTAGTCTCAATCATCCTGTGAAATGATGGCACCAGGTGTACTGTCGTTGTCAAGAAAAGTGGAAATTTATATCGTTTTCCAACGATTTCCAGCTGGAAATCTGCCCTGTAGCCTTTAGTCAAGGCGCGCGTGGCTACCGGGACAAGACTTTAGTGGCGCGCCCCGGACATGCTGGCATTCAGGGAGCGTCACGCGTCCAGGTAGCCACCCGCCTTGACTAAAGGCTATCATCCGCCCGACGGTTAAAAACGAGCGCTGTTTTTCTCTCGATTTTTTCGCCATCCAACAACGCAAAACTTTGAACAGGTCAGTGGAACGATATTTCCTATAAAATACTAACCCCCAAATCTGCCTATTTCTGAAAATTGCAACAATAACCAATCATGTAGGCCTACACTTTAAACTCTTTCCGAATACGCTGGCAATAGATGGGTGATGCCATTTTCATAGTGCCAACGGAGGCCTAATGCACAAAGTAGGCCTTGCATAGTTTCCTAATATTATATTGCAACCGATTACAAGTGCAGTTTATAATCATCACACACAAATTTAGGTCACGATTTGTATAATTTGATTATATACAGGATAAAGATGTTGCAGAATTGTTGGTTGGTCAGGGGTTGCAGAGCTTGACTGGAAAGTTCTCATCCACTGAGCGTAAAACCGCGCCGACTTTTACCTCCAAGGACTACTTTCCATCAAACGAAAGCAATGCACAAGATTATGGAGGAAATCACGTAGAGTTTCGCGGATGAAATGCAGACGGCGCAGGTTGGTCCAGCGGCGTTTCGTGGCGATGGTTTGACCGACTTTCTGGTGCTCCCACCGTTGGTTTTGTTGTACGGAGTTGATTTTGTTGTCCCAGCGAGTTTGTACGGCTTGACCGTCTCCTGGTCTTGCGCGTCGGTGTTCCCACCGTTAGTTTTGTTGTACGTAGTTGATTTTGTTGTCCCAGCAAGTTTGTACAGCTGGACCGTCCCCTGGTCTTGCGCGTCAGTGCACCTCCTGGATATGTCACACCAGCTATCGTCTGGACCCTCACCGCAACCGGAGCAGCCCCACATGCCTTGCGCCTTTCGCTGAGCAAGCAGCGTGTCCAGTGAGGTCTGGCAGCCCTCGTCGCAACCCGGACCACCGCAAGCAGAGATGGTAGCATCGAGTTGCGACCTGCAGTTTCCGTCTGTGACGCAGCGCCTGCGAGCCTTGTCGCATGGGATCATACCATCCACGAGGATGGTGGGAGTGGTCCTGGAAGGCTGGGTGACTTCCCCTAAAGGGATGGCTCGCAGGGTCGGGCACACTACCAGTCGGTCTTGTACCTTCACGCAGATATCCTCCGGGTAGATCGCCGCAGGAGCAGAGCAATCACAGGTGAAGAAAACGGCGCTTTCATGGAAGAGCTCCACCATTTTCTGGACCTGTTCATCGCAATCCGCGGAGCACTCGTCGCTCTGGCTGTCAATCAGGGCTTGGCAGCTCATGTGCATATCTTGTTGGAGCGGGACAAGTTTCTGCATTTCTCCCATATCCAGAATGTTCAGCTCTTGGTCACAGCCGGTCAACACTATTGGTATCCAAAGGGTCAGAATCTGGCCAGCCCAGACCAGTTTATAGTTCGTTACTTCCATGGCGGTAGTGGCACTGCAGTCGGGGCGGTATCTTTCCAGAAAGTGACTAGCAAGTCACCAAGAGTTATCGATCGATTTAAGCAAATTGTTCAAAATTTCCTTCCCGGATTTCTGAACACAAAGAGCACAAACCAACGATCTACACGACCACTGACTTCTGCTATGCTGAAATCTACGTCAACCGACTCGTTTAAACACAGCGGTGTTCATCGTATGTTCTACGGGATCACTCGTCACGTCTACACCGTACGCCGCGGCCGTCGATTAATCACACCCACGTACGCACCGCGGACCGACACCGGGCGAAAGAGGCAGACGTGCCCGCTGCGCTTTTTCTCTCGTCACTGTCTTCTCGCCGAGCTCCTAGCCCCGATCTAACCGATCCACTTCCTCATCATCACTCCATACCCACGGCTGAAGATCGCGCCAGAGAAGGACGTTGTTTTATGAGTATACAATATTAGTACGTCACTAGCATCCCGTGGTTGGCACTGGGTATGAAGACTAGATCCAAATTGCAGCATCGTCTATTTATACAGCGTGTGTGTTGCGTTTAATAATAATTGATTGTTCCATTGCCAGGGTCGTGATCAGTTGATCGTGCGTGACATGCGCAGTGGAAATACAGAGTTTATAATTAGCAGTGACACGAGTGTGAATCACCGCGTTTGTAAATACCGGCAATCGTGGACGAGGGGCAAAAGGGTTAGGGCGTAGACAAAGGGGTCCACGATTGACCAAACGTCCACGATTGGAAATCGTGTACAAAACATATAGGAGGCCTTCCGAAAAGGTTAAAGTACAAAGAAAAGAGGGACAATAGGAGGTCCGCGATTGATGGTATTTACACACTAGTTGTGCGCGTTGACTAAGGCACCATTGCTATCGAGGGAAAGCAATTTGGAATCGACCTCTTTCGGCTACGTAAAAAATAAATTATGCAATGAGCGAGTTCGGTAAAAAAAAATTAAATGACAATAATCTGCCAGAATTCCATAAGGCGCTACTTGAAACAAAAAGAAAGGAACCTGTTCTTAAATGCTCTTTCCAAATGGGTAACATTTTGACCTTCTGTGGGTCAAGCCATGACTGGTATTAAAAATGGGCCCTGTGCACTTTCATTCCAAAATAGCCAGTTGTGCCTAATGAACCACTTTGTAGCCATGTGTAATGAACCAAGGTGTAGCCATGAGGGTCCAAATTGTTTGATAAAAGTTTGTTGCCGTTTGAAGTGGCTATCTTTAGCCTTTGCACGTGTTTTCAAAGGCAATGCGTGCAAATAAACATAATACGAACGAAGGCGTTGTTTCACACTTCCAAAAAAATGTTAAAGGAAACATGATTTAGGATTTATATTGCATTATTCCTGCTTAAAACAATAAAGTATTATCTTGACAATGATATTTTGTGTCCAGAGACAATTATTTCCCAGATTAAATATGAGAAAACAATTTTTGAAAATGTTTGTCCAAGCTACTCCGCCCCCTGAGTGGGACCCTCATTAACATAAGTATGTGACGTAGATCGAGGCACATTACCCATTCATCACGGGTATGCATTGTGTGTACATTGTACGGCGAAAATTCTTCGTCCAAAATCTAAGCAAAATATAGTGTTTTTCGGCCATGCCGACAAGGTGTGTGGCTGCTGGGTGCAGCAAAACAACGACGGGTGGAGTAAGCCTTCATTTATTTCCAACTGAAGCGAAATATCGGAGAATTTGGACGGCGAAAGTGAAGGTGACAAGAGCGTTATGTAGCGACCACTTTGAGCCGTCGTGTTTCGATACTGGTATTTTAAAATCCTTTGGGATGACCATTAAAAATATGCTCAAGTCCACTGCCATCCCAACAAAGTTCCCAGATGTGAGTAAGATAAAGGCGAAAGCAGTTAAACGGCCCATTCCCCGAGGAGCCTTCGCTAAAAGGGAGAAAATCAGGGTAAGTTCGATGTTAGTTGTTGTTGCAACTTACGAAATTGCACGTGTAGACCTAGTGTGTGTTTACGGGCCGGGTCCAGACTATCGAGTCGATCTATGAATTTCGGTGCCTCGGTCTACGTCACGAACAGCGCCCTCAATTTGAGTCTCAACAAATTTCAAAAAGGGGGGGTCAATTTTTGAGCGGCAAATAATCACACTAAAACTTCGCTTAAACCAGTTTGGCTTTTAATTCACATTTAATACATATAAATGAATTTATTTATTAAATAAAATGTGATCCGGTCAATTTGAGAAGCATGGTTCCTTTAAATTTCATGCGGGATGTTAATTAAAATGTATTTCGGGCACTCGAGATGATTGAAACATGATTGAAACAAGTGTGGACGTGTATTTATTTAATTACCATTTTAATCACCATTAAATTACGTCATCAAGTACCAGATTTAATTACTTCTTAGTATGAACTATTTTAGAGCATGTTTTGATTCTTAACATAAAATCGAAAGGGGTTAAGTTTCCCCCACCCCCAAATGCTAGATAGTCACTTTATAACGAGCCATCGGCAACTTGTTTGTCATTATTAATGATAATAAGGTAGTTTTGCAACTTTGTTAAACAGAATGATTTGCACGTAAAACATATTAGTGATTTTTTTATGTATTTATATTTATTACATTTCCTTACCCAGGGTATGCCCAAACAGTTTAAAACCGGTTTCCATTGGGGTCCTGCATACATTTGTAATTAAAACTGGTACCGGGTAAAGTGAAATTCATATATATGAGACGAATTACCAACATTAATACTTGAAAATACGAAGATATTTACACACATACAAAAATATTACACAGATCTATGGGAGCTAACAGCGTTCGATTCCCCTCCTCTACGTCCCCCAAGGGATGGCCGGTGCATCCATCCGTACATTAAGACGACCCTGGGAATTGCAGCTCCATATTGAAGATTATAGGATATTTCATGGCATCTCTATATTTTGGTTACGTTCGATTAGCTTACACTTTAAAACACGAGGTTACACCGCGGGGAATCCACGGAATGGGGCTAATCGCACGCTGTGGTGAATTCTGGTGTAGAGTTTTGAATTTTATTTCACTTTTAAATTCAGCACAACCATGACCTTGTTTTGTAATATAAGACTATTTAAGAAGATGAGCTAAATAAATGGATACCATTGTGTAGTTCCTTTCATATGGGTTTCTTTCGAATTCAATATTTTGAATATACAACTATTTGATTGTCATAGAATTCAACGCAGAAAAGTCACATTGGCGCAGATTTTCATATTAATAAAAATTAACAAAAAACTGAATATCAGACTGAAGCAAAACAAAGTATAAATTAATGATGTGTACCTCGAAAAAGGCGACGATCAGCCAGATCCCTCGGAGTCGAGTCGGGCCTATCTCGTCTTTTCAAGTCCTTTAGGGCCTCTTCCTCGTCGAGTGTTCCGCGTTCTTTTTGTCCAGCTGCGCGACCGTCGCTCAGCTGGCCTTGCTTCCGACTGCAATGCGGATTTTCCTTTTTCTAACAGCCAACAACTCCACGGTTTCTTGCACCGCTTCGATATGGCAGAGTCGGGATCAGATCTTTCGATCAGGGCCATTTTGGCTTTATCTTGGGCAATTTCGAGCTTCCCACAGAATTCAAATTGGGCTAGAATTTTGTTTTAGGCGGTGCGATAGCATTGAAGCGTTGATCGAAATAATCTTTAAACTTCTCGAACACAAGGATGTATCGGATACACTTTTCTCTTTAGTCGACATAATCAATCGGTCAATGAAGTATACGAGAGATAGAGTAGACGAAGTTGTAACTGCATTCAGCAATTGTGCACGAGTCTGAAGTGAAGGCGTTACTCGTGAGCCACGTTTAAATACCCACACTCTAAAAACTGTGTTTAGCAATTAAACACAATCTTGCTATCAGTTTGTAAACATGTTTAGAAGCTAAACATTACGTGTCCAATTCCTAAACATCAATGTCCAATGGCTAAACGCTATCCGTCAATACGCTAAACATGTTTAGTATGTAAACGTGTTTACAAACTGATAGCAAGAAAGTGTTTAGAAAAGTGTTTAATTGCTAAACACTGTTTTTGCAGTGCAGGGTTTATTGTTATCCAAATTACCAAGGAAAGCGAGGAGAACGCAGTGTGGTTACGTAATGGGGAACTTGGTCTAAGTGCCAAACAAAACTAAATGTAAGTTGTCTGAAGATACTTTGTAAAGATTGGATTTTGCATGGGAGATGATGTACCGTATTAAAATTAAAAGGGAATTTTGCTCCTTGAATTTTTGGCGTTTAGACGTGATACATTTTTGCTTAAAAATTGGTCCTATTTGGCTTGTCAAGTTGAGGGATGCTGTATGAAAAATGGCAGCTAGCCGGTTTGGGAAAAACCACATTTTTAGGGGTGGCACTTTTTGGGGACAATTAGCAAAAATTCCAAACGGCTACCCTACCAAAATTGAAAAGAATTTGACAGATTAAGATTCAAACTATAATTTTCAGTAGTGCCACAAAAACTGAGAGACTCCTGCATGGATGAGGATTTTTTTCACTGTGAAGTTAGTGGATGTTACACTAAGGTCAATGGGAGTGTATTTAGTGTGGTGCACCCCGGGATGCACACCAGAAAATAAACTTCCATAGAGCCCAATGATAAGTACGCCAACTTCCAAAATTCAGAAAAAATACTTAGGACTCTCCAATGTGTTTGAGGCACCCATCAAATTAAAGCTTATTTCATCATTTGTCAGTTTCTGTTCGATTTTATGGGGATTAACATGACTTTGGGGAGAAATTTCCATCCAAAGATGATCCTCCCTAAAAAATAGTCCAGTAGCCCATCGCCAGCTTGAAAGATGATGCCTACGCTCCATTGCATGCAAAAGAGAGCACTTTTAGGGCCCAATTTCATCCGAATTTCACAGTAATATAAGCTAGCAGTCCTGTGCACCGATTCCAACCTTCTCTTTTTCAAACCCTCAAGTTCATGGCACACAAAATGCTCTAACAGCAGAGAATGTGAGGGCTCGCAAATCGTGATTTGGCCCGCGTAGGCAATTTTCGGCCTATTTACTGGTCTAGACAGGGCGCTGGGCACATCTGATGCGCTTTGAGCTCTGATAGGATAAATTTTGCGTGACCTGTGACCTGCTGGAGGTCACCAATTCCGCATCAGCACAATACGTGCTCAATCATGGCGGCCCAGCTGATGTTGGAACGTATTGTGCGATCAAAGAATACCAAAGATCAAGGTACGCTACCCAGAATGTCGTGTGTTTCCTTTACACAATTAATCTGTGAAGCTCATCAGACGTTCCCAGCGCCCTGTTTGGGTGGGGTACGAGCGAACAGTTGTACGCTCTATCAAGGGCGCTTTCGTGGCTCGTACCTATATTTGCGCTCTCACATGGGCAAAATAATCGTCACCCCCCCCCCCCCCAAGTCGGCCCCACTGAAAATTTCGCAAACGCAGAAAATAATAGTATTATAAAGAAAAAACACTGTGAGCGCCCCCTCCCTGTAACAAC
The DNA here is from genome assembly GCA_037893225.1 of Hippasteria phrygiana. NCBI lineage: Eukaryota > Metazoa > Echinodermata > Asteroidea > Valvatida > Goniasteridae > Hippasteria > Hippasteria phrygiana. The sequence goes on from JAZGUH010000354.1 coordinate 11,737, forward strand.
CAGCTCCCCCCCCCCCACTCGCCCACCTATGGAGACGGCCCTAGCTACGCTGCTCGTCGCACAGCATTGTGGGACTGTTTGCCCTAATTTGTGTGCAATACCCCATAGCCTAGTGGGGTATCCGTGAAAGGCCTACGAATCTGGCCAAGGTCCTAATAAACAACCCACATTGCCTTGCGTTTCATTCACAATATTTTGTGAAAGATAAGCCGCCACCAGCATCCGTGGGTCATAGTGTGGTGGCTGCTAGCGAACATGCCTTCCTTCCTACAAACAGAAAATTCTACAGTTTTGGATAATGTTCAGTGAAATTAATCAAATTTTAGGCAAAACGGATGCATTTTGATCGTTTGAACTAGGTCTTTTTTTCTAAAGCGTTCAAAAATCATTCGAAACCAAGTTCTGAAAAATAATGCTTACCATGAAAGAATAAATTTTATCATTGTTTTACACCCCCCCCCCCCCACCCCCCCAAAAAGGAAAAAAAAATTAACTTCATTGGAAGACATTTAGCATGTTGCACCCTTTTTTCAAGTGCGCGCCTGACCTTTTTATATTTGATCAATTTTCGCCCTGGGCTAGATTCGTTATGACGGATGAGTGCGAAAACAAAGAGGATTACAGAAATTTGTGAGAAGACTTCTAAATCTTGAAACAAAATTACTATTAACACACAAGTGTACAATAAATACAAAAAGACCACAGGTGTCACTGGCTCACTGCATTATGCGGAGAGGGAATTTTTCCAGTTTCCCTCTCGTTCATTGCAAACCCCTCTGCATAACATAAAATAGCGCCATCTATACGGTCAAATAGACAATCTTTCTTGTGGAGTGATACTGATTATTGCCACTGAGGGCGGTACACATGCCAACCGCTGAGAGCATGACGCATCCTCGACTCCATGGGCGCGTGTGCGTTCCTCCACTAACCCCTGGCCGTGAGGAATACGTTAACGACGCTGACTGGCTATTCGAAATGAATAGTTATGTCTGAAAGCGAACCGCGCGCGTAATCCGAATGTTGAACGCCCTGTGTGCGCTTGCGCTCGCGCCCGCGCCCGCTTTAACATCCTGTTCGTCACGTCACATCAGCAAAACGACTCCGAGCACTTTTTTCCATTATCAAGACAAGGCCACTAGTCTTGGTGGCTACGATAAACGATATGGATTTTTTCTGGTCGGGAAATTCATGTATTTTATGTTTAAACAGATAAAAAAGGCACACATTATAAATTCGAGTCGAGGCCGGAAATCAATTTTTCCAATCGATAGTAAATTTACTTATTTATCCAGTTCAAGAAAGCAGCTCATTCTCAATGACAGTGTTTTCCGCTGCTGCAGAAGATGCATCGAACGGTTTGACAAATTTGCGAAAACAGCTGAGAAAAACATTTGGAAAATTACAAAACTGACATCCGGCGATAATGGGCGGAAACGGTCATGACGGTCGTCATACTTTTCCTTCCTCCCGATCCCACCAGGTCGGCTGTTACTACTATTCAGTGCAGTGTTAGATTTAACGTCAGGCGGGAAAAACATTAGGCATAATTATTAGAAGCTAATCGCATCCTTCCAAACGATTGATTCTACAAATAAAACCTTCCTACTAAAAACCACTGCGTCGCGCGTTAAACACATCGACTGCAGTCCTAATTACCATATCCCACTATGTGGGATATGGTAATTACACAATTCCAGGGGTTAAGATCGCGCAAGGCATGGTGGGAAAACATGGCGCCGCAAGATCGTACCCATGGTAACGAGGTTGAGCATGACGTACAAGAATTGTTAGTCTGGTTGCCTGACCTGAAGATTCCCTGACGTCTATATCTTAGGTCAGGAAGCTACCACGGTTTAAAATAGATCATGACGTGCAGTGTTAGTCCGAGTGACGTCAGTCGGCAAAATACTGCGAGAGTGTGGCATTGATTTTTCAGTTTGTATATATAATTGAGAATTCAAATTCCAGGATCTGTAACAGGCCCGACAGATATTTTGTTATTGCGAACATCAACGCTAACAGCCAAATATTTGTTACTGAAAATAAGTTCGGAAAACTTCAGATATTTTTGGAAACGGGCAGATTCGGAAAACTTCGGATGTTTTCGGAAATTCGTCACGTGACATTGGTGGCGCCCGGACCTAATATTCATCAGAAATAGTCAGAATATTTTGGTCTGGGAACCAGACTAAAGAATTGTTTGGCACTTTTAAGTTATTATAGGAAGTCTTATTGTTTTAATTATATGTCGGTCTGGCTTTTCCAAGTTTAGGGGATGAGGTCAACCAAAACTGCACTAATGTTATTATTTTTGCAGGATAAGGGAAAAGTGGGAGCGGTCATAAAATAATCAATGTGTATATTACAAACAACAATACCCTCTCCAGCCACCAGAGGGATGCAGTCCTTTGATTGAAACCGCATTCTCTAGGTTCCTTCCACGGTGAAACCATTCCATGTGATTTTTCTACTCAAAATGGACAGAAGGATGAGGTAGATGTGATGGGAACAATGAGGGTCTAAAATTACATCCATGCCAGAGCCCAAAATCACAATGAGGTTTAAGCTGTTAAACCCAGAAGTCACAATGTACTCTCTGTCGAGGTGGGACAATAGTTTACAGGCTTCAGATGTGATTTGGAATAGAGCGTGTAAGTTGACCTCGAGAACGTACGAGAGTTTACGAGAAACCGAACTTCTGGGCACCTCGAATAGGAGCTTCAACGTGTAAAGCGAGTAGTTTTCTTAAAATAATTTGTTTTGACGCTGTTCTTTTTACTGAAAGGTAGATTAAAAAAATTAGCAAAATACTATTTTTCATTTCAATTTACAAAATGTGAACGATGAAGGAGAACGAAAAAGTCTAGTACGTCATACGTACGTCATTCGCCATTGTTCTGGTGGTTCACGCGCCTTTCTTAACAGCGTAGACCATATATGCAGTATAGGCGGTCGTCGCTGAGAGGTTTAGCAGCACGTTTTACGTGAACGCGAACGCGAAAATTGTGTGTCCTTTTGCTGACGTCATCAATTCCAGCATATTGTTACTCACGTACGTGAATTTCACACGGACGTCAAATACGTGAAAATGGTGAGTTCACGTTGGGTCATAACAAGTAATTGCAACATTTGTTAAGCATGTAGACATTGCAATCAATATTTTTCTTATGAGAAATAAAGCTTATTGAATATACAACACTGAAGATGCATTTTTGGGTCAAACTAAGTCCAGTTCGATGTATTTCTAAAGTTTAAAAAATCCCTTGCTTGTGAAGCTTTCGTGTTGGAAAACACCGTGGTTGTGCATGATACCCGTCGTGACGTGCAGCTAAACGTTTCATTGCGCGTCCGAACGCCCGCGTTATTCAGTTTGACCGCCGCTCCAAAAATGTCGGACGCGCTCGCGTTGACGTTCGCGTAATACGTTTACTTACGTCCGCAGCGCGCGCATGCAGTACAGGGGTTTTGGGGACCGGGCTTTCTCTTCCCGAAAATGTGCCAATCACGTTGCAACCTGACGCTCAGGTCAAACATTGTTTCCTACTTTTCTTCAATATTTAGACAGTCATGCATGTTTTCATATATTGAACAATTAATTTTGAATTTATCATCCATATTAATGGCCGTTTTATGGTTCAGATCTTCGTAAAAACAAAGTATTATAGAAAACAAAATCAACCACACGTAAAAGTCCTGTAGCCGGCGGCTCGGAGGTGCCCGGAAGTTCAATCGTGACCTTTATGCGCGAGACTTACATGGTCGTCTATAGAGCAGAAAGTGATTTTGGATGCCAGTTGTTGAAATTACATGATCCTTATCTACCTGTTCGATTTGTGTAGAAAATCACATCAAGAGGGCTCACAGTCTTCGTGCCACTGGTTTATAGTGCGCCCTCTTTTTTTACTTCTGTTTTCTCTTCTGTTTTGAGTTTTCTGCACTTTCTGACGTCGTGCCTGGCGGTTGATGAGGTCACCACCCTACCCCATCCCAGTCTAGCTCAAAGGAGCTGTAAAGGAATTATGGTGCTAGAGCTAATGGGGCATATGCATGTTTTTCTGTAACTATTTCTATTAAAACAATATCAAAATGGTGGTGGAATCGCCCACACGAAAAAAGCTCTCAGTATACAGTGCTCCATACATTACGTTGGGACAGGGCAAAAGAGAACAAATCTCTGTTCTAATTTACATCATCCCCGACGCAAAAATTCTATCTTCTGACTAATTACGCGGTACCCCGCTGCTGCATTGGATTCAAATCGGCCAACCGAACTCAGCAAGCTCGGTGGTAGAGTGGTTATAAGACGTCTACACTAGAAGCAGAAAGTCGTGGGTTCGAATCCCGCCCGAGTTAGTAACAAAAGTATGCCTTATAGAACGAATGAACATGAATGTGTATTATTCCTGTTGAAAATTCCTAGTACAATACCTAAGGGACTGCACGTAGGAAAGCTTAACCTTGCCTAAAATACAACAGTCAAAGTATGTGCAAAATACTTAAAGTTACACTCTCACTTAACACCAAAAATACCTATCAACCTGGCCGGCTGGCTGGCTGGCTACAATTCATGTTGGTAACATACATTTTCATTAAACGATTTGTCTCGTGCTTGCTTCTCCACCCCACACACACACACACACACACACACACACACACACACACACACCCACCAACTAAAAGTACAGACTGAAGGTTACCTGTCTATTTGTCTTTTCTTGTGAGTTTAGTGAAAAATTCCAGTAAACAAAAACGGGACGTGGACCGTGAAACGAACGCAAACGAAAGTGCAGGTATGCGTGGCTACAACCTCGGGCAAATCTTCAACCTAAATGGCCGATCGTCGTTGCGTGACGGACCTGCTTTGTTACCTGTGCCGGCGTCAAAGGGGAACAAATTAAAATTGAGTTACAGTGGCGCCTGAGCTCGGTACTGCTCATGCATGGCACTGACATTTCAGTTCGATAGTTTCAATGTAGGCCTATGTGTTTGTTTTTCGTAGAGACCGTCGAAACAGAATTCCCCCTAAATTGGTAAAAAATTGCGCCATCATAAATAATTTATAGTGCATAAGCTCGAACCTTTACGAAATGTATTTAGAAAAAGCTTTGCACTATCATATACTGGTATCTGCTATTGACGGTGATTAAAATATTCCAACTGATACAAAAAATCCTAAACCACAATCTAGACTGGTCCCTTGTTTCGCTTTGATGTATGTAGATGCAGACTAGAGAAGTTGAGAGTGTGTTTAGATAAAACTTAGACAGAAAAAGATCAATGGTGTGATTATAGCATGGTGACGTCATATGAGAGTGTAAGTGTCAGATCAAAGCGCAGACAAAGCAAGACCAGAGTCTGTGAGAGTCTAAGCGTTTTTAAGTGAGTGAAAAACAAACTTATTTTAGACATGATGTCCGTTTGCTTTGGGCCCACTGATCTCCGTGTTAAAAAATATGTATAGCTCATTAGCCATTGTGCGTTGTGCCAAACAACTGAAAGTACAAAGTCAAAACAAAACTCGCTGGGAAATATGAAAAACTAATAAACAATCCTTCATCCTAAGGCACAACTTAAAGACTCATCGTGTAATGATTTTTGAACAGGATTTTTTTTGTCTCACTCGGTCTCCCTCGATTGCTGCTGTTAAAACGGGAAGACGGTTTAATACCCCCACCCCCACACACACACAAATACTGTATAAACACCGGCAATCGCTGACCTCCTATTGTCCCTCTTTTGTTTATACTCTAACTTTTTCGAAAGGCCTTCCATATGTTTTGTACACGATTTTCAATCTTGGACGTTCGGTCTACGCCCTGACTCTTGTGTCCCTTGTCCACGATTGCCGGTATCAGTACACACCCACCCACACCTAAAATGCACACATGCACAGCTATCGTAGTTCCCAGGCCTATCCTATAAAGGATGCTGATAAGTATGTTATAAGCGACCGCCCCTCCTATAAATTTCTCTACAAAGTTTTTAATTGTGTTATTATAGAAGTTTCGTTTCTGTGCATTAACTTTTCTTTAGTTGTAACGTTAATAGGACCCTAGCCCAGGTTGGACGACGTCTTCATTGCATTACGACTGACGTCCAGGGTATACAATTTCTGCTGTCACAGAAAACATTTTACAACAATTTGTTCCCTTATTTTTACCTGATAAAAGAAGCTGAAATTTCGCTCACATAGTCCTTGTGTCCGGAATTACAAAGATGCTTGGTTTAAAAAAGTAAATATGTCTCTGGGCGACGTTTTTACAGAAAATAAATCGCAGATCCACGCTTATCCTGTATGAACTTCTCGTGCAAAGACTTACGCGCATGCGCGAAATGCATAGCAACTGTGTTGCTTCCACGCATGCGTGGTAGAGTTGTGGGCGTGTATGTTCGTCAAAGCTTTTAGATTTTCTGAATTAATTTTTAAAATTCGTCTTCTGTCGTTTTGCAGTTTCGGAAGTGGGTTTATTTGATGAAAGGTTCTTTTTATGGAACCCTTTTTCTTCGGGACGGTCTGGGAAATCAAAGTGTCCACTTCATGCGAATACGTATGCGAAGCGAATTCTTTATGGTAACGGTGTGCGTCACAATGAAACTTCAATTGTTGACGTCATGAAATTCGCTTCGCATTCGCATTCGCTTGAAGTATATGAACCGGGCTTTAGGGGTGTTTTTTATGACCTTGCCAAAGACTTTTCTGAATGTGCCGGGGCTAGACAAAACCTTTACCGAAAATCTCTTGTAACCCCTCTCGGCCTTTTCGAAGGTGGCCGTTTCGCAATTACCACAAATAACCTAAGACAAAGACATCGCACGGCAGTCGAAAGACGGCAAAATTGAGGAAATTCAGAAACCGAAACAGCGAATTTGCATGACTTTACCGTGTGACGTGCGAACACACATTATGGCCCACAACTCTACCACACATGCGTGGAAGCGACACCGTTGCTTTGCATTTCGCGCATGCGTGCGCGTAAGTCTTTGCACGAGAAGTTTGTACAGGATTTTTGTTGACGTCGAAGTGTGGATTTGCGAGTTATTTTCTGTAAACACGTCACCCAATGACATATTTACTCTTTCTAATCGATATCCAAGCATCTTTGTAATTCCGGGCACAAGGAATAATGTGAGCGAAATTCCAGCTTCCTTCATCAGGTAAAAATATGATACAAAAATTTGTAAAAGATTTCGCAATGACAGCAGAAATTGATAATCTGGACTCCGTCGCGTTGTACACACAACGAAGGAGTCCAATCTGGGCTAGTTAGGACTTGTTCGTTAATTTTACTGAAATTTGAGAATGAGTGACCGAGATCAGTAGATATACATGCAATATCATCAGAAACATACAGTTGTTTTCGAAGACGTTTAATTTTGCTATTAAAAAAGTCCAGAAAATGTTCGGCTAATATCTGATCGTCATCGTGTGGTGGCAAATTCTTTGCTACATACAGCTGCCTTCTCGCCGATCATGTCGTCTATTATGGAAAATAATTTCCACTGGTCACAATCTTTGATTTTATGCCGATACAGGCGCGGATCCAGGGGGGGGGGGGGGGGGTTGGGGGTCGACCCCCCCCCCCCCCCCCCTGCTCGTTGATAATATTTAATGTTCTTAATTGTTTTTTATTATTTTTGTTTTGCTTGTACAGGCCTATAGGCCTACGCCTTGCAAATACAGGTGTTATTTTGCCTATGGGTGAGAACAAAACAAAGAGGTTAAATGGCGCCACCAACGGTGAGAAAGTGTATCAGCCAGCCCCCCCCCCCCTCCCCTCCTCTTCCCGAAAATATGGCAACCTGTGAGAGTAGGTCAATTTTTTCCTACTTTTCCTCAATATTTACTTGGACAGTCATGCATGTTTTCATATATTGAAACATTTATTTTAAATTTATTATTCATATTTATGGCCGTTTCATGGTTCTTCGTTAAAAAAAAGTATTATAGAAAACCAAATCAACCACACGTAAAAGTCCTGTAGCCGGCGGCTCGGAGGTGCCCGGAAGTTCAATCGTGACCTTTATGCGCGAGACTTACATGGTCGTCTATAGAGCAGAAAGTGATTTTGGATGCCAGTTGTTGAAATTACATGATCCTTATCTACCTGTTCATTTTGTGTAGAAAATCAAATCAAGAGGGCTCACAGTCTTCGTGCCATCGGTTTATAGTGCGTCCTCTTTTTTACTTCTGTTTTCTCTTCTGTTTTGAGTTTTCTGCACTTTCTGACGTCATGCCTGGCGGTTGATGAGGTCACCACCCTGCCCCATCCCAGTCTAGCTCAAAGGAGCTGTAACTGAATTATGGTGCTATAGCTAATGGGGCATATGCATGTTTTCTATAATTATTTCTATTAAAACAATATCAAAATGGTGGTGGAATCGCCCACACGAAAAAAAGCTCTGAGTATACAGTGCTTCATACATTACGTTGGGACAGGGCAAAAGAGAACAAATCTCTGTTCTAATTTACATAATCCCCGACGCAAAAATTCTATCTTCTGACTAATTACGCGGTACCCCGCTGCTGCATTGGATTCAAATCGGCCAACCGACCCCAGCAAGCTCGGTGGTAGAGTGGTTATAAGACGTCTACACTAGAAGCAGAAAGTCGTGGGTTCGAATCCCGCCCGAGTTAGTAACAAAAGTATGCCTTATAGAACGAATGAACATGAATGTGTACTATTCCTGTTGAAAATTCCTAGTACAATACCTAAGGGACTGCACGTAGGAAAGCTCAACCTTGCCTAAAATACAACAGTCAAAGTATGTGCAAAATACTTAAAGTTACACTCTCACTTAACACCAAAAAACCTATCGGGCTGGCTGGCTGGCTGGCTGGCTGGCTGGCTGAAAAATTCCAGTAAACAAAAACGGGACGTGGACTGTGAAACGAACGCAAACGAAAGTGCAGGTATGCGTGGCTACAACCTCGGGCAAATATTCAACCTAAATGGCCGATCGTCGTTGCGTGACGGACCTGCTTTGTTACCTGTGCCGGCGTCAAAGGGGAACAAATTAAAATTGAGTTACAGTGGCGCCTGAGCTCGGTACTGCTCATGCATGGCACTGACATTTCAGTTCGATAGTTTCAATGTAGGCCTTTGTGTTTGTTTTTCGTAAATAGAGACCGTCGAAACAGAATTCCCCCTGAATTGGTAAAAAATTGCGCCATCATAAATAATTTATAGTGCATACGCTCGAACCTTTACGAAGTGTATTTAGAAAAAGCTTTGCACTATCATATACTGGTATCTGCTATTGACGGCGATTAAAATATTCCAACTAATACAAAAAATCCTAAAACACAATCTAGACTGGTCCCTCGTTTCGCTTTGATGTATGTATGTATGTAGATGCAGACTAGAGAAGTTGAGAGTGTGTTTAGATAAAACCTAGACAGAAAAAGATCAATGGTGTGATTATAGCATGGTGACGTCATATGAGATTGTAAGTGTCAGATCAAAGCGCAGACAAAGCAAGACCAGAGTCTGTGAGAGTCTATAAGCGTTTTTAAGTGAGTGAAAAACAAACTTATTTTAGACATGATGTCCGTTTGCTTTGGGCCCACTGATCTCCGTGTTAAAAAAATATGTATAGCTCATTAGCCATTGTGCGTTGTGCCAAACAACTGAAGTCATTGCAACAGCCGCCATAAATACCTCTCCCAATATACGAGGGCGTGTCCGTATCAGAACAGTGAATATCGTGCATTTTGTAAGCGAAAATATAGATGGTTTAACCACATTATTACAATTTCCACTTGTACAATTTCCACAATAAACGAGGTGAAAATAAATGTAATTCATATGTAGGCTACGATGTGGATTTTCGCCAGGGAAGGGTTTCGAGATATTTATTTACCATGTTACTAAGAAAAATTAATGTTAAAAATGATTTCAAAGTGAACAAAAAAACTAGAAGGAGCGGGATTCAAACCTGCGACCTTCGAAATACCTTACCGGCGCCCTACGAACTGAGCTATCTTGCCCTATGTTGGCGGTCTCCCAAATTGTCAGTATCTTTGTTCGGATGGGCGCTAAAGTCCTGCCAGTTTCTTTGTTCACTTTGAAAATGTATTTAAATTTACCTAGTCAGTTTCCCTTGTGGATTGTTTGACGAATTATATAAGTTAAAAAGTCGTATCCTCATTGAGTGATCCCCACAAAGTCGCTTCCCAGGTTGTATCGTAAACATTGTGTGTGATCCCTGGCTATACGGCATTCTGGGTTTATGACTTCTGACTAGCGCCCACCCAAACAAAGATACTGACAATTTGGGAAACCGCTAACATAGGGCAAGATAGCTCAGTTGGTAGATCGTCGGTACGGTGTTCCTGCCAGTTTCTTTGTTCACTTTGAAAATGTATTTAAATTGACTTAGTCAATTTCCCTTGTGGATTGTTTTAACGAATAAAATAAACATGTGGAAAATGTAATAATATTACTAGCTGCTCTCAACTACTGAGAACGAGGAAGAAAGTCGACCATAAGATAAGGTTGGCAAACATGTTGAATTTGAAGTGGTAATATGGGGACGGCGGCTTGAACTCGAACAGCCAATACGCTTTCCAGATTTTTTTAACTTGGAGATCAGTGACTGGACCGGTTCATGGCTGGAACTACTACCTATCACGCATGCGTGTGTTTCAGGCGTGAAGCAAGTTGAACAAACAATTTTGTGTCCTGGCAGTATGGAATTCCATTGCTGCCATTTACGCGTCGCATTTGTGAATAGTGTTACTTGGGTGTGCAAGCCAGTGCCAGTAGCAGGTCGCGATTTTCCCAAACGACATCCGAATAGAGTTAGCATTATGAGATTTCGGACTTTACTTCCCTTTAAAAAAATCCTCCAGAGCCACAAATAAAAAAAAATTGAATTCGAACGTAATGAAATTTCGGACTTCATTTCCCTTTTAAAAAAATCCTCCACAGCTGGAAATTAGAAGAAAACAAATCGATAACGTCGAGGTCTCGAACCCACAATCTCCTACCTCATAGTCGAACACCGTATCAACTGAGCCATCGGAATCCTCGGTAAACAATAATAATGTATTGCATTACATACCCAGCCCTATAATTATGCGTGCGTATATTAAAAGTGTTATGGAGGGCGCTCAACAATGCATCCATTCGGATGTCGTTTTGGAAAAATACTTCGCTACTGGGTCAGTGGTGGCCCACTTCTGGCCCTGTTCGGGGTCTTTAAACTGGACCAGTTCTGAACAATTACTGCCACAGTAGTGGTCCGATTCTGGCATAATGGTCCAGAATTGGACCGGAATTGGCTTTCTTCTGGTTCAGTTATTGCATCATGTCCGATTCCGTGCCAATGTGAAAATGGCCCAGAACAGGTGAACCAGAACTGGCCCAATTCTGTTTTTACACTGGACAAGTTCTGGTACATTACTGGTACAGTAATTGATTGGTAAAGGGTTGACGTTCCGGCAACAGCCGCGGATCTGGGGGGAGGGGGGTTTGGGGGTCGAAACCACCCCCCCCCCCCCCCCCCCGCTCGTTGCTAATTTTGTTTTTACTTTTAAGGGCCTACGCCTAAAGTTGCAACCAGAAAAGAAGAAACCCTACAGGTCTTATTTTGCCTATGAGTAAGAACACAACAAAGAAGTTAAATGGCGCCACCAACGGTGAGAAAGTGTGTCAGCCAGCCCAGCCCCAGCCCCCCCCCCCCCCCCCCCCCCCCCCTTTGTAATTTTTTTCGCAGACGAAACATTTTGGGAGTCACCTTTCTGGGCAAATTTTAGAACCCCCACTACCCCTCCCCCCGCAAAGAAATCCTGGATCCGCTTCTGGGCAAGTTGTATTGGCCCAGTTTGGTTCAGTTTCAGTTACGGCATCATGAACTGGTCCGGTATCGCGCCAATGTGCAAGCCTGCATGCACCGGGCCAATAACAGGAGCCAGCATTTGTGTATCGGTGCTCTGTCAGTACTGGCCCAGTTCCTAAATGTTTGCTGGGGTACTGCAGTGGTCTCAATGTAAATTGATAGCACATGGTTGTTTCAGTCCGAAATATTGCCATTCCCAAACAATGGGTTGCCAATTACATTCATCCTCGTTCCCCTTACATAAAGATCAATGGTACTGGTAATATGGCGTGGCGGCCATACTGACTTCAGTTGATTGTACAGCGCGCAGTGGCCATTCCAGTTTACATAGAGATCATCAGTAGGTGTACGGTTGTGGGGCTGCTATTGGTTTTGATGCGAGAAAATGCGAGAAAATGTTTGATGATGTTTTGTGATAGATTTTAGTCACTGTACATAATACACCACTGTATTAGTATAGGAAGAACTGTATGGAGCGCGTTCTTCCGCACGAAAAAAATACCCACGGTTCCTCCAAAATGTGCAACAGATACAAAAATCATAAGAGCTTCCGCCGAGGTACGTGCCTGCGCCCAAAGTTTGCCAGCTGCATAACGGGGCAGTCGCGTGCTATCCACACATGACCAGGGGCCAATTCCATGAAGCTGCTCAGCACACAAAAATGTGCTTAGCATGAAATTTCTACCCTTGATAAAAACAAGATTACCAGCCAAATGCTCATGTAATGTATATTGCCTGTGACTGGTATTCGACTGCTTAGCATGAAAATCCCATGGCCTTTTGGCTGGTAACCTGTTTTTACTAAGCAAGACATTTTCGTGCTAAGCAATTTTTTTGTGCTTAGCATCTCCATGAAATTGGCCCCTGGTATCACCACCATCATGGGCGGCCAGATAGCAAAACAATTGGGGCCCATGTGGGTTTTTGACTGGGCAATGTGGGTCCCATTTAATGGGTCTTGAGTGGGTACCGACTGGGCAAATCTGAGCAAAATGCCGTAAATGGGACCAAGCTGGGCACAAGATGGGCAACTTGGGCAACTTTAATTTCCCACATCTTCCCAACTGAATCCCGAGTGGGGCCCATGTGTGAACGACGTGTCATTCTACGCTCATTACGTTCAATGGCACGACCAATCAGAAATGAGGAAATTTGTGTTTACAAAAGTCAGGTTAAATTGCAGTTTTTAGTCCAACAATACACTTTCTTGACCATAATATGTTTTTATTCAAACAATTCCAGAATACAATTATTGTTTTTTTTACAAACATATATAGCCTAGGTGAAGAATCTTTATTATTGTGGGATGAGCTGAATATAAAGCTAAAGCACGACAACATTCAGTTTGTAGTGTTTACGCAGGTTATCGTGGCAAGTGTACACTCTACCATAGAAATGTATGTTATTTCTGTTTAGTCTGGTTTATACTTCATTTGTCTCCGTTAATTTGTAGTTAATTAATGTCATAGTACTAGCACGATGGTCACTGATGATTAAACAATGTACATGTACATGTATATGGCCATTTGACATTGGGGTATCTGGGGGAGGGGGAACGTTCCCCACCAACTGAAGCCTGTGTTCCCCTGGTGCCCCTGTAAAGTAGACCCCGCCCCGCCCCAAAAATTTTTTTTTTTTATTTAAGCGGATGTAACAAATTCTCAGAAAAAAGTAATCTGGGAAACGTCTTAAGATATGTGAGAAAATCTGTTATCAAGAAATGTCGAAAGCAATTCTATGTGGGATGAAGTTAATCTGAATGGACAGCAATCAATATTTTGTTGTAGGGGCCTATCTGCACCTCTTAACAGCGAAACTCAAACAACGCATGAAAAATTCTAGAACCAAATAAAGGCAGTATATTCTTTTACTGTAATTTTCAGAAATGGGTGGATTTGGGGGTTAGCATTTTATAGCAAATACTGTGACACTGACCTGTTTAAAGTTTTGCGTGATTTGATACCGGAGAAACAAAGAGAGGAAACAAACCAGAGCAATTTCTAGACGTCGGGGAATTGGACAATTTGCAACGATTGTCGCAGACAATCGTTGGAAATTGATACACAAATTCCACTTTTCTTGAGAATGGCGGCACACCAGGTACATGTACCATGATTCCACAGGATGCTTGAGATTATTTACTTACAATAAAGTTAGGTATTTCATAATAATTCAGTAGTTTGGTTTTTACTTTTTTGATGTTTGCAAATGTTGTGTATAACCTTAAACGACTATTTTCCAAATGATTTTCGAAGACGCTAGTTCAGAGTAAAAATCACTCACTTTGGGCGGCCGTTATTTATTTTAAAGCCGCAACAAACGACATGTCCTTCAACCAAATAACAAAAGGTAAGATTTCTAATGATGTTCTGTTAAAAGAAAGCATTGTAACCTTAATGCTTGCTATAAGTGTACACTGAAAAAAAATGTTTAAATACTGTCGTTATACCCATTACCCTCGATTTCTAATTCTAACAATGTATACAGTTCTTCTGCAGGAATGTAAACAAAATAGTTCCCACTACCGTACATATTAATGCGCCACTCCGTGAATACCGTTTAAATTAACACGTATTTTAACAAACACTCTAGTTGGGAATCAGCGACTGACAAAACTGAAGTCAGTTAATGTTTTAAAAGCATTTTTGCCCAAGCACAAATGCGGGAACGATTCTCCACAACGAATGATAATTAAACAAGCCACAATTCTATATCGTGCAGTACAAAAACGTATTGCGTTGATTAAGCTATTTTTAGAGTAAATACAAACAGTTACTTGTTAAAAAAGAACGGAAATGTGTTAACCTTCCAAATTTCAAAGTTGTTTACAAACATTATACGAAGCATGAAAAAACAGAATAGCACATTGACACAAAACGGTTTTCATCGTATATCAAGGCACGGGATCCAATTTTTGTTGATATCACAAAATACAAATTGGCCTAGTATTTTAAAAATACGATAGAAAAATTTGCACCGTTATACACAGACAATAAAGTCGGGGACCTTCCGTTCCAAAATATACATATATAATATAAATTCACACACATTATGCATAACGATGTGCGAAATATAATTTGTACAGGTTCGCGATTGCTAAAATAGATATCTTGGTCGTTTTCATCGCCCTCACTGGTATTTTAACGTTCTAACTGCACGCACAGGCTGTCAAATGCATCGAAATATCATGGTCAAATTTCTATTTATATATATAATAAATGAAAGCCAATCACATTATACATGGCGCTTTTTACTTCAATATTTCAGGAAATCGACAAGGCAGCTCCGACCCATGAACTAAAGCTTACTACATGTTCGTCTCGGACCTTGTTTCATCAGAGAAGTGAAGTTTTGTCCAGAGCTTGAAAATAAGGCAATGGATATTGAATATATGTTAAGGCCTGAAATTAGCCAAACATGTTACATGAAAAAGACTTGAAATTAGGTTTTTGTCTGAAAACTTGCATCCCATATATTTAAATAGTTCAGTGTGTCTGTATATTTTCTGGCCCCCAAAAATGTTAGGTTCGAAATACATTTGATAGTTTTCCCATGAATCACAGGTGAAGTTTTTGACACATTATCTGTACACTAATATCAGGTTCACGTTACTCATATACGTCACTCTTACATCATTACTAATCAATTCCGTTGTGCACAGCTATAAAAGAAATACATTAATAAGTTTAATGTGGAGCTTAAAAAATTACGAGTGAAATGTGCACATATAATGAAAGGGAAAAATGAACAAACGTAGGTCCTACGGCAATTTGCAGAAGGTTTCTATTTTGGTTCTTGATGTGCCAATGTCCCATGTTGTAGCCAACATGACAATAACCTATGTTGTATTTGCTTCACATTACTTTGCTCTTTACAAAGACTGCCATTATGGGCGAGTTGTAGCTTTTCTAGGGGAAACAAATGGAAAGAGACTAACTCGTGAATTACTCGATTGCAGAGGGATGCGCTCCGTGTGTGCTTGGTGCACTTACCTTAATTAAAAGCATGATATAGCATTGGTAGAGCTAATCAAACAGTTGAAGGGAGTTTAATACTTCGTGTGATTTAACATAATACTCAACAGCAAAAGGAACGCCAAAAACAATATTTAAAAACAAATACTTGTTCTGTAGTACTTATTAAAAAAAGAATTACAAAAAAACATTACCATTTTTATCATTTAAATGTTGTGTGCGTGATTAGTCATTGCTGCAATTTTCAGAAATGGGAGGATTTGAGGCTTAGTATTTTATAGGAAATATCGTTCTACTGACCTGTTCAAAGTTTTGCGTTCGCCCGTTTTCGGATTGTTAACCCATTTTAGACACAACACGGATGAACTACATTTGGTCAATAGAGGGCAGTTTGCCAACGATTGTTCGACCGAACAATTGTTGGAAAACGATATAAATTTCCACTTTTCTTGCAAAGGACAGCACATCAGGTGTAATCATTTCACAGGATGATTGAGACTACTATTAACTTACAGTCTAGTAAGGAATTTCGTAATAATTCAGTAAACAAAAATGTGAAGGATTACCAATCGTGTACACTACATTTAACAAATAACTATTTTTTATATAGGCCTATGCCTATATCTTTTGCTGTTGAACAAGTATTACTGAACAAGTATGTTTTGGTAAATTAAACTTGCGAGATCAAAATTACTTTACATTGCAAAATCCAAAATGGCTTCCCGCCAAATGACAAGGATTTTTTGTCAAAAAATCTAGTCACTGTGACATGAAATGTGCTGTTTCTAAGTCAAATTGTAAACAGGCGAGGCGGCCACATGCATTCTCTGCACCAGGAACGCAAACGATAATCATCGTAGAATGGTTTTACTGTTCTGAGTCACTGCACCTCAAAATAATGTTATTTTAGCGACAGCTATCGTTCTACACCTCAGGTGTTTCTTTGTTAGACACAAAGTGCAATATTTCATCCAACTTGTCGTGAAACTCGTCTAGCGGGAGAAGTTTACAGCTAGTGATGCTCCGCCTCTTCAGTTGATTCTGAAGTACCTCCTGCTCGTGGCGAATCATGTAGCGGTTCAGGATGTTGCAATGCTGCATTGCCTTAAAGACCCTCGACGGATTAACATCGGGAAACAAGTCCTGCACGAGCAGCTGGGTAGGGACGAAGGGCACCTCGGAACGCAGAACGCAAGGGAAGGTCATCTGTCGGTAGTACACGTTGTAGGTGGCTTTCTGTGGCTGTTTGTGAGGATTGGGAGGCTGCATCACCTCTAAGGGTGTGATCGTCACACGGTAGATCTCCCGAATCTTGGAGTCCACCTTTTGCATGCGACGAAAGCCGTCCTCCGTCGGGATCAGAAAGCTAGGGGAAGGGTGGATCGAGTCCGCGAGGGTATCCTGTGCATTGTCAGTCTTGCTGGGCTGGCTCTGTTGCTTCACAGCAACCACGTTGACCACGTTTTCTGCTGGTTTTATCGGAACTCCCTGGATATGGACTGGCAGGCCTACTGTGATTGCAGGTTTGGGAATAATCGATTGCAGCGGACGCAAAAGCACTCGCACATCGGGAAATTTCATCGTTCCTGACTGTGAACGAGGCGTGTTGGTAGCAGCCGGGGAGTTTGAAGCAGGTTGAGGATTCTCCAAACTCTGGGTAGTGGAGTCCTTCTTGGAGTTGCAAACAGGGAGTCCAATCTCCGTGCTTACCGATTTGTTCGGCTCCTTTAGAAGTGATGCTGCAGCGGGGATGTTGCACGTGTCTTTTCCAGTCCCTTCAAGGCTTATTATCTTCGGTTTCGCAGATGATACTACAAAGTCCTGTTTCTCGATCTCCTCTTCCGATGGTGGCGATCTGAACGCGCGCAAAGCTTCACTGACCATTACGTCGATGTATAGAGGGTTCCTTCCGATAGACTCGCGAGGGTTTGGCGTGTCATTCTTACTGATTTGTTCCTGCTTTTTGTTATCTGCGGGAGATGAGAGATTTGAAGTGGTGTTTTGGTACTCTCTGATATCACAACAAGCCGCACGAGCCCGTGTTGGAAATGGCGTTCCTCTGGTGCTAAAAGCTGACCCTGGTCGTTCCTGCAGCATAACTTCGGCTCTTTGCATAAGCTTCGAAATGAATCGCCCTCTCTTTTGCAGATGATGATCTCGACATATGTTATCTGTTGATTCCTCGCCCTCATTCCCTTTTGGAACTTCGTTTGCTAACTTAACAGAAAGAGCAACGAGGTCTTCCATAGACTCTACTTTTCCATGGTGGTGTAGGATTTCCGAGGAGCAGCCACCCGGGCTGACCCCAGGAGAAGACCGAGTTAGAGAAGAAACCTTTCCATGAACCGTTTTCAGGAAGCTGGCATCAGACCGAGTAGAAAAGTTTATGGGTCCATTTTCAAGGGCACTTTCAGCACTGTGATCATTTGAATGAGTCTGCATTTCTTTTTGTACCTGCTTCTTAGAATATTGTCGGTCATCGGCTTCATTGGCGTTTCTGTTCTTCAAGCTTAAATCCAGGGCGTGGTCATTTTCGTTTCCTGAAACGGAGCAGGCATTTCTGGGCATATTGTGAAACAATTCAGGAATGCTAGTCACAACACCAGGGGAGCTGATTCCGCCTTTGGGCTTCTTGGTCTGGAGTTCGACGACGGTGTTTGACAGAGCTCGCTTCCTGTTGGTCGTCGTAAGTGGCAGTGGAGACAACGTAGTTCCGGCTCTACCTTCAAGGTGCGAGGATCCAGGTGAAGCACACAGAGGCGTGGGGGCTAAGGAGGCTTGCCCTTGTGACACAGACTGAATGCATCCTTTTCTTATACATATTTCATCCTTCACATATGCATCTTCGGAATGTCTGATCCTCCCGTGCCCACTGGCTAAGTTCCGCTGAGACTGCATATCGGTGGGCGAAGACATGCATTCAACTCCGCTGTCGAGGGATTCTACGCTTCCCGTTTCATTCCTAGACTCCGTAGACAATCTCATGCTGTGTTTTGGATTAGCTGTCATTTTTGGCTGATCTTTTTCCGGATGTGATCTGTGGGGCTTCTCGGGATACACGGGTTTCCCTTCCACCCGAGCCAAGCTCCTAACGTCGACGATCCTCGGCATTCCATCTTTCTGGCTCGTGAGCAGGTAAGCCCTCTGATGGTGAAACTCTCCGCTCGGAGCAGTCAGGCATGTGGTTTGATGCGACGCTCGCTGCTTGTGGAGTTCCCGATTTACCCCAGGTCTCTGACTGTTGAGCTGAGATACGTTCTGGTGGAGTGGATAACCATTTAAATATTTGGCTCTACTTTCAATAGCAGCACACGCAGCTTGCTGCTTCTGTTGCTCAGGGCACCAAGGCGTGAAACCATTAGGTTGGGCCTCGAATGATCTGCCGTGGACTCCTTGTGGGTATGTGTCAGAGGGCGCCCTAGGATACTGCAGGCCACCCTCTTGGTATTTGTATTTTTCTCGGAGCATCTCCACCCTAGTGATCATTCCCTGTAGGCGGCGGATTTCCATGTCGAGGGAACTGTACCCGGCAGGCGACACATGGTGCGATAGAGGCTGAGAGAAGGCACTCTCTCTTTCCTGGCCACAAGATCGGTTTTGCAAGGACACCTGCTCCATTTTGGGCGATGCAAACCTGTTCGCAAACAAGTAGGTCTGTGGAAGGCCTTGCATCTGGAGATGCTTCAGTTCTGAAGTGGGATGCCGGTGGCTGGAACCCGCTCTTTGGTACGGCACCACCCGTGGGTCTTCGTACCTCTCTTGGATGTTCACGGGCCAGTAAGAGGGACGTTTTGATGGTTCCACTGGCACAGCCTTGTGCATATCCCGCAGAGCTGTCTCGTTTAGTATCGATCTCTGCCAGTTCATGTCGGTGTCGGGAAATGTACTCCCCAAAACGACCGGTTTCGTGGCGTAGCGTTCCTGGACCATCGGTCTCTGTGAATAGGCGTTTGTATTGTTATAATCTGAGCCATCGACACTAAATTGTCGCAGCATATGAACGGTCGAGAGTGATGAGTGGTAAGGTATGAGCTCCTTTGAGGCTTGTCTGTTGCGGTACATACCAGACTCGACGTACGGGGCTGTTCCAGAACGGTCTGTGGTTCGAGCCATGGCGTGAGACTGGGATGTTTCCCGGCCAACTGTGGCAGCCCTAAGGCACGGCGCAGTGGGTACATCGAATTGTGATGGTACCTGGGAGTTCCTCAGTTGGCCCTTCGTCTCCATGATGTCCGTCGATACTAGTAAGAGATACAGAGTAACTGATGGATGTTGTTTTAGCACTCTTGTTGTAATTCACGCGAAGAAGTTGTTTACAACTCCCAGTCTAGGTTTAGTGTTCTTTGTGGCATCCTGCCCAGAATGTGGCTCAGTGGCAAATGAATCGCTTTTACGCTGCTTCGATGTTTGTATTTCCTTCCAACATGCCAATCAAGTGCAGCCTGTTGAGCCTGGCGTATATATAGGTCCAGGTCCGAGGTCCATGGCAGTGACACTCTCTGATACCCAGCCTATCTTAGATAGCGACGATCGAGTTGACTCAGCTTGCGTGGCTCATCGATTATCGGCGTTTCTGGAGCACCACCGGCAGGTTGGTTTCCCACGCTTATCGTGCCCGTCCTGCCAAAGAGAAAGCATTGTTGTAAGTCAACTGGATATCGAACACGGAAAGTACTTAGTAAAAGAGGGCGGCAAATGGGCTTTTTGGAAATGGGTTAATGACGTTTGCATGCAAGCACTGTTTTCTAATAAACCATAACCTACTGGTATAATTCCACTAAATGAGGAACGCAGCGACGTAATTACGAGGCCACATCTTATGTAAAACAATAATGCCCAACCATTTTATTCTCATACAACACTGTCAAGACTATAAATAACAAAGTAGTCCAATTACATGTGTAAGAAGTATAAACAATTGGAAACTCGATACGCGTGAGATGATTGAAATGTGGACATTTGCTTAGTCGAATCATCTCGATTGAATCATCAAAATCATGTCATTGAATCCGTAATGGTTTCCGAAAATTCGCCGTTAATATAGCAGAAAATGCTACTCTAAAGGGCCGGTCACACTGGCCACGATAACGATAACGAAAACGAAAACGATGTGAATAAACGCTCTCTATTGGTGGGTGGAACGCGCGCGTATTACCGCGCGTTCCATCCACCAATAGAGAGCGTTAATTCACATCGTTTTCGTTTTCGTTATCGTTTATCGTGGCCAGTGTGACCGGCCCTTAACGGTAAGCGCATTTCACGGGTTAGCGAGGAACTAAGAATTATGTGCTGACGGAGTATAGCGCAAATAGCTCGTTTAACGCAGAACTGAAGGCTGTTAGCACAGAATGGAATTCGGCGTCACTGACTCCATGATGAAACTACAGTGGGCTTAGATTTGAGTAACATCTTGTGGGCCAGTCCTTCTTTGGGTTTACTATATAAGTCTCGTCAAAAAAGCGTGTAAGTTGACCTCGAGAACGTACGAGAGTTTACGAGAAACCGAACTTCCGGGCACATCGAATAGGAGCTTTAACGTGTAGAGCGAGTAGTTTTCTTGAAAGAATTTGTTTAGACGCTGCTCTTTTTACTGAAAAGTAGATACAAACTTATAGCAAAATATTATTTTTCATTTCAATTTACAAAATGTGAACGATATATCAAATTAGGAAAAGGAGAACAAAAAGTCTAGTAGGTCCTACGTCATACGTACGTCATTCGCCATTGTTCTGGTGGTTCACGCGCCAGTCTTAATAGCGTAGACCATGGCATATGCAGTATATATAAGATGGTCGTCGCTATATCGTTTACTTACGTCCGCAGCGCGCGCATGCAGTAGGATAGGGAGTCTGACTATACTACCGGTATAGCTGCCCCTACTATGGAAAGCCAAAGCGGAATTAATTCAAAACACCGTTTTTCTTGCAAGAACAAAAAAATCATTCAAGATAAACGCAAAATTATCATGCAAGACCAAAATGCCCTACAGGGGTTTTGGGGGCCGGGCTTTCTTTTCCCGACAATGAGCCAATCACGATGCAACCTGACGCTCAGGTCAAACATTTTTTCCTACTTTTCTTCAATATTTAGACAGTCATGCATGTTTTGAAATTTATATATTGTAAAATCAATTTTGAATTTATTATCCATATTTATGGCCGTTCCATAGTACAGATCTTCGTAAAAACAAAGTAGTATCCATGTCTGGATTTTGTTCAGTTGTACATGTATATGAGGCAATGAAAAAGATGCATTAGACGTAAACGAGCCTTTGACTGTCACTCGTCAAAATAGTAATCGACAGCTGCCCCAATTTGACCGACCATAAAATGCTGTGATCGAGTCCGTAAAGTTGTTCAAAATTGAGCTAAAAGCAATCAAATTAATCCACGCTACGGCCAGAATGACGTCAAACTTAAAAGGTTTTTTATTTTTCTGTTTGATTGTTTTTGCCTGAAAATTTTCAACGTCAGTATCGCTCCAATTTAAGCTTTCGCATGCATTATTGTGCAAACTTTTGAGTGAGGATGTGCTCGTATTCAACCATTGTGCAAAGTATCCAGTTACATTACAAACTAAGTACTCGAGTACAGTGTGCCTGAATAATTATTGACAGGCATGTATCGATTACATTACAAAGGCAAGAGAGATCTAATACCATGAACTTGAAATGTTGAAGTCATCAAGGTATACATTAATACCTCGGATACAACACATGGTGTCAACTTTCTAGATTAATGCAGCGGGATATGGTTACGTATTCATTGCAATTGCGCTTTTTAAGGATCCTGCTTTCTGTAAATGGGTTTGTGGGCGTTCTGTTACTTTCAAATTTTATTTATCTCATTTAAAACTGTTTCCAGTAATCATTGTCAGAAGGTGTATCATAATTAATCCTGGGTAAATTTTGAATTTCCGCAAGTTTTCTCCTTTATAATGTGCAGAATGGGACACAAAGATATATCGAGCAAACGGCCTGTCGCGACGTGATGTTAAGCACTGTATGCTGACAACTTTGCGAGAGCCCGTATGAAAAAAAAATCACAGGCTTAGCTCGGGCTGGAACCGAACCCACGACATCCTGCTTAATAGAGCAGACGTCTTAATCACTCGACCACTGAGCTTGCCTGTGTCCGGTGGCCGATTCCAATCCAATTTAGCAGTGGGTATACCGCGCCATCAATGTGAAAATTGTTTGTGCTTGTTTCCAATTACCCGAAACAACCTCTGCCTGCCCTTTACTGTCACCAATTGTAGGTTGCACTATTCCACAGTGAACGAAGGGTCTCGTATACACTCTAACAAAAAGTTGGTCAAAATGGGTTGATATTTTGTCCAGTGTTGGGCAACATTATCAACAACCGAAAATCTTGGGCAAATTCTTCCCAATTATTGGTCTATTTTTACCTGAATTAACAATGTGGTAAATTTATACCAATGTTGGGTAAATAGCAGTTGCCCAATTATGTTTTACCCAACGTTTTTACAGTGTAAAGAGGCTGTGATCGAAAAAAAAGTGAGAAACCATCCTTAAATGATTGCAATAATTTCAAGACATTGGGCCGACGTTTTGTGTTTTTTGATTGGAGATACTCGCAACTATAATTAAGAGCGTCTTGGTGTTTGGTAACAAAACAGTGCACCTATCTTGAAACTAACCACTCTCTTTGTTGTGGCTTAGACGTCATATAATTTTTGTCAACAGACGACAAACAAAACAAAACCGAGATTGGAATTGGGAGAACAATTTCGCTGTACTCCTGCAATGCCAGCGCCATAAAACATTACAATTCTTCAGAAGCAACCATATCCTTGGAAACATAATTTCGTGAAGCACATTACTGCTCCATGAGCAAAGCGCACAACAAAAGCAACACAAAAGCGCCGAGTAATATTGGAAAGAAATAATGGTGCCTATTTTTTTTAAGGAGTGGTGATTGACGCGGCAATATCATACTTTGTTGGCTGTTTGTCAGTAGGCTCTAGATGTTTGGTTTCTGTAGGAACTGAATGAGAAATACGGCCCACACTAATTAACCGCGTAGGCCTATAGCATATAGTCTGTAAAATGGTGTCTTCAAATTTGCCCAGCCAAGGGCAAGTTATAAGCGTTTCATGTTACATGTCTGTAGTGTAAAGGTAATAAGAATTGTTACAGGTCCCCCTCCCTACCCTTCCCCCAAGAAAAAGAACACCGTTTTATCATCCCAGGTACATCTTACTCACTCCTTATCCGATGCCGGGGTTCTAAATGTGTTACAACCTTGAAACACCCGTGTATGTGCGACCTACATTTCGTCACCGACACCACGAAGTAACACCAAAGTCCATTCCAGTGTTACTTCGTGAAAACCGCTCAATGAATAATTTCGGTTTCACGAACTAACACCCAAGTGTTCGGCTAAAAGATCCTTTTGAAAGGTACATGTGAACTGGCTCAGACTAGTCTAAAAGCAGCACAACAGGGTATAGGAAGACATGGTATCAGAAATCCAAGGATCGTACTTTCAGTCCAAGGGATAAAGTTCTTGTCTTATTAATTGCCCGTCCCGGTTCAACCACTTTAAGCTCGTTAGTGGTCCATACGCAGTTGAATCGAAAGTTGTTGATTTGGATTATGTAATTTGTACCCCCGATAGGCGTAAAACAAAACGAGTTTGTCATGTAAATATGCTGAAACAATATCATGATAGGCAGGATCAGACGTCATTCAAATTTGAAGAGACTGTATGCATTGTATGTTACAGAGATGGCTGATGCTGCATGGTGAGGTTGAAAGTTCCCCCGAAAATAGCGAGGGCGAAGACCTCCTAGATATGACAGGAACAGTCAGGTTAAAAAAATAATCACCAGAACCATTATGACTGCACGTGCAGCGGCAGCAGCGTAGCCAGGGTTGTCTCCATAGGGGGCGAGTGGAGGGATGGTTGTTACAGTGGGGGGGCTCACAGTGTTTTTTCTTTATAATACCATTATTTTCTGCGTTTGCGAAATTTTCAGTGGGGGAGGGGAGTGGGGGAAGACGATTTTTTTTATGGAGGGCGTGCGCCCCCAAGCCCCCCCCCCCTCCCTTAGCTACGCCACTGCACAGCGGCCTGTAGCACTGTATAGGGTGAAGCGAGCAGGTTGTTTCTCGCATGGCTGCGGGGGTGGCTTCGGGTGGTCTACACCAGAATATGCACATTAATGATGCCACTTCAATGCCAGAGAACTTGTTTGCGTATCAATGACGAACATTTTTATTCAAATATATGCATAGTCTTTATCAATTTTCATTGGCTCTAAACTTTTTGCTGTATAACTTAGTGCCCTTACTGTGGGTTGGGTCTCATGGGGTTGAACCGTACCTTTTTTCGGACCGAAGCGCACAACGGAACCACAACATGGGAAGTAAGGTTCATTTGGGGCGGGACCAGTCTATTTACCCGGGCTTTGGGTGTACGCTTCTTTTGTGTTTGTTTCGGTTTTGTGCGCGTGTTTTTTTTTTTTATCCTGGCACGTTGTTTGTTCATGCCAGAAAGTTTACTGCCAGGGAAAGATTAAAGGGGGCCGGTTACGAACACATGACACAAAGTGACATAATTGTCAATCGATGCCCAAGACACACGCAGACACGGCAGATGCGTTTTAACCAAAGTAATCTAATATAGCTCTATGGTTTTAACCAACTTTGCGATATTATTATTAAAATGACGGTCATGTGCAGTGACATTCAAACAACTTCGCAAACTTAACGTTCAGCAGAACCGATTAAAACCCCTTGAACCTGGTAATACCAGGTATTTATTGGGGGCGCCGGGGCACCAGGCCGGGTTATGCAGCCAAGTGAAACGGAAACAAGAGGATTGTGCAGCCAAGCATAACGTACACAATACCACAATAATGGATTGAAAATGCAGAAATTGGCGTGTATAGACGTCAGCTGGCCAGGTGGCAATTTTCAATCTGCACATATTTGTGTCAACCGTACGCAAGGGGTTAAGAAGCTATCAGAAGCATCGAAAATTGGTTGTCAATTGTTCGAATCACCGACTCAAGTGAAATCATGCAGACTATTTTTCACGAGTTAGCTTGCGTTTTGAAAACAAAACTGATATTATAAATGATTGATATTTTTTGCTTGCGGCCATGCCTCTATACAGAAAGGTAAATACATATGGTGACACGTACAGCTGTAGATTTTGTCTGATAACACTGTGCCGGTATTTGTGAATGGGACAACATTAAACTGCATAATACAGCTTATCGTTCACAACACATTCAGTCCTGCAATAAAATTGGGTTATTTTACTAATGACAGCCATAAGCGGTGGACCCTGAACGGGCCGCGAATGTCTTTTCCCCAAACGACATCCGAATGAGGTAAATATGAGATTTCGGACTCTACTTCCCTTCTTTTTTAAATCCTTTGGAGCCACAAATTAGAAACAAAAATGAATTCGAACCTAATGAAATTTCGAACTTTATTTCCCTTTAAAAAATCCTCCAAAGCTGGAAATTAGAAGAAGAAAAAATTGGTAACGTTGAGGTCTCGAACCCACAATCTTCTACCTCAGTTTAACACCGTATTCACTAGGCCATCGGAATGCTCGGCAGACATCGAGAATTCATTTCATTATATACCCAGCCCTACAACATATGCGTACATATATTAAAAGTATTATAGAGGGCGCTCAATAATGCATCCATTCGGATGACGTTTGGGAACAGTTAAATTGCGAACGGGCCATGCCCTTCATCCGGAAAACCCATTGACATAGGAACAATACACACGCTACTAACAATCGCGCTGTCTGTGCAGAAATATCCACGGCGAATCCCGGGCAAAAAGAGTATAGTCAGTCGACGTTTTATGACCAAGAGATGAAAACACGGCATCACTCACCTGATTCTATTTTCGCGAGAGGTTATCTCGAATCAAATCGGACCAGTGTGGAAATATGCACTGGAGTTGCTTGACGTTCTCTCACGTGGTGAACGCCAAAAGTAAAACAATTTGAGTTCATATTCAATTGGCGTAAACGAACGCTGCAGATCCACGCGAACACAACGCACAACCATCAAGTAATGGAATGAAACTGGACGCGGTAAACATTGTGTCTATAGGTACTAAGTAGACCGGGTATTGATCCACTCAGATCAGCTCTGGCGGCAACAGCAGTTTACAACACCTCAGTACCAGCACAAAAAATGCGCAAGAGAAAAAATTGCGGGATATGCTGCAACAGCTATTTATACTAATTTCTGTTGGCCACGACAGCGCAGCGGATTGGTGCATTAGCCCACGGAGGGGGTGGTGTCACGGCTGGCTGGGCGGGCTTCGAGTTGGGGCTCGCCGAACAAAAAGCTATCTGCTTCGCTTGGCTGCTCAGCCAATGTATCAAACTGCCCGAGTCTACTACAGTATGCGGGGAATAATCCCCCAACCAGTCCAATAATTAAAGGCCTTCCGGGAAAAATATCGCCTTTTGTGCTGCCGCGACAATGAACCAGTTCATCAGAAGAACGAGTCGATCATTGTGTATTCTGACCATACATCCCCATATCGGCGAATTCTCAGGCGAGAAGCTAATAATTAACACTGTCAACTCAGGCCCGTTGCCTGCCCCGAGCCTGGGTTTTTCAGGGTCCGAGTACGGGCCGAGTCGAGTACGGGCCGAGTACTAAGTACACCATAAGAAACAAAAATGCCAAGTTTGTGTTCTGAACATTATTATATACTGTATATGGGCACTTGCATCATCAGGATCGAGTCTAAACACCAATAATTCAGGAGACTGACTATTTCACTTTATTTCAATGTTTCTTATTTACTTTTTACACAACATGATGAACCTACTCAAAAAGTTGTACATCACATGTAATTGAGCCAGACATTTCTCCGTTTAGGAAATTTACCCAACAGCTCAAAAACTGTTTATGTATGTGTACTTTCGAGTCCGAAGGTGCAGTATCAAAATAATAATAATAATATATTGGACTCTCGAGTCCGGGCATCGAGTACCGAGTACAAAAGCCGAGTACGTGCCGAGTCATTTTTTGTATACTGAAAATCGAGTTTGGGCTGAGTATTTAGTGGTACTCGAGTACTCGAGTACGAGTACGAGTACGAGTACGAGTACGAGTACGATAACACTTTTGGCACATGCACAAGTTGTAAACACATGCTTACGCGTCGTAAAAGTTGCATTTACTGTATTAAAGTGGAACATTTAGTGATACATTTTAAGGCAAATATTGTTGTATAGGCTATAGCCTGAGTTATACACAGAGTGACTTACAGAAAGTGGGCTCCAGGTATTTGTAGCACCACGGGATTGTTAAATCATGTCTCACTTGTGCAGATCTGTATTTTTACGATTGCCAAAGATTAATTTTTTGTTCATTTCAATTATGCCAGAAATTGCCAAAGATTTTTGTTTCATTTATTTAAGAATCATGGAAATAAAAGTTACTTCAAAACAAGACAGTCGTAGGGGTTTTTCGAAACGCTGGCTTCGTCTTGGCTTCGACTTCGTCTCCAACTTCTGAATATAGCTGAAAAGCAAACAAAATGTACGTAATCTAATTTTTGCTTTTATAATCAACCGAATGAATGTTCCTGAAGCAGAACATGCACTAAAAATTTGAATATTTCCATTTGGTTTGCTTCTCACTTAATCAGAAGTTGGAGACGAAGCCGAAGCCAAGACGAAGCCAGCGCATTGATTTATTTTTTCCCGATTCTCCTTACAAGGCGGATTCGTCATTAACAGATTCAACCTCACATGCCCCTGGCCTGTACCATTTCTGTGGAGGTAAGATCTTCGTTGTATGAGGGACCAAACAAATTCAGTCTCTTTTAACAAATTTGAGTCGGCAAATCATCTTATAGCACAATGGCCCGTGTGGGGTAAAACGAGTGCAGACAACTCCTATTGTGATGGGCTTATCCAATACTATTGATAATGACTATTATATAAAATCCAGGTAGTCCAAAAATATATTTTCATAACATTTTAGCCTCGTGCGTTATACACTGTGGCCACTCCTTGGGATTTTTCCCAAGATCTTGGGAATTGGTGGGGAAAATATGGATTGCACATGCGCAAAGTGCTTATTCCGACGCTCTTTGCACAGTGTTTTCCTATCGCCTTGGGAATTCTTGGGAATTGTACTGGATGAATCTTGGGAATTTGAAATTTGATGAGTGGCCACGCTGCATTTGTGTATTTCAGTACCGCGTGTATTTCCATCGAGATATTTATTGTGCGAAGTCACACACTGATACTAGAATATGAACTTTCAAACTCTGGAGTGAAAGGTAGGGTCGTGTTTGTGCATTACAAATAACAAAATAGAGATGGAAGCGAGATTGGAACGAATCAACCAACGAAATAAATTCGAGTTTTTTGGATACAATTTTTAAAAAAATTTAAACAATTTCATTTTTGGCGCGGGCCGAAAAAACAATTTTTTTTTTAGCCTTAGCCAACTTGTCACATGTGAGATCCTCATCTGATTAAATATGATTTCCATACCAGACGTAGATCATATGATGCAGGTGGTGAAAATATGTTTTAAGTTGTAGAAATTCAATTATAGGGGGCCTTTAAACGTAGTGCTTATTATGAGCGTAGGCCTAACCCATAGTCACGAAACTCCTTTTCCCCAAAAAATTCTTTGAACCGTTTGCTAGACTGAAAAAGGGTGCACCACTGCACCCCCATCAATTCAACAAAAAATTAGGTGCTATATGACTGTGGTTGGTCTGACCATGGAGGTAGGAAACTACCTCCATGGTCTGACCAGCCTTTAAGGCGCCTAAATTTACCATATGCATGTAAATATTCATTTTACTGCACTCGTTCGAAAGTTAACAGCCGACCGTGCGTGCATAAATAGAAGCCATTACGTACAATTAAAGGCAGCTTAGCATAAGCATTTCTGCAACAGTGCGGTGGTTTGATATAGTTGCCCTTGAAACTGAAAGATGTGCATGTTTATGATGTATTACTTTATTCGTCAGTTCTCCCCATTAAAAATTCCTCCTGTCACCATAGTTTGGGATTCATACGGTTGTTTGTACTCGGTGGTCACACTGTTATCACACTTTGTGAATTTTGAACAAAACCACAGTGAGTTTATTGTGTGGACACAGAGTCCACACAGTGTGGTCACAGTGTGTGTACACGGTCAAGTGATCACAGCGTTAATATAGACCAGGTTGGTGTAGTGGTACTTTCCTCGCCTTCCACCACTGTGACCCCCGGTTTGAATCCCATCCAGCTGGGGCCAACATGTGGATTGGGTTTTCAGTCCCTGCCCGTGATTCCGTGGGTTTTCTCCAGAATTATTCTCTGGGGTTTTCCTCCCACGTCTAAAACTGTAACTTCCTTCCTCATCTTCTATCAGGGACCCCACTGGAAATAAGTCGAAAGACTTTTGTGGGCTATCCCGGCTGAATGCCGAATAATAAATAATAAATAAAATAAAGACCACACAGTGCCCCTATAGTGTGACCACAGCGTAATAATTGTGTCTTCATAGCATGAACTTAATTATAGAACACACAGTATTCTATCGTGGCCCTGAAGGGACATGCACACATCGCAGATTTCTGCGCAGATTTCTGCGATGTCGTACATTTTATCGCACATTTTATCGCAGATTTCTGCGATGTCGCACATTTTATCGCACATTTTATCGCACATTTCTGCGCAGATTTCTGCGATGTCGTACATTTTATTGCAGATTTCTGCGCAGATTTCTGCGAAGTCACACATTTTATTGCAGATTTCTGCGCAGATATTTGCGATGTCGCACATTTTATCGCACATTTCTTTGAAGATTTCGGCCGTGGATTCAGCCGCAGACTCAGAATCTCAAACGCATCAAGTAAAAGGTGGTCAACGTCACAAACCGTCTTTGCCGTATTAAAAGAGTCTGATCGATGCAACTGTAGACTTCCCCAATGTTGGGTTCTATTTTGATTGGAAAGCAGACTTTAACAAAGCAGATAAGCATTATTTTCAGTCTGTGTGAAACAAACAGCCCGCAGTGAACTTTGTCAGTGGGTACATCGTTGGGAACTTCAAGTTTAATCCGATGGATCATTTTTGTATTTAATCGTCTTCAAATCCAAACAACCAGGTACTCCCATGTGATTTGTGAGCATTAGTTAATTTGCCATAATGGCCTATAAGGTTTGGCATTACCTTTCAGCTAGCAAACCTTCCATTCCGTAATATTATCAATCTACGGATTACCGTCGTATTGCTGTCTTTTTTTAATCCAGCAATGTTTCAGTGAAGTTATGTTTTATTTTGGAGTTACAAGGCAATCGCATCAAACTGTCTACTTCCAAAGTCAAATCGTAATCCAAGATTATCTCGTGTGTCTGGATTAAGTTATCGTTTCAGGTTCGCAGTGTCTTTTTTCTCTGACGCACTTTGGAAAAAAATTCAATTTGAGCGATTGGTCTTTAGGTCGTAAAAAATATCATCATTATTATTAAATACAAGATTATCTCGTGCCTCTAGATTAAGTTTTCGTTTCAGGTTCGCAGTGTCTTTTCTTTCTGACGCACTTTGGAAAAAATCCAACTTGAACGATTAGTCTTTAGGTCGTTTAACTTCTTTGTAAAAGTCACTGAGAAACGTGAAACCTGCTTTGTTTAATATAACTTTCATATCATCATACAAATCTCAGCCCAACCGGCAAATAGGGAGACACATAATAAGGGGCAAGATATAAACTGTGCTGGACGAGCACCAGTTCAAATTTAGCTCCTGTCAGTCTTTTTTTTTCACTCTGAAAATGTTATTATACACATTACATGTTTGAAACTTTCCTGAAATTCACTCCACAGTGAGAGAAAAGCTCAACACTCGCACCATGGTACTTGGAGAAAACTGCAATTTGTTTACAATTTTTATCAGGAATTGCAGGCCTCTTTTATTAGTACTTACTGGAGATTACACTTTTAATTCAGATATAAATCGATGTGTGTGTTTTGTATTTCAAATAAGACCAACTTTACCTTTTTTCCGAAGAACAAATGGTAATTCAATTTCTAGACGTGTTCTTTTTTTTCAAGTTTGGGACCATTTAGGGACTTAAAAAAGCTTAGAGGGTTTTCAATGATCAACAACACACGAATACCTCAGAAGAATGAGTGTGTTGCAAACAGCCTAGCTGTTATCCTTTTTTAATACCGTAGTATGTAAGACGGAATATTATTTAATTGTTTAAATACTATAGGTTTTCCCGTCCAATTTTGCAAAATGTTAGTTCATTTGGATACAAAGTTAATTCAATTCCGCCGAGATTTTGAAAATCGCTCTGAACACGCGTTTTATTTTCGCTACCAGAGCGTTCGATTCCATTTCAGTTCAATCGTTTGTGCAGAACCTTTCATTTATGTCCCATCGGATTTATTTACAAGACTTCTTTTTCGCTTTTAGAGGGCGAAATTCAAACATTGACCATTCAATTTAACATTTTGTGTAATGGCATCTACACCAAATACAAATTAAGGGTTTCTTTTATTAACCGTCAATCAAATCAGCTATACTTTACATTAATTTAGAATGAAATTCTAAGCTGCATCATGCATTATTGATGTAAATAGAACTCTCTGTAGTTGATGGAGTAACATCAAGTTAAGATCAAAATTATCAAGCGTTTTTTCTTATTTTTAAATTTATTTTTTTATTATTTACCAACATAGTCTTTAACATAGGGAATATATATTTATTCTTACACCTCTTTGCATTACATTCGGTCAAATCCCCCTTCCCTTCAGAGCCACCACTGACTACATCTGAGATCAAGTTCATTTTGTGACAGACCTTAGCCCCAGTATGTTCTCTGCATGGCCAAGCATCGAGGGAGATACGTTTGTGCATGAGCATACTGCTTGTGCATTTTCCGATGTTGTTACGGGCTATTTCCTGTAAACAGGTAGATTTCCAGAGTATCAGTAGTCTGCAGATGGTCTGCAACACTCTCAAAAAGACTCAAAAATTCATAAGACGGTTGCGATCGACATCGACATGAGAGTTTCGTCTATAATGGCTTCGAATTCGTGCTGCCATCACGTACAGGTTGATTCAAATCGAATATCGAATGAAGAGTAATATCTCATTTCAATTTCTGCTTGAATTTATAAGATTCTGTATCAGGTTTCGAATTCTGTGATGTAATCTGCTATTTTAAATGAAATAAACTTACTTTTGTTTGCACATTTACGAAAATGTATTCCCGAACTCGGTTGGAAATTGAACGCTTGCGTAAATGAATGCACAGGTAACGTAAATGGACGCCTGTTTCTCAAAACCGAATGCACGGACAATGAAAACGATTGAACTTTCGTTGAATTGAAACGGGATTCAAGACGTGTATTCAAATTCAGACAAAAATGAATGACCGAGTTTTAGAAGTAAATGAACATTTTACGAAATTGGCCGGGAAAACCTATATTAGGAAATTTTGTCAGGCTTGGCATATAATACCGATAGACATTTCTATATAATATCATACCTCGTTTTTGCCTCTTGCTCTCAATGTGAAACCTTCATTTGGACGTGATATTCTAATGAAAACGGACAGCAGTGGAGGGGGGGGGGGGGGGGCTGGCAAGGGGGAAAAATACACTTGTGGGAACTCTTGCTCCCCCTCCCCTCCGGAAAAAAATGTTTTCTTAAAAGTGAAATTGAAAAAAATACTAGTAATACATTGTACTGTATACACTACTTCAAAAAACTAAGTCAGTGGCGTATCCTGGTTTGGGGTCCGTGGGGGGGGGGGGGGGGGGGGGGGATCTGTAACTAGCTCCAAAAATTGTTTGGAAAAGCGGCGGTGGGATGGGGGTGTGGTCAATGTACCAACTGTGAACAATGTCGCAAGGGGAAGTTTCCCCTGCCCCCTCCCCCCACCCACTGGATACGCCACTTAAATACTTGCCACGTGTAAACGTTCAACATATTTTTTTCTGTGATTCAAACTTTTTCACGATGATGACAACAGCATCCAACGCATACAAATGGGAAAATTCGATAACTTAACATGGGCGTGTTCTTTTTCGTTCGATGTCTCTCATTCAAAAGTGAACAATCTTTTTATTCCTCGAAAAGCAGCAGTTTAAGACATCAAATTATTTATTTTCCTGGGTGAAACTCCACAAGAGCACGGACAATATACCTTCAACACAAGTGAGTTCGTATTTGTAAAAAACAAACAGTATGGATGAGTGGGTGATGGGTTTTGGGTCACGTTAATCGATTATGCTGTATTCATTTGAAAAGAAAGTTCATTTCTTATCATTACACGATCTGCATATGTTTTATTTATCATGATGAAAAGTGCCATATATTTCCCGTGGGTTTGCTGTGCGTGGGTTGTGGACGAAGTCACGGTGGCATTTGCTGTAGACCATGTGCCCTTGTTTAAATCTAAACCACCCATACATGTTTAAATATTCCCGGCGGTATACGCATTCGTGGCGCGCATCGTGTTTTGCTATTTATATTTGGTCAAGAGTGACATCAAAGGTCACATAATTCAAAGGCGATCTGACCTGCGACGTCACTCCTAAACCAAATTTGTAAACGATGTAAATACGTGACGTCAGAGAGCGAGTCGTCTATACCAGAGCATAAGATTTAGAAATTATAGCGGGTTTTAAACGTAGTGTTGCAATTTTCAGAAATGGGCGGTTTTGGGGGTTAGTATTTTATAGGAAATAATTATCGTTCCACTGACCTGTTCAAAGTTTTGCGTTGTTGGATGGCGAAAAAAATGACGTACAATGGTAAAAAGGCATTGTGGGAAGGAAATAGCAGTCTCATTCCTTCCCACAATCCCTTTTAACCATTG
Source organism: Hippasteria phrygiana (assembly GCA_037893225.1). Classification (NCBI taxonomy): domain Eukaryota; kingdom Metazoa; phylum Echinodermata; class Asteroidea; order Valvatida; family Goniasteridae; genus Hippasteria; species Hippasteria phrygiana. The sequence goes on from JAZGUH010000354.1 coordinate 46,413, forward strand.
TGACGTACGTCTCAACCAGGCGGTATTTATATTTGCGAAGAAGTCTATGTTGTCCGGGGCGCGCCACCCGTTCGGGTAGCCACGCGCGCCTTGACTAAAGGCTACAGGGCAGTTTTGGAAAACGATGTAAATTTCCACTTTTCTTGACAACGACAGCACACCTGGTGCCATCATTTCACATGATGATTGAAACTACTATTAACTTACAGTCTAGTAAGGTATTTCGTAATAATTCAATAAAACAAATCGGGGGATTACCAATCGTGTACACTACATTTAAAACTTAGGTAAGAAAAAGTCCGCCCCTTTTTTTCCTAACTTTAAAACTCCTTGCAATAAACTGAGCTTCTTTGTATATTTTCTTAGCTTTATGTGGGATGTTTGAGTTTACATCGAGGGTTCTGATAAGCTTATATGTTGTCAACTTCTCTCGCAAACAACACTGGACAATTTGTCAGACGTTGGAGAAGAAATCGGTTAAAGTTAATATACACTATTTGATTTTGCTGTAATTTTCAGAAATAAATGGATTTGGGGGTTAGTATTTTATAGCTTGCTAGCAAATACTGTAACACTGTTCATTCGCAAAGAATGAGGTGCGTTTCCTTCACAAAAATCTGTGAAGTGCATCAGACGTTCCAAGAGCCTGTCGGGGCGTTGGTAGGAGCGAACAGCCAACAGTGATTTAAGGCTCAGGTCCTCAGTTGCATTGTAATCACTAATCCCCCATTGTCCCAAGTCCTCAGTCGTAATGGATAACATGTACACCTATACGGGGTACCTCTATTGTAGACTTTACTTTCCTTCTACATGTATTATTCTTTTTTATACCTATTGAAATCTCAAACTCCATAGCGTTTTCCTTGTGGGGTACCTAGATTTCTCAAGACTCCCTAGTGGGGTACCATTGTCCCCATTGTTACCATTTTTCCTGATACCCGTAAGGAGACTAATGTAAGAAAACGCAGTCGTACTTTCCTATACTCGTGAGGACAATGCTTTGTGTTTCCTATTCTTCCTTTAATATAACCCAACCCCATAGACTAAGCACGTATCTTTACGTTCGAGGACCGATTTTAACAAAAGACCGACTCTCGAGGACAAGAAAAATTCTTTTGTATTTTCTTTCTCCTCTTGTCCTCGAACGTAGTACAATACAATAGCACACCCCACACACGTGTAAATGCCTTCATTCGTGGACCACCTATTGTTCTCCTATTGTTTAAATTTTCATTTTTAGGAAGGGCTGTCATCGGATTTGTACACGCTTTTCAACTCGGGGGACCTTGACTCATTGCCGGCCCTATATTGTATTGCATTTTGTTCTGCTCTGCTCTGCTCTGTTCTCTTCTGTTCAATAATTTAGATTCGATCAGACACATCTTTGATGAACATTTCTTTTGGTTTGACCTGGGTAATTTCAATTTATGTATTTAACGTCCTGAGAAGCAAAATAGATATATAAAAAAAAACAATAAATAAATACATTATTATTTTTATTATTATTATTTTTTTTTGGGGGGGGGGGGCTCGTAGTTTTATTTCTGTGTACCAAATATTGACACGGTCATTATAGAGTGCATTGACTGCAACATGCCTCCCCGGCATGCCTTATCTGACCCCACAAATTGCAATTTCGTACATGCTGGTAGTATGCAATCATCAAAATAGGAATTTCTTTTTGCCACAATTTGTTTTCGTCATCTTGTCTATTTTTAGCTCTCGCAATCAAGCGGTTATCACAGTCGACTGCAACGCCAACTGATTGGTTAGGCCTACTGACGTTTTAGGCCTGTGTGGCAAAATTGGTCTCGCAGACAAAATACAATTACATTCAGTGTCTGCATAACAATTAGCAGCAAAAGTAACAATGCCCCCTCGTACTAAAATGTGATTCTCCATTTTCATTTCTTTATGCAAGTTCGCCCAAAACAAGGCTAAAAGCCACTTGAGGTATAGAGCTACAAAGTAAAAGAGAAGATAAACAATATTAAATCAAAGATGCAAGAGGTATGAATTAATGAAAAAATGCTGTTGGCATATCAGGCGCGGATTCGGGGGGTGGGTTGGGGGTCGAAACCCCCCCCCCCACCCCCCCCACCCCCCCCCCCCCCCCCCACCGCTCGTTGCCATTTTTTATCTTTTGCTTGTAGGGGGGCCTACGCCTTGCAAATACAGGTCGTATTTTGGCAATGGGTGAGAACAAGGCGCCACCAACGGTGAGAAAGTGTATCAGCCCCCCCCCCCCCCCCCCCCCCCCCAAATGAGCTTTGACAAAGGCATTCCTTTGTCATTGTTTATCCAGTTACTTGTGACCAGCTTTATGAAAGGACTTCTGACTGGGCTTGCGAAAGGACTTGTGAAAGGACTTGCAGGAACTCGAATACAACTCTGCCTTAATATGGAAAGTAATTTGTCATTCTGGTGTCCCCTGCCTAGGAAAAAACACTCTGGTGTACTTCTGGTGCGTTCCAAACATTTAAATTAGCACCAGAGCTACACCACTGGTGCCATTCTGGTTCCTCACAGCTACTGGGCTGGTACGTGCAGCTAGCTAGATTGCAACCACCCAAAAAACGGAACGGCATACTTCCACTACGTTAACGATCTGTACCGATGGATGGAGAATCGTTTTAGAAGAAAAATGATACTAAGACCTCCCGATTCGGTCCAGTAGATTTTGCTCCAGAGCCTATTTTGTGAAGCAAAGTGAAGTCAAGTTCTCTGAAGGACTATGGAACTGCGTTGCTCAGTCGTATACTGAGGCCTGGCCATCTTCACATGACCTTTCCGTGGGCGCAATATAGGTCACTAGAACCATCGCACACATCTTTCAGATGGGTATTATTACATAACAATTAATCCCTCTATCTAATTAAGTCAAATTCGCGGGCGCGGTTTAGTTATACCTCGGGACTAAATGACCCCCGACTTTGTTTCACAAAACAGGTTCTAGAACAAAAACTTCAGGACCGAATCGGGAGATCTTGTATCATTTTTCTTTTAACAAAATTACCCAATTCATGCGGTAATGAAAGTATGCCGTTCCGTTTTTGTTTTGTTTTGTTTTGTTTTGAGGGGCTAACCTGTATAAATAGAACGGCAAATAGGCCTAAATAAATAAGTATACTGCATTTCCCATCACTGTGTGAATATGGCAACATGGCCGCCACCATTGTAAAAGTTAAAGTGTTATAGAGTACCGAAGTGATGACGTCAATGCAATGTTTGGAACCAGAATACTGGAGGTGGCATGCTCCTTGGGAAAATATTTGCAGTCGTCCTACAATGAACTGGTCAAGGCCCTAGAGCGTCGCTTCGGCACAGCAAGCCAGCGCATTCGCCATCGCGCTGAATTGACTTCAAGGAAGAGGCGAGCCGGGGAAACGGTCGCTGAACTGGGCCTGGTCATTCGAAAGTTGGTCCGGCGTGCCTACCCTGAAAGTGGATCCACCTTCCAGGAAGATTTCGCCATTGAACAATTCAAGAATGCACTGAACGATCTTGAACTTAAGCGGGCACTCTTCAAAGGAAAGCCTTCGACGCTAGATGAAGCAGTAGAAATCGTGTCAGAGGCCGAGGCGTAGGGTAAGGCGGAGAAAGCGGGACGATGCAGTACAACCTGAGGCCGGTAAGGAAGAAGCCCTAAACCCCTCTTCGACTGACCAAATAGCTTTGATGCTCCAAAACGTTTTGGACTTCCAACGACGCAGCCAGGTGGGAAGAAAACCCAAGGACTGGAAGCCAGGATGTTGGAGGTGCAGGAGTCCCGATCATTTTCGGGCGCGATGTCCCCTGCCCGCAGACAGTCAACGAGCCTTTAAACGAGGAGCAGCTGGGCTCGTTGTCCAAAGCCCAGCTGGCAAAACCGAAGGGCATCACTTCCTAAAGACAGAGGTATTGGCAATGCCACCGCCGGTACAGGCAGCCAAACGGCCAGTACGGGCAGCCAAACCGCCGGTATGGTCAGCCAAACCGCCGGTATGGGCAGCCTCACCGCCGGTGCAGGCAGCCCAACCGCCGGCATGCGCGCCCCAACCGCCGGTATCTGCAGCCCCAAACCCACCGTCGGTGCAGGCAGAATTGCCCCTGGTAACACCCCCATCCAGACAAGAAGGGAAACAACTGAACGTGCGCCCGTTGTGAAACCCGGGGTAGGACTGCAACCTGCATCTTCTACAGAGGCAGGGCTGTACATCCGAGGAAGAGTGATGACGGTGGCAGTCAGCTTATTGATAGACACTGGTGCAACGGAGAGCTTTGTTTCCTCCTGGCTGTTCGAAAGGACAAACCCCCAGTTGAGGTCTGCACTCCTAAATGCCGATCGAAGGTTTCGTCAGGCAGATGGAAGTGAACTGCACGTGGTCGGACTTGCCAATGTACCCATCAAGGTCGGGGGATGCGAACTTGTGCACAGTGTTTGGGTTGCAGACATTAGCGACGATGCCATATTGGGACTGGACTTTTTGCGAGAGCATAAATGCCAGCTAGTTTGGGAAGAGGAGTGTTTCACTGTTGGCAACTACAAAGTTCCTCTGCAGAAACACCCCCTGGAACCAGTGATCTGCCGAGTACGTTTGGATGAGAACGTTGTCGTTCCCCCCTCATCAGAAGTTTTGCTAGAATGTCAAGTAATTGGCGATGGCCGTGGAGAGTTGCCGATATGGGGCGATTTGTGTTGTTATAAGCGCTCGAAGACTGAGCTTAACCGGCTTCCAGTCACTTCGTTTTTGATTACGTGTGGTTTATTACTTTATTTTTGTGTTACTTGGAAGATGGAATTTGTGTTTACTTGGAAGATGAAATTTGCGTCGGGGATGATATAAATTAGAAGACGGCTTTATGTCCTTTCTAAACGTAGTGTATGAAGCACTATATGCTGCATTGGATTCGAATTGGCCAGCCGATCCCGGCAAGCTCGGTGGTCCAGTGGTTAAAACGTCTGTCTAATTGCGTTGTCTATCGGCCACCGCAGTGGCAATACCGCGACAGTCCGACTACACTCTAACCATGTTACTGAAGCCTCTCTTAGCTTACCTCGTCAGTCCCACTTTGTCGGTACGTCAAGTACGTCTCTTACCGCGTCAGTCCAACACTCTTACGCCACTAAAGTCTCTTTTACCGCGTGAATCAACACTCTTACCGCGCCAATAAACACTCTTACCATGTCAATGACGTGTCTTACCGCGACATTTCATGTGTCTTACCATGTTAATTATACCTTTTTTTATCTCGTGAGAGCGGTGGCTCTTATAGTACACCATAGGTTTGTTATTTCATGTACGAGTACATTTTGAAAAAAGAAAGAACGAACACTGCCGGCAACTGTTTTGAAAGTTCTGCCAATGCCGCATCATACATTTAAACGATATTTTAAAGGGGTGCTGCTCGGGTCAAAAACAAGTAAAAATGGCTTCCAAACATCTGTGAAACACCCGGAGAAGTACCTTGCCTTTGCCGAGAGGCACACGCCACCATGTGTGGTACGGGGCATCTGCAGCCACCACAAGAGTATAATACGCTTGCGCCATTCAATAATTCCAGCCTTTTTGTACACAATTGAAAATTTTATGATAAGAACGCAATCAGGACAATAAAGTATAGTTTTGTCGATGCAAGGGTGAAAAACAACTGTTCGTCTGTTACCAAGTATCAGCTGCGTTGATAACATTTTAATTCTATCAGATAGCAGCAACATGGGATAACTCTTCTTCCGTGCGCGCGTGATTAATTACTGTGAAGAACACCACGTGGCGGAAATTTAAGCCCAGTGTTATCTTTGCACCTGTGGCGGTAAAAACAACAGACAGACATTATCGTTTGCGCGCTGGGGTTTGACGTTTTTGTCATGTAGAAATTGTTTTGCCCAAGGCTGAAAAACAATATGGTCGCAGTTTACAGACAAATTGAAAAAGAAAATATTTGAGTTTTGTGCGTCGCCATGGTTATTTTTACTGTCTGCTTAATAGGCAGTGTCGATGCACTTTTCCACGTCATGCTGCTGGGATGTTTTAGTATAGGTTTTCCCGGCCAATTTCATCACAAATTAATCGAATTTCATTAACACGCATTCAAATTCACGCATTTCCTCCTATTTCAATCCAACTAGGGTTTCTTTTTAGCTACTATTGCATTCAATTTCGTGTTTGTGCACACATGGTTTCGTTCTTTTCATTCAGGTTCGTTTTAGTCATTCTATTTAATTTATAGGCATTCAAGACTACATTTTCATCAATCTTCAGTTGAATTTCTACTACCTATCTACAATTGATGAAATCAAATTAAGACTCATCGAAGCGCACATGAATTTGTTGCTAGTTTTTGTTTTCTTTTTCGTTTATGGGCAATGAATTTCAAATTCTGTGCATTCAAATTAAACATGAGTTATGGCTTGTTTATTCGAGGAAGCTGGCAATAGCTCTTTTACTGGCACTTGAGTTTTTCTTTGTTAGATGCGTTTCGGTGTTGTTTGCATTTCATGTACATGTACGTCATGTGTTAGTGTCTTAATTGCAATAATTGTTCCTTTTGCTTTGTTACCCCATGATTAAAGTTAAAGCCTGTACCCTGTATCTAGAAGACTGTTCAGTAAAGTTTGAAAAGTTATGGTGATAAGTTTGAAATGAAAACAAAGTCTTTCGCTATAGCCTTGTGATAGTTTGCACGTGGTCTTTATGTTTTCTTCTTTATTTCTGCTAATGTTCGGACCACGTCAAATTAAAATACGAATCAGAAAGCACATACCATAGAAACGAATTTGAATGTAAACATTTGAAAAATGTTTGCCAATTGATGAAATTGAATGGTTGACCAGCTGCTGGCTTTTACAAAATTGAATGATCTTTGCGACCTCATGAATTTGAATTATCTTATTTGGCCAGTGAATGCTAACTGCTGAAATGGAATTACTCCTTTTGACTGTTGAATGCTGATGCAACGGAACATTTATTTTCAAACGAAATTGAATGAGCCGGGTATTAAATTGGATGAATTTTTTGTTTAAATTGGCCGGGAAAACCTATAAAAGAAAATAAGGTACAAGCATTTTTTCTGTCCGCAAAATAATCAACGATGCGAGTGGGGTACAACTCTATTATGACGTTGGTGGCGCAAATGTTAATGCTACATTCTGAGCGTCTGGTTTTATTAGGTCTAATGCATGGTGATGTACGCTTTCTGACGTTCTCAATTATTACTACAGGTTTTCCCGGCCAATTTCACTATGTTTTCGTTCATTTTAACGCCTGGCTCATTAAATTTAGATTGAAATTGAATTATCACGCAGATCGTCATTCGACAATCAAAAATAATCATTCAAATTCACTATCCGAGCATTCTATCATCGTTTAGCTTCACTCGTGCCTGTAAAAGATGCATTCAAATTAAAAGTATCGTATTGTTCATTCAATTTCGTCTGGACCAGCAGTAAGGGGTTGATCGGGCATTCATTTTCATTAATGGGCAAACATATTTCACCTTTTTTTTTCAAGCATCTTTTACTGTCCACATTCCTGCATGTCCGTATACTCCTAAAAAGAAGCGGAGTTATCTCATCGTAAATCATATCTGACGTTTTCATTCCGAAGATTCACAACTCTCTTTCTTAACTACGTCTTCAGACAGAAAAGATGGCGAGCCTACGGGAGGGGAAGTGTGATCGTCTGATGGAATCGGCCCAAGAAAACAAATTACAAAGTGTTACCGATGGTACAACCATTGCCAAACATATGCCCCGATGTCTTGCACATGAAGAGATCGATGGGTGAATCAGAACCAGAAAGAACAGTAAATAAAGTTAAAAAATTAAACGATTTGTAAACACGTCAACATACAGATGCCCCTAATTGTTTGGTCAAACTTTAAAACAAACAAAGATCAACAGTGAAAAAGAAACTTCCTTATCCCTTTTCATTTCATTAGTTCGTTACATCATCCATCACTCATATCAGTTCAGATGTTACATTGTAAATGTTACACATTTTTCCATTATAAATTTTACAAGTTTTGTACACAAACCTCAGAAGACAATAGAAAAATATATCAATTAAAAATGTTATTAATTTGAATGACAATTCGGTCGATTCACAACTCGGTGCGCCGCAGCGGCAACCGGGGAGAGGCAAAATTACGCAGTGCATCATGGCAAAAGCAAAACCGGAAGTGGGTGTCGCCAATGCATCGACCGTACTTCTTACACCCTTCACCGCTAAATCTATCAACTCTTTTCTCTTCTTTCTTGCACAAGGTATTCCCCGATTAGTCAAAAAATGCTTTAACTCATCCACTCGCATTCGCGCGAAATCCATACTGTACTGTCCACCATCTTATACAACGCGATAGACGCGATGTCGACCCCGAAAGTGGGAAATTGGCCTTTCCCAGCTTGCCGCTGGCGGCGCACTGAGTTGTGAATCGAACGAATTGGATGACAATGATTGCCCATAAACGAATAAGAAAAGAAAAGCATAGTCAAACGTCATATGCACACCGGCATTCGCTAATTTGAATGCTTCAACCGTCAAAGGATGTCACAAAACTCAATGTAAGAACGCAACAGATGAAGTCTTGAATGCACCAAAACGAAATAGAATGCCCCTAAACGAAAACGAACATTAAAAACAAAATCTTGGGTGCTTAAAAATTAAAATTGAATGCCCAAACAGTGAAAAAGAAAGCCTTAATTTTGATCAGATGTGTAAAAACTACGCGAATTTGATTGACCATTGACGAAAATGATCAAAATAATTTCAAATTGGCCGGGAAAACCTACAAAAAATTCGGTTAGGTTTTGGAGTAGCTTTGACTCCCTTTGCCCCCCACCCCCCGGATCGGCCCTTGCAAACAGTAGGCTGAATTTAAAAAGACATTCGTGTTTCAATCCTTTTCCTGAACATTCCCGTGACTTCCCCCTCCTAGATACATGCTGCTTTACTTTTAAGATTATATGTATATGCTTATGGTTATCTCTTTGTTTCCACACCCCACACAAAGCCAATCTCCACGTTACGCCCGCATAAAAGCACAACAAATAAAAAAAGGAATTTGGGTCATCTCACCCCCCCCCCCCCCCCCCCCCCCCCCACTGCGTCTCAGCAGGTATTTTTTTCAAAGCTATCATTTCTAAAATTGATTATCCTTCTTCGTCATTCTCTAAGTTCTAAGTAATTCCTGCAGCTTGAAGAATTCTCTTACGTAAGAATCAACAGATCATATACATGTAATACAAACAATGTTTATGTAATAAGATTATAAGGTATGCGGGAAAACAATAAATTTACGCTTGGCAACGACATCTAGAAATAATGGGCTCGTTACGGTGACAGATCGGTCTAGGAAACAATTGTACTTTTTAGCCGCGTCGCATCGCAGACGGGGCTCTATAACTTAAGCGCTTAGTGTTCTTCTTCTTCTTTTTCTTCTTTTTGTTCTTGTACCAATTTGGTTACGTGAGGGTCGTGGCAGTGTTGTACCAATTTGGTCACGTGAGGGTCACGTGACAGTTTTCCTTGACGAAACTCTCACACACGCAAAGTCTATGAGACCGCATGTATACTGTGCATGTGTCTATGACGAAACTGTCACACACGCAAGTCACCAACGACGCGGCTCCCGCACGAATTCGTGCTTGTTCAAGATGTCATTACTTCTAAAACGGCTTGGTTGACGGAGATGTTTACAGTAAGAGAGGTGATGGGTTTCAAAATACGCGACCTTGCTTAGTTTTATGTCGTTCAAAACTTAGGCCCGTTTAAAATGTTGTAGGCCCAGCACTGTCGTGCCGAACTCAATTAAACTGATTTTTTTCTTTCGAAACGGCCGTATAGCACAACGTTTCGAACAAGCCTCACTACCGGTACCGCATTAATCCAGTTACTGGCATTCCAACCGTCAATTGACGAGACTATCAATCACTTATCAATTAATGTCGCATGAATGGATCCTATTTTACAAAAGACTATGCTCGTGCTCATGTTGCTGTGAATGTCAGTGAGTTCGAGCCACTTGAATTATAATAATGATTTTAGATTTGCTTACCCTCTTAGTTATCACCGATACCGATGGACATTGGAGTTAGAAATCCACTCCAGTTGAATCAAAAGACCAATTCCTCCATACGTGAAACGTTGGCACCTGTACAATGGAACACGTATCTACAGTAGATAACTGATGAAGGCTGTACGTATAATACACATGCATAATTCTTCACGTGCTCTGATAAACCCACGCGTGCATCAGCATTACCGCGCGCAGTTTGTCAGTGATGGCTGCGAGCAATAGTTAACCAATGGGCAGAGCACACGACATCATGACTGGAACAGAACAGACAGGCCATTAATAATTATTAGGACGGTGGGGCTTCAAATATACATCCAATGCTTGACAGTATAAATAATGTGTAGTATCTCTTTTCAGATGCAGCATGTCTGTGTAGCATAGCCATTATAGGGTATACGTACGTGCAGTGGGTGTGTGTAATAGTAATGAAGGGGAAAACTCATCATTATAGATGTATCTTAAGAGTCACTTAATATCTCTGTATTTGGCATATAAAATTGCAACCTATATAAACAATGAAATTTGACGTCTGTCTTTGTTTTGTGTTTCAAACGCTTAAAATGAAAATCAAAGTATTAAGTGCATGTCACTGCATGTGATAAAAATGAAGTAGTATGGCTTAATGTTGAAAACAAATTGTTTGAATTATTTTCGAAGAAAACAGTGTAAGCTTCTTTGAACTGCTTGGGATATTTTTTATAATAATTATTTTTAGTGAAACAGCTCATTAGCCCGCCTATGCTAAATCGTATAGGTTTTATGAACAGTGAAATTAACGGACTGTTTTTTAAATGTGCATTTTACAATGGAAAAATGTTCGGGATGGGTACACTGTAAAAAAAATCACGTAAATTTTACGGTAAAACGAATGGCAGCTGTGCTGCCAATATTTTACCGTAAAATTACGGTATAAGATAACAAATAACGGACACCGGTTTGTTATTTTAGACAAACGGAAAAGGTAGTACTTGAGGTTATGGTTATTATTATACATTACTATGGTAAAGTGTACAACTGCTACGGTAACCTACTAAACACTACAAACTGAATAATGTCTATCTTTATCTTTATATTCAGCCTTATCCCGCCATGAGATGTAATGAATTTCTTCACCTATGTTTGTAAAAAAATCTAAATTTCTACTGTGGAATTGTTTGAATAAAACATATTATGGTAAAAAAATGTGTTTTTGGACAAAACAGTGCAATTTAACATGACTTTTGATGTGAACGCAAATCTCCTCAGTTCTGATTGGTCGTGCAATTTGTACCTAATGATAGCTCCACTTTTACTGGTTTGTACGTAAAATGTAGCGCGCAGTCAATTACGGTTACTCACAGTAAATATTTACATTCTTTTCATAGTAAAAAATACAGGAATTTTGTATAGTGTAGGGTCCCGTTGTCAGACTTTGAAAAAAAGTTCCTTTTCTCTTCAAATAAAAAAAATTTTCCGGCGATATTTCACTGACCACAAACAGCATCTCTGCTGTCCTCTTTGTCAGTCGGTCTATGTCCGGACGAGACTACTCGCTGGTGTCAAAACAGCTATAACTGAAAGTAATAGGCTCTCGCGAAGCCATTGTTTAGGCACAAACCCGTGTCACCCTTACAATTTCGTTATAGCGTAAGGTATCAGCCGATCTTTGTGGATAGGAGCAGGGCCGGATTATCCAACAGGCACAGTGGGCACTGTGCCTAGGGCCTAGGGGGCCTACGAAAATGCCTCATTGTGCCATATACACCACCGATCTCTACTGCACTGCAGGCGCGGTTCTAGAGCCAATTTTTTAGGGGGGATAGACCCTTGCGCACGTGACGTCACCTTCTAACTTCCGCTACTGCTCTTTCACTTTGGGAGTCGAAAAACAACCTATAGGCTATACAGCGCGTTTTTCAAGTATTTGGCGCGTAATAAGTAGTCTATGTAATAGACCTTGGCGAAAGCCAGGGTCTATCAAATTTGAACAAATTTGCTGATTAATTATGCAAAAAGACTGCTTCTTGACCTCGAAATTCTGACTAAAAAGCGGACGCCCATCGTCGCGTCACAGACTTTTTAAATAAAGCCTAGACACAACACCACGCGCTCTATATCATGTTAAGCCTGGTTTCCATATATTCGTTATAATCGCCGACAGCGTCGCCGAAGAGTCCCCGATGCAACGCCGATAAATTGAAACGCTTCATCGGGGACTTTCCCAACATGGACGGCGACAGTCGGCAAAGATCAACCAAGTTCAACTTTGCCGACTGTCGCCGTCGCGTCGTGAGAGTAGGCCCATTCAAATACACGTACTGGCATGCCGTGCATTCAACGATGTCTCTCACCGCTTGAGTGCCACAAATTTGACCCATTTTATCCTTTGACCAAGAAATATGAGCATAAATGTAAGTAAAATAGCTGCCCGTAATTGAAATGTATCGAAATAAAATATCAGTTCAGCTTTTAGAAAAGTTTGAAGTACCGGTACCAAAACACGCCATTTCAGTGAGACATTTTCAAGCATTCGGACGCCATTTTGTTGAACATTTTCAGCCGAATGACGTCCAGAACCGTCTCTGCCCGGACGTCTGCGACTTGCCATCTTGCTCGCTGTCGGCGTTCATTGGAAACCAGTCTTTACGCGACGCCAAGCTTATAGCCAGCAATGTCGCGTATCATACCCCTAGCTGTGCCCGGCCACGCAGCTGTTGTTGATGCTGATTCGATTTGACCAATCAGAATTTTAGTCCCGATCTGGGAATGAAATTACGTCACAATCGACTCCGATTGGCTGGGGTGCGGCGTTGCATAAATTTGCATGTGAAGACATGGGCCAAGATTATATTGCTCATAGTGACCCTGCAAAATTATTATGCACTATAATTTAAAAAAATGCAGATCCAGTATTTTCCATTTTTTTATTTTTGGCTGTTTTGGAAACTTTTCCAAAACAGCCCTTGTTTTCGTTAAGATTTTTTTTTTTTTCTTTTTTTGGCTGTTTCGGAAGTTTTCCGAAACAGCCTTTGTTTTCGTTAAGATTTTTTTTTTTTTCTTTTTTCTTTTTTTTTTTCCTTTTCAGACTTTTGCCCATAGCATTTGTACACGTTTTCCTTTTTACCGGCACTTTGGCTACTTTTATGCAGCCGATTGTCTTTAAACTTAGCAAACACTTAAAGCAACTGCTCAGAATGTGTGCCGAACTTTTACGTCATGATGACGTCATCACGTGATTTTTTATGAATTTTTGAATTTTGAAAATCGTAACATTTGTTTCAATATATCTAGCGAACAAAACAAGATATTTTCAAAATTATTTTTGTGATAGCTTTGGTATGTCTCAAAGATATGCCCTAAAAGGCGAAAATTGTGTGACGTCATGATGACGTCATAATTTTTTTTTTTTTTTTTAAACGCATGTAAGGGTCAATCCGATTACAAAAATGTACATATTGAATTTTCCGCTCCCTAATTCCAAAATGTCATGATCGTGGCTCACTCAAGTAAGAAATAACAGCCATTTCAAAATTTAGACCAAATTCAATATAACACAAAGGAATTCTGGGAAGTTCAGATAACCATGGCTCAAATGTGCATGCTGTTTATAAAAAGGGTTGATTTGTAGTCTTTTTTCAAGTCGCTAGACTATTGCCCATAGCATTTGTAAACGTTTTCTTTCTTACCGGCCACTTTGGCTACTTTTAAACTTGACAGACACTTACCCCAACTGCTCACAATGTGTGCCGAATTGTACGTCATGATGACGTCATCACATGTCACGTGACGTCATCTTAAAGGGGCATTTTTCGAAGCCATATATCTACAACAGTACAAGTCCGATTAAGTTGGAACGTGATATCTAGGTATGCCACCGGGTGTTATACATGAAAATTGACATGACGTTATGATTAAGTCAGAACATGTCACGTGACGTCATCTTAAAGGGGCAGTTTTTGAAGCCATTTATTTACAAAAGTACAAATTCGATTAAGTTGAAAATTAATATCCAGGTAGCCCAGTAGGTTTATAGTTAAAAATTGACATGACGTTATGATTAAGTCAGAACATGTCACGTGACGTCATCTTAAAGGGGCAGTTTTTGAAGCCACATATAAACAAAAGTACAAGTTCGATTAAGTTGAAATGTAATATCCAGGCAGGTCTGCAGGTTCATAGATGAAAATTGACATGACATTATGACTTCATCACATGTCACGTGACGTCATCTTAAAGGGGCAGTTTTTGAAGCCGTATATATACAAAAGTACAAGTCTGATTAAGTTGAAAAGTTATATCTAGGTAGGTCAGCAAGTTTATAGATGAAAATTTATGTGACTTTATGATGACGTCATCACATGTCACTATTACAAATAACTTTAATTAATTTCAAAATTAACAAAGAAAATTGGCAGTAGTGCGATTGTTTGACAAACTTTAATTGTTGTATTCACATTTCACATCCAAACTAAAAAAAAAAAACGAAACAGCCCTGTGTTTGTCCACAAACACCAACATCATGCCTCTAGTTTTTTTTTTTTTTTTTTTTTTTCCTTTTCAGACTTTTTCCCATAGCATTTGTGCACGTTTTCTTTCTTACCGGCACTTTGGCTACTTTGGTGCACCCGATTGCCTTTAAACTTGGCAGACACTTAGACAAACTGCTCAGAATGTGTCCCGAACTTTTTGGTCATGATGACGTCATCACGTGATTTTTTATGAATTTTTGAAATTTTAAAATCGTAAAATTCTTTTCAATATATCTAGCGAACAAAACAAGATATTAAAAAAATTCTTTTTGTTATAGCTTTGGTATGTCTCAAAGATATGCCCTAAAAGGGAGAAAATGTGTGACGTCATGATGACATCATCAAAAATGTGCTTTTTTAAAACACATATAAGAATAGCTCCGATTGTCATGAAAATTGGTGGGTAGGTAGATACTGGCACTAGGATGCTGAATCCAAAGTGACGTCATGATGACGTCATCACGTGATTTGTTATGAATTTTTGAAATTTTGAAAATCGTAACATTCTTTTAAATATATCTGGCAAACAAAACAAGATATTTTCAAAATTCTTTTTGTTATAGCTTTGGTAGGTCTCAAAGATATGCCCTAAAAAGGAAAAAAATGTGTGACGTCATGATGACATCATCAAAAATGTGCTTTTTTAAAACACATATAAGGATAGGTCCGATCGTCATGAAAATTGGTGGGTAGGTAGATACTGGCACTAGGATGCAAAATCCAAAGTGACGTCATGATGACGTCATTACGTGATTTGTTATGAATTTTTGAAATTTTGAAATCGTAACATTCTTTTAAATATATCTCGCAAACAAAACAAGATATTTTCAAAATTCTTTTTGATACAGCTTTTGGTATGTCTCAAAGATATGCCCTAAAAGGCGAAAATTGTGTGACGTCATAATGACGTCATCAATTTATTTTTTTTACGCATGTAAGGGTCGGTCCGATTAAAAAAATGTATACATTGAATTTTTCTCTACCTAATTCAACAATTTCGTGATCGTGGCTCACTCAAGTATTAAGAAATAACAGGCATCTGAAAATTGTGACCAAATTCAATATAACACAAAGGAATTCTGGGAAGGACAGAAACCAAGGCTTTCATGTGGCATGCTGTCTATAAAGAGTTGATCTCTAGTCTTTTTTTCAAGTCGTTAGACAAGTCGTAGGCAGACACTTACACCAACTGCTCAGAATGTGCGCCGAACTTTTACGTCATGATGACGTCATCACATGTCATGTGACGTCATCTTAAAGGTGCATTTTTTGAAGCCATATATCTACAAAAGTACAAGTCAGATTAAGTTAAAACGTGGTATTTAGTTATGCCAGCATGTGTTAGATGAAAATTTATGTGACGTCATGATGACGTCATCGGCTAATTTTCTATAATTTTTTCCATTTTTGAAATTTCATTTAAATCACATAATTTTACACAAAAAAACAAAACAGCCCTGTGTTTGTCCACAAACACTGCACCATACATCTAGTTTATTTTGCATTTCATTTTTGGGGGCTAGACAAAGGTTTGGGGGGGGCTAAAGCCCCCCCCCCCCCCCCCCCCCCAGCCCCCCCGTAGAACCACGCCTGCTATACTGACGTCAGTGTAGTAGAGATCAGTGATATACACCCAAACCACGAACTCGCACACCCACACACCCAAAGTGTTTAAACACCGGCAATCGCGGAACTCCTATTGTCCCTCTTTTGTTTATACTTTTGTACACGATTTTCAATCGTGGACCTTGACATAATCGCGGACCCTATTGTCCTCTTTGTTAAAGGTCCACGGTCTGAATAGCTTTACAAACGCACACACACACACGCAAGAAGTTTTTAAAAGTTGTTGGCGTCGTCGTCTAAATTTTCGATTTTGGGAAAGCTATTATAAAAGTACGTACATGTATACCGCAAACCTCAGTACGTGTACACATTGTGCGAGGCCCCAATATTTCCAGCGTTATGAAAATGGTGTTGACTTGCCTAAGGCGGACGGCCTATATATACACTATTTGCTTTTGCTGTTATTTTCAGAAATAAATGCATTTGGGGGTTAGTATCTTATAGCGTGCTGGCAAATACTCTAACACTGACAAGTTTAATGTTTTGTGTGCATAGATGCTGGGAAAACCAGAGTCTGCGTAGAGAGAAAAAATATATTCTAGTAGTCTGGTTCCCTGACCATACCTTAGACAAAACGGAGCAATTTATAGACGTCAGGGAATTATTAGGTCGGGGAAAACGATATAAATCACTTTTTTTGAAAACGACAGCACACCAGGTGCCATAATTTCACAGGATGCTTGAGCCTGCTATTTACTTACAGTCTAATACGGCATTTTGTAAAAATTCAGTAGTTTTGGTTTTTGATGTTTGCAAATGTTGTATACTACCTTTAATCCAGCCCAAGACACTTTGTGTGTTGTTCTTCCTAAAGGCAGATTCATATACTTTACACTAAGAGCGAAACGAATTTGTCAGGGTAACGGCGAACGTCACAATGAAACAATTAATGACCTCAAGAAAGCCAGTGTTTCGCTTTCACATTCGCGTGAAGTAGGAACCGGCCTTTAGGCTGTACAAATACATAACGGTATTAAAAAAAACACTCAGGATCAAAATACAAGAGTCCCAATTATGCAAATATCTATTATTTGCAATCTTAACAAATATCAGCATATTTAGTTTAACAAGAATTTCGAATTAATTGTTTATAATAACAATGGTACGCAAAACATCTCTGCCCGGTCACATTGCGCTGTGGAGCAATTACGGTCTATATACACAGACCGGTTCGAAACACTGGACTGATGTCAACGAGCCAAACTTTAAAAAATAAAATATATGGAAGTTAGCGGTATAGGCATCAGTTTTAAAAAAACAGGTTTAGCGTTATCCCTTTACAAAAAAAGGAGGAGGCCCTTTCTTTACTTAAATTGTTTACATAATGGCAGTTATTTTCAAGATGGATATCAGACATTATGGTCTCAAATCGATTTAAATTATGCACTAGATAGAAGGACTGTGGGGCATTTCCTCTCGTCCCCTCACCTTTTAATGTCTTTTTTCATCTATAGAAAAACAAAAAAGGGAGGCGGTATTGAGATAAGAAGCCGGCGGGGACGCTAAACATGTATCATATTTTAGTTTGCATCACAGATTCAGCACGGTAACGTATCCAGATTTAGGGTCCATGTGAACACTTGCATTGTTTTTTCTGAAAAAATGGACCTAACTTTTTTCGCCATTAATTTCATTTTTTGGTTGGGGTCATACCAACAAAAACAAAGCAAAATCCCCAGCCCCAACCAAATTACTTTTTTTACCCATTTTCAAACTAGAAATAAAAATCAAAGCAGCTTGTTATGTTCGTAATTTTATAAAACATTACAAAAATAAATCTATGAATTGTGAAGGAGTGTTTAAGCTAAGTACAACAGGAGCCCTTGCAGGAGCAGAAGAATGACCACAGTCCCACGGGTTCCTGTGTCCCTCAGCCCCGGGGCGGCGTTGCAGTAATCACGGTCACACGAACAGTACGTGCCTTGCACCTCCTCGCCACTCAGCAGAGCTGTTGCTAATTGCAAGGCGGTTTGGGCCGCGCCATTGAGCTCCGTGGTGCTGGCGCAACCGTCGAGCTGATCGACAGGAAACAAGGCGCACCCTCGCACCTGGCCGGTGATTTCCACACTCCCAACTGCAAAAAAAAGAGGAAAGATGAACAGGAGAGAGCTCGTTGGCCACTGCACATTTTTATGGGTATCGCCCAACATACAATGCGCCAAAAAGGCCATTCAAGGTGTGGGCTGCAAAAGACAGAAATCACATGGATAGAAGACATCTGTACACATTTCGTTTGAATTGTGAAAGATGAAAGGGAAGCAGGTTCAGGGGCGGATCCAGGGGAGGTTTGGGGGTCGAAACACCCCCCCCCCCTCGTCCCCCCCCCCCCCCCCCCCCCTGCGAACAATTCTTTTGGCATTGTTGGAAATATATGTGTACCATCTAAGTTTTTACGAGATTTCCAGTCCGAGCATTGCACAGTGTGGTATATAGAGCCAGCCACGATTTATTGTTCCGTTTGTACAGCATGAACATTTATCTTAGAACTATCAGGATTTCGCAAAAGTTTGGGCATGGGCACGCTGCAATTAAAAAAGACCAAAAAAACTACCAAAAACCAACAAAACAAGCGTCATATGCGCTTCTAGATATGAATTTCGGAGACCTCGGCAGACTTAAACCAATCAACTCACGAAGGATAACGTTGCCAGTGACCTTTCCTTCCCACTTCTCGCACTTGGCCGTTTGTCCGAAGACAGGTTCACACTCCTGGACGTCGACTCCGTTCGGGTCAAAGGTCGGCCCCGCGCATGCCTCGTTCGCCTGCAAAACTCCCAGGTAGTCGTTGTTGGCTGCCAAGTTGACGCACGAGTAACAGGTCAATGATGAAACTGATGAGAGAGATTAAAGGTTGGGTATAATGCATGACCAGTGATATAATTGATTGATTTTGGCATTCTTCTACGTACGTCTAATGATGCGTTATGACATGTGGACGGTTAGAATTCCTATTTCTGGAAAAATGTTCCAGACTATATAGAAATGATTCAGGACAAAGAGAAAACCATGTGGTACCAATCGTTTAAATGTAGTGTACACAGTGGCGTAGCCAAGGGGGAGGGGGGGGGAGAGGGGGGGAGGGGGGGAGGGGGGAGGGGGGAAACTGCCCCCCCCCCCCCCTGCAGGAACTCTTTCCCCCCTCTTGCCCCCCCCCCCCCTGGAAAATTGGGATATGCGTTACTATAGCGAATTTGCGTTACTATATGCGTTTATACTATAGCGAATTTCCCCCCTTGAAAATAGCCATGTCCCCCGTCCCCCCCCCCCCCCTCTAGGAAGAGCCTGGCCACGCCACTGAGTGTACATGATTGGTCATTGTTGCAATGTTCAGAAATAGGCGGATTTAGGGGTTAGTATTTTATAAGAAATATCGTTCCACTGACCTGTTAAAAGTTTTGCGTTCTTGAATGGCGAAAAAAACCGAGAGAAAATAGAGCGTTCGTTTTCAGCAGTCGGGCGGTAAGTAAAATAAGCCAAATTTTTGTCAATGGGATCGTTTTCAATTGGTCACATAACATGTCATTGGCCGAGCGGTACTTACGTCGTGCGGCGAACGGCCATCAACGCGTCGCTTCGGTACACTACGCGTACGCGAGAAATGTAAACATTTACATGGATACACTGAGTCTTCAATTGGCCCAGGGAAGATAGGAAACGATTTCCCAAACACACAGTAGTTAAGAAACTGCGACATGTCTTTATTTTAAGGGCTTTTCTTCTTCCTGCCTGGCGAGGGGGTGCATAGCCCCTCCCACACCCTCTTCTTCGTACCTGCGAAGATCTGCGAAAGAGGCACCAGACCAAACTTGATTTACAGACATTGCACTCACCTATCTGTATCTGTAGGCATACTTGTGTAAGTCCCAACACGAGCACCAGACTACTAATCCAAGCTGGTGAAAAATGGAAATGTTTTCATCAGCAACACGTATCATAACCAGGGTTGATAAAAATCATGATAAATTTTTTTTTAATCAAAAAATAAGATTGTTTTAATTTAAATCAGATTTTTTTATTTAAATTGATTATTTTATTTTGTTTACCATTGTACCATTTGCATAAAACATTTGTTTTAAATAAGTCAATTTAAATGACCATCATTGAAGGTCAAGTATAACCACACACAATCAATTGTTCATGAATTCAGTACTGAAATCCCTTTCATTTATCATTCTTTTCTAGAATACATAGTTTGTCTTAAAATCTCTGTTACAGCATACTGCACATTTCACATCCAAGTTGATAAGAGGAACCCCCCCCCCCCCCCCACTCTACACAACCATGGTGGAATCCAACTATTTAATGCAGCCACCATAAATATCACCATGTAGGCATGTACAATATGTTTTGTTTTCCTTTAAAGTTTATTTTCTTAGAGTCAGAACAGATTGCATACAATGTACAAACCGTTACCCTAATAACCCTAGGGTGTGTGAAAAATCTTCATCTGAGAATTCAGGACTGTTAGGGTTAAGACATCATTTAAATGGATTGCAAATCAAACAATGTTAGGTTTAATAATCAGCTTCCATCTCTGATCTTGTTTTCAATTATATAATCATGTTTATGTGCCCACGTTACATTGAGCTTATGCGCCTATCAATTGTCCCCCCCCCCCGGGCCACCCCACCTCTGAGGTGGGGATTGTCACTTTTGAAGTGACAACATCCCCACCTCTGGGGCAAAAATCTAGCGACAATCCCAACCTAAATTGGTGGGGACACCCCCACCTTTGGGTGGGAATTAGAATTTTGATGCTATCATGCATGATTTTTGTTTTGATTAAAAAAACGGCTTGCAAAAGGATCAAGGATCGAGGGGGGTTGGGGTTTCGGCGGGGTTGGGGGGGGGGGGGGATCAATTGATAGACGCATTACATAAATTGAGTTAAACCTACATACATGTAAGAGATGAATACTGGACATACATGTAGGCATGTAGGCAGTAGGCCTACATTACTTCAGAATGATATGCATTGTACACAAGATAAATTAAATGTAGTACAGTTTCAGGAAACTGGCCTTATATACATCCCTTTAGAGTGAGTATAAGCGATTTAAAGTTAATGAAAGTCAGGTTTGAATAACAGACATTGTTTTTACATTAAAAAATAACAAATTAAAATCAAATCAAAACGTGATTTTATTAGTGATTTGTTTTATTTTTTTCCATTGATTTCAATCATGATTTCAATCAATGATTTAAATCGTTTCATTTAAATCAAACAACCCTGATCATAACATAAAATTAGTATGACATCTCTAAAGGTTGGATTTGAACACCTTGAAAGCACCATGACACGCAAAGCTCTTCGACAGTCGCGACTTCACATGACGATGTAACATACTTGCAACGTGCGAACAATGAACATGATGAAGGTCGTTGTGTGAATCGGTCTCGATGAGATAACAGTACGGTATATATAGTTCTCTATAACAAAAACTAAAGGACGATGTAGGCTACACGATGATAGACATAACTGTTCGGTGTTCATGCTGACTTACCCATTTCCACCATCTTGACTATCCAAACACACTGCTGTGTAATTTCCTGGCAGACCTACGAAGCTTTGCGTTAATGGTGTCTAGTGTGATGTGCAATGATCACCTAATGTACGCGATTCTCCATTTCCGGGCAGATTCAGATAAATAATAGTTGTATAGCATTTGTCTACACACATGCACAAAGCTTCCTGGTAACAGTATACCTTCATGGTAATAATAGCCTGCCAAGCGTTGCAAACGGGAATGAAAACAGCGTTGACCTTTAACATGTTTAACAGCTGCAGGCCCGTTGCCTGCCCTTGGGGGGCGTCGTCAAACCACAAAGTGGAACTTTTGGCAAATGCGCAACAAGTTGTGAACCGTGCATAAATAATACCACGAAATGCTTATGCGTAGTACATGTTGCATTTACCGTATTATTAGTGGAACATTCAGTGATATGTGTATTTTTAAGGCAAAAAAGTAATTTGTAGTAGGCTAGCCTGAGTTATAGTGACTTCCCGAATTGTTTTGTATTTTGGTATTTTTTATATTTCTGAGCGGAACTCGTCACCGAGCGGGGGTGTTTCGTTCCAACCCCCAACCCCCCCCCCCCCCCCCCCAACCCCCCCCCCCCCCCCAATTAATTAATTAATTAATTAATTAATTAATTAATTAATTAATTAATTAATTAATTAATTAATTAGTAAAAGTGGGCATTCAAAAACCGTAACGTGGGTCTATGGAGGTTATGTAATTATATATTATTTGAGGTAAATATCAAGTGATGATTTTTCATGTACGGAGAGCAAAGCACTGTGATGCCTGAAATGAAACGTGACCAGATAATAACAAGATTATTTATATAGGACAACATGGTATCGAGTCGATAACAAGAAATTATCTTGTCAGAATAACGATAGAAAACCCGTCAAAAATAACACCATAACAGAACTAGAAATTTCTTGTCAACATGTACACATGTACACATCCCCGGCGTACTCAGCGACAATTTTATTTTATCTTCAGTCTGTATTTTATGGAATTCCAATACTGCCATTTACGCGTCGCATGTTTGGCATTGTTGCTGGGGTCCTTAGCCGTTTGCGCCGTCAACGGCGCATATAGTCGCGTCGTGCTGTCGTATAGTCGCGTCGTGCCGTCGCGTCGTGCCGTCGAGTAGTCGCGTCGTGCCGTCGCGTCATGCCGTCGCATACGGTAGTTTTGTACTGTTTGTATAGTATAGGGCCTTCGAATAGTCGCGTCGTGCCGTCGCGTAGTCGCGTCGTGCCGTCGCACAGTCGCGTCGTGCCGTCGAGTAGTCGCGTCGTGCCGTCGAGTAGTCGCATTGTCGCATTGTTATTTCGGGTTTTTGCGACTACTCGACGGCAGGACGCGACTACGCGACGGCACGACGCGACGGCGCAAACGGCTAAGGACCCAAGCAACAATGCCACACATGCGACGCGCAAATGGCAGTAATGGAATTTCATAGTACATGTGTGGGGGTCCGGTATTTTTTATAACACCAAATTGTGCATTGCGTGCTCGGGGGGATTCCCCCACTGTGAGAAACTTGCTTGACTCATTTGCATGTGACCTGGTTGCATGCATGACGTGCAAAACGAAGGCTTGAGCAGACAGAACATGGCGGGTTGTTGTGCGGCTTTGGTGGCCAGCTGTGGGCTTTTTCTGATAAAAATAGTGATTCGCCGCTTGGTTTGAGGCGTGTCCATCATATATTCCAATCGTGTGAATGCACGTTCAAGCACCATCAGCCAAAGAAGCTTGCTGTGTTGTGTGACTGCTGGACGGTTTCTTGGGAATTTGCATGCACTGATACTATGGCCGGGGACTTATTGACGGGCTTATTGATCGGTTGGCTCGTTGATCGGTAGTCTTGGTTCCAAGGCGTTCTTAGCGGTGCGACGTATAGCGCGCACGGCCGGCCGACAGCGCCCTCTCGCTACACACACACAAAGACCGTCTTGGGAATTTCGCAAGTTCTGTGTGACATTTGCATGCGCGTGTGACGTAGCTGCATTATCGCATGTAAATAGCCAACACTCACTAGTCTAGTTTCTGTACTCACGTCGGGTTTACGTGTACGTACGTATGAACGTGCAGCGCAGTACAAAGCCATTCGTTGTTTGTTGGGAAAAAATGTCTGACCGCGTGGACCAAGCAATCGATTTTACAGCAAAAAAACTGGGCTTTGGAAAGCTAAAAAGTCATCAGATCAGTGCCATTCATCAATTTGTACGTGGCACTGTACACACACCTCCAAACGTGGACGTCCTATTGTTCCCTCTTGTTTGTACTTTAACTTTTTCGGAAGACCTCCATATGTTTTGTACACACTCCCAATCGCGGACATATGCTGGGAACCGCGGACGATATTGTTCTCTTACATTTTTCGTCCACGGTTTGAAAAACCCAACGCCCCCACAGTCACGTCACATCACCTTGTGGCCGGCTTTGGAGCGCATAAAATACTATCCCAGAACCGGACTTTTAACGCATTTTCCAATTCCTCGAGAGGTTTACGTGTACATGTTGTTTGAACAGTACCCTCATTATATTACATGTATGATGATCAACTGCCACCCCCTCTTTATTTCTATTTTTAACAAGAGTGAATTGTGATTTTACATGTACTAGCCCAGATATTTGCTTACAAATGACTTTCTCTCTTGTGCTTATATATTGCTGTTAAAATGTTTATGACTCGAATTTACTCAAGCTAAACATTTTACTCGACTCGACTCGACTTCACACTGTGACTCGACTCGACTCGACGTTCTTGACCTAATGACTCGACTCGACATGAGTCACTTCTTTAAAATGACTCGACTCGACTCGAGTCACAAAATTCAGTGACTCGTTACGACTCTGGCTGATGGGCTATACTGAATTTAGATACTGACATTATGTTCTTTTTACAAGAAGCAACTTCTATACAAAAATAGCACCCCCTACATTAATAAACCGGAAAGATTTTTAAAAGAAGTGAAAACCACCACCTCATTGATACTTCAAATGAAAACAAGATCATGCTGTATCTGTAAGAAACAGTGGAATGCATAAAAACAAGCTGAACCGGATGTTTATCAAATTGTTCCTTAAAGGTAATATACAACATTTGCAAAAATAATAAACCAAACTACTGAATTAATATTAAATACCTTACTAGACTGTATGTAAATAGTCTCAAGCATCCTGTGAAATCATGGTACCTGGTGTGCTGTCATTTTCAAGAAAAGTGGATTTTTTTAAATCAATTTCCAGCGATTGTCGGCCGACAATCGTTGGAAATAGTT
The DNA here is from genome assembly GCA_037893225.1 of Hippasteria phrygiana. NCBI lineage: Eukaryota > Metazoa > Echinodermata > Asteroidea > Valvatida > Goniasteridae > Hippasteria > Hippasteria phrygiana. Next base: position 71,406 of record JAZGUH010000354.1, read on the forward strand.
TAGTTTCCCGACCTGATAATTCCATGACGTCTATAAATTGATCCGTTTTGTCTGAAGTATACTAGGGTTAGGGAACCAGACTACAAGAACAGCATTTTCCCCTCAGTTTTCTCTGTTTTCCCAGCATCTATGCACACAAAACTTTAAACAGGTCAGTGTATTTACTATAAAATACTAACCTCCAAATCCATTCATTTCTGAAAATTGCAGAAAAAGCAAATGTTGTATACTCTTCCGCCGTTGTGTACGTACTTAAAAATTACAAAATAAAATAACTGACACCACTCCAATTAGAATTTAAGCATACAGTCATTGTATTATTTTTGACAATTTTGACAACTCTATCCGTCACAAACAAAAAGTATAATACGCAATATATTAATTTCCAAATTTGTACTTCATCATGGAGATTAGCATTGTGGTAAAAGGACATTTTCAGCAAGTATCCTCTATAAGTCTTCCAGGGGCGGATCTAGGGGGGCGTGGGGGTGCACGCTCCCCCCTTTCCTTCAGAAAAAATACAAGACAGAAAGGGAGAGAGACTTAAAAAGATAAGAAAAAAGAGGGAGAGAGAAGGAAAATTCACCCAGACCCCTCTAGCAGGGCAGGCAGGCACGCCTTCGGCGTAGGCGCCACAACTTGCCTTCACCATTAGCTGCTTGGTAGATTTCACGCGCCCCCCCCCCCCCCCCCCCCCCCCTTTGGAAAATCCTGGAACTACATTTAACACGTTCATATTTAACTGTTGATTTACATTTTGCCTTTTTAAAGATATAAGATAAAAATGTGGCTACTTTTCCGTAAAAATGAAAAGTCTTGGCTAAAAATCGATATCAGGCAATGTAGCCTCAAATTTGGCCCCAAATAAGACATGCCTGCAAAACCACGAGTAACCTAACAATAGAAAAGTATTTATGAAAAACGACAGTTAAATGTTAACGTGTTCCGTACTCCATTCGTTTGAACTCATTTACACTGCACTTCCAGATCTCCAATGACGTTACACTTACGAAGATCATAGGTTTTAAGCCATACAACTCTTGGAATAATAACACTAATTATTTCTTTAAATTGTGTTTGACGCGCATCAAGAATGATATTAATTACATGATATTACAGATGATATTACAATCAAGCTAGAATCCACCTGGGTTTAAGGTTCCAAATACTGTACAATTATCTGGGCCAAAAACGCCATCTGGCAAGTCTGCTTATTCCATAAAGGTGCCCATTATTGAGCTGTATGAATATTATCAAGTTTCAGGAGATTATTTACAAAACGAAAACCAGATATCCCATTGAGAACATGTCATAATTGCCCATCATTATATGGCACCAATACTGTATATGTACATCACTGTCCTTGACGGCCATCAATTATATATGTATAAAGATTTGATGGCCGGTAACATGGCGCTCGTCTAACCTGGCGCACTTTGAGTTTTTTCCCTCTGGAAGCTTGCCTGAGTAATAGTTTAGAGTAATAGTTTAGCCCCAATTTGCACAGAAAGTGAAATACTGGCTAGTTTAAAATATCTCTGTCCGTAAGTCTTTAGTTTACTGACATTATTTCGACATTATTTCGACACGATTTTTCCGATTTCACCTATTTTAGTGCGCGGTGAACACTTTTAAAATGTGCAAAAAGTCAGAAAATAATTTTCTGACAAACTTGAAGTCGGGTATGTGAACGGAGATATTCGGCCTAATGACTAATCCTAATTTGTCCACTCTAAAACAATCGTAATTAAGCGTTGAGTTTTGGATTTATTGAAATTTGTTCAAGTGCGCCACGTTAGACGACTGTCGGCCAAATTTCGGCGCCCAATTTTGCGCCCAATTTCCGAACGCTTTCTTTTTTTTTACTTCTGGACTAAATTTCAAGATAGGGCCTACTGAAAAACTTCAAATGATTCGAGAAGCAGGTTTTATTAAGGTGATAGTACCAATATTCAAATGAATCACTTTGAAGCCTATCAGCAAAGAAGTTTGTCAAAACTACGGTTTCTGACGAAAGTCGGGAAAACGTCGAAGGTGCGCCAGCTAGTACGATTACAAGACTCCACTATACATGTACAGCACTTACTGCATCTGTACATGATCTCACTGAAATCAATTAGTTCTGCACATGTGAACCTGGTGCCACATTAATCGTCATGACTTCAATTGTATTGCCAGCAAAACCCTATATCCCAAATCTGAATGCATGTGTCTATTTGTTCTTCACAAGAAACAAGCACGTGGATGGTTTTTTTTTTAAGAGCAACTAAAACGCCGATTACAATTTTGACTTTTTGGATTTTTTCGACAGTTTAAATACTCTTTTAACTGATGGAGATTAGTTTGCAGACGAGATGGATTTTTTTATTTAAAAAAAGGGTTGTTATTCTTTACCATTTATCCTGTTTCGCGAAAGCTCATTATGTGTGTAATCATGTATGTAATCATTATGGATGTTATCATTATGTATCAAGTCGTGTGTAGTTGGGGGTTGCACGAGGAACAGCGACAAAAAGCCTGACCTAACCTTCCTGCGATTCCCAGTGCTGAATGGAGTTCAAAGGCGACAGTGGGTCCGCTTTGTAGACAATACAATATCTGATTTTAAGCTGTCGAAATGGTCGAAAATATGTGCAGAACATTTCGCCAAAGACTGTATTGATGATAGTGTTAGTATGAAAACTCAGCTGGGCTTGAAGGCACAATTCCGTTTGAAGGCTGGAGCTATTCCAACTCTAAAGGCACCGAGCATTTCAATCCTGTCCCGGACTCACACGCCCCAACCACAACGACGTTCCCTGTGTTGCCAGCTCGAGCAGCCAGAGCGCCGGCCGTCTCCCTGTCCACGCTCGCTTGACTCAACATGCATTGTACACGTACGGTACCGTAAACAGGCGATTGAGTCTGGTACCGTATAACAGAAATTGTGTGTATAGTTCTGAGAAGGTGCGGGTCCTTATGAGGGCTGCATAAGCAAAGTCGCCAGACTAGTGTATAGCTCACACATAGCTCGCCGCGCAGGTCCCAATAAAAGCCGACTGCAAACAAAGGAAAGTATGACTCATAACTAACTTTTCAGCAAGAACAAGCCTACAACCCCAATCCAAAATGTGTCTCACAAAGATGTCAACACTTTAAAATATGTTTACCGTGGTGTTACACCTGAATCATCATGCAAAAAGCACAGCAAGTAATACTAGCCTTAGACAAAAAAATACGTAGGCCTACAGACTATACGTAAACATTGTCGTATAATACAGTGACGTTATAATGTTTCTATATACGTATACGTCATCACTCGCGCGATACGCGTACGGCACGCCGTTGACATACCTCGGCCTTTTCTGAATGGAGTGAAAGTGGCTCAGATAGAAAATGCTCAAAAACAATTTGTGTTTTTTTTAGACTCATGAAACTTGTTATATTAGTTTTTGGGAGGCATAAACTATCAGATAAGTCCAAAAAGTCAAAATTGTAATCGGCGTTTCAGTTGCTCTTTAAATAACGCTGTACGGGTGCTACAAAGAAGCAGGACGAAAACACGGCTATAGGGTGACCATGCAGCGGGATGGGTGCCGACTCCTTGATGCATTAGGTGTAGAAAAGGGTTCGTTCTAAAATTGCTACGGTGGTTAAGATTATCAGCGAGTAGAATATAATTATATAAGCGGCAATCCCTTGAAAATACACTCACCCTGTTCGTCTGAAAATCATTGACGGAAAATAACGCGTACCGGTTTCCAACGGTTCGACTTTTCGTGCCTAAAAATATTTTTCTTGCATGATTTTCAAAACAAACGGTACATTTTCAAAGGCTCATGGTGCACATTATTTGAGGACGAATGCTTTCAAGGTTAAGTGTTGTTTGAAACTTTGCACGGTGGAGTGAAAAGTAGGCAAGTAGGTTTGTGGGTGCACCATCGAAAAATATCTCTTTTATGAGAAAGTGTTGGCTCTGAAAAGAGCTGGTGGTGCCGCCATATTATCTTGACTCTCGTACTCTCACCACCGGTTCTTTTCATAACCAACACGTCCTCAAAAAAAGAGAGATTTTTCCACAGATTACCCGCAAACCGGTACTTCTCCACCTTTCAAGGTTAAAATGATACACCGGAAATGTGCAGTGAAGGAACATATTATGTTTACACTGCATTGTGGGAACATTTGCGCTACACAAATCCGCATTCGAACACGGACTAATATGAATAACCTGGACTCGCAATGGTCTATATTCAGCGGTATCTGAAGCCGGCAGCCGCCATGTTACCGTGACGCTAGGACAGAGTGATTAATTTGTATTATTTCGAACGAGGATGAAACGAGGATGTAAGTAAACTCCATGGAACAAGGTTGTCAAGCGTATTGTTTTAAGGCACTGTAAAATGGCTTCAATTGGCTTCAACTTCAAGGACGTGCCCATAATTCGGCGGGCAAAGTGTCCCATAATCCCTCAACACTTCCGATATTAAACGATCTAATGACTTTCGGCTAGCAAATGTTCGAGTTTGTTATAAAAAAAAATTCGTCGATATACCGGTATAAACATTGGTAACTTGTATAGAATTTAGTCACCCCCATAGCTCCTATATACAAACGTCAGTAATAAGTATGGTACTTCAAAATTTAGAACTAATTAAATTGTTTTCTCTCTAAATACCCGTCATTGCACTTTCTTTATGTCAAGAACGCAGTTGGCACAGGCACACCATGTCTGTAAGATTAGTAAACATTTATCAGCGCGGTGATATCACATTGGTTTCCAAGGCTATAAGGCTAAGCAACCTTATTGTAGGCCTATAGGCTATGCATGCATATTTTGTTATATTTTATCATATTGAAATGTTTAATGGTCATATTACCGTGTGTTCTATTCCGATCCTGCAAGTTACGATATGCAGACAAATGCATGTAACCGCTTTTGAACAATTTCGATCGAAATCTTTTGGCACCATAATATGCAAAAGCAACAGAATCCTAAACTCTAGTGTGAATATGAATAACTTTTTTCTTTCTTTCTTTTTTCTTTAAGAAATGCAGTCATATTTGATTGAAAAACAGTCGAACTTCGACCCGTACGTTGACTACAGCTATATAGTCACTACGGTGTACGTTCGACTCTTTACCAGTCAAATCTGACTAGTTTATATGCAAGAGTTATCTTCCATAGTCGAAACCGTACCATTCTTTAAAAGAATATATAGTTTTGGGTACATCACACTGGGCCCTGACATTATGTCTTCTGTCTAAATACTATAGAAGCATAAACTGTGTATTCTGAACATTATATGGATCCCTGATGAGAACCTTCCCGCCGCCAAGGGGTATTTTGGTCTCTCAAAATATTCATCTGCTGTTCGGGCGGTTCGCAATTTGTTACAGAGATGCAACTTGTTTGCACTGTGCACTTAAATGATCTGAAGGTCAGCACGTCCGTCTATAAACATTACATTTTACACGAAGCGAACAAAACTGCTGCTGTTACGCGCGAACTTTAAAGTATAGTTTGACATTTTCGATGGGCAGTAATTGCTTATATATATCAGGCTTCCAAATTTTGTTCAGTGTTACAATCCTAGAAATACCCTCAGATCAACGAGGTAGTAGTATGGGTAACTTTGTCCGCGGCGCAGTTTTAAAATGGCCTCTCCGGTGCAACCGCTAATTGTTGGCGCTCTGTATCGTGAATCGCCATATTTGGACAAGCAGCAACTTAAAGGGACACATTGCCTTCAAATGTCATGAAATTTTGCTGTTTGGAAATGTTCCTTATCTTTTATATGAGTTGTTCATGCAAAAAAATACGTATAATGTGTTGTAATTACTGAGTAGTGATTACAAAACTAAAAATTGGCCTCTGACCCCTGACATCTGACCCGCGAAACATAGACTTATTTCTAGTAGTAAATACCACCGTCTAAATAATGCGCCAAATACGCTGTAAGAGTCTTTAGGCTGGCGCCGCAGCTAGTGGCCTTGTGAACCTATCAGATGATCACCAGTTACAATTCTCTACCTCGCGACACATATCGCCAGTGCTACGCGCCGTGCCACAGTACATCAAAATGGATCAACAGAACGTACTTTAACCAGATGCGACTGGAAATACGACTGGTGAACACGGTCCGCCATTTTGTGGAGTCATGTGAATCTTTATATTCTACTTTTAAAAAAGCTTCCCAACCATATCCATTTCAGTTTTATAGCCCAAATCGCAAAATCCAAAGCAATGTGTCCTTTAACGATGAATATATGCCACGTGTCAAACTTTAATACCATTACTTCATGGCACTGAGAGGGTTCTGCTCCAACGGTGCACGAAACAATTGTAATTGTCTCGCGTAACTTATCATTAATCATTATTTGCGGAAATTAGCAAGTATAAATAACAGCCTGCTGGTATAACCGCGCATTTGTTTACATAAAATTGATGGCAGCCATGTCATATTGGCTGCAGTAACCTTCGACAAGAGTTCGGCGAGAGTTTGGTGCTCGTACTACCCGCAAGTCTCGCGGCTTCACCATTACTCTTCAATTTGCACTTTTACGTAAATATTATGGTACTAACTACCAGTGGCGTGGGGAGGGGGAGCACGCCCCCCCCCCTTAACAAATCGTCGCCACCCAGCCCCCCCCCCCACTGAAAATTTCGCAAACGGAGAAAACAATAGTTTAATTAAGAAAAATACTGTGAGCGCCCCCCCCCCTCCAACTGTAACATCCATCCCCACTCGCCCCCCCCCCCCACCCCCCCCCCCCCCCCCCCCCATGGAGAGAGCCCTGGCTACGCCGCTGCAGTCTAGCCCCATGCAGACTCCTTAATTGATCACAGATTGATCAGAGGTTAAGGTCAAATTTGTCATTATTTTTGCTCGATAGTTGACAGTATTTTCAACCTATAATGGCTCTTTTTCCTTCACGAAACCACAGTCTACCAGCTCATCCCAGTCCGAAACCAAGATACTTCCAACAGAAAGGATACGGCAGATGTTCTAACTTATATACTGTGCCTGAAAGTTCCCTATTTTCGCAAGGTCTCCTCTTCATGTTAAGTTTGATATTGAAACATGACTTTACTCTTCCACTCGTAGACATATTCGACTCTCGCTTGTTACAAGTAATCAAACATGAAGTAAAGTTAGCGCTGTCTGTGTACGCTTTTGTGGTTTCCCTATTAAGTCCAAAGCATCCAAGTCAAAACCACTACTGCTTAAATTTCCTGCCTTCGCCCTTTACCCAAGGGCGGAACAGGGGGGGGGGGGGGGCGCCAACGGGGGGAACTTTGTCATAGTTTTTGAAATTGCATGCAATTTCAAATTTTAGCCTCTCCGTGTCAGTGACAATGGGTAAAGTTTCACGCATACACAAGGGACGGTAGACGACCAGATATAATCGCATTTTACTTGTAATCACGCTGACACAATGGTAGGTACTAAACAACCATATGTCAAACCGAAAGGTTTCAATATTTTGGTTATTGAATGCGGCTCCAAAAACGCAAGCATTACTTTATTATGATGAAGTGACTCGTGTCTTGTCGTAAATAAAAAATAACCTTGCATATTTAATTCTCATCAATCATGTGCATGTCATTACTATAATGTACCATTTCGTTGGAAACTAACGGCATCGCTAAGATATTTTATTATGATAATTAAATTAAGCACCCAAAGATTAACGAGTTGTATCAACGTTTTATGTAGCCATGCGTTTTTCTCTATCAATAGCGAATGGTTATGTGCAATAATTTAGCAGGCGCGGATCCGGGGGGGGGGGGGGGGGGGTTGCTTGTAGGGGCCTATGCCTGAAGTTGCAAAGCATTTTGCCTATGGGTAAGAGTAAAACAAACAGGTTAAATGGATGGGTCATTTGGGAGACTTTGCCATAGACGCGTGCACAATATTTTTCAACTTTAATGTAACCTAACCCAAATATCCCCTGTCCTACCCCCACGAATTTTGGTATATTTTCGTTTTGGACCATCCTCTATCGATATAACTCACTTGCGATAGTAAAATTCTCACTCCTTAGGGGGGATGGGTACTTAGGGAGACACTGAAATTTCTCCCTAATTCCACTTGTCTCAGTAAGGAATAAAAAATGACGACAAAGTGTCTCTTTAAGGGTACTTTTGTCATTATAATTGTTATGCTTATATAGAGCTTTCCATCGTATCAACGATCTCAAAGCGCTTTACATCCCGTTCATACCCTGCCAAATATTGCCATAAAAATACCGATGGATACCGCACGCACGTTAGGTGGCCAGACTAAAAATGCTCCCTCATTCGGTCGAGACAGTCGATGCAGAGTTCTTTGGGCACTGCGAATTTGACATTGTATAATAGTTTTTGGTTTTGGTTTTGGTTTTCACCGTTGTGGCCCGGGTTCGATTCCTGCCCCGGTCGACATGTGGATTGGGTTTTCAGTCCCTACCTGATTCCGTGGGTTTTCCCCAGAATATTCTTCTGGGGTTTTCCTCCCACTTCTAAAACTGTAACTTCTTCTCATTGTCTTCTCTCTACAGGTTTCTTCAGGCTTTTCAGCTACAGTGCCTATGGCACTTTTGAGGAATCCTTGGTTTCATTACCAGAAAGAATTACATAAATAAATATATATTTTTATTAGGCCAACTGCAGTCCTCCGTTAAGGCTTTTATTCTCGGTTGTTGTCGCACATCTAATACACACAAATTTACACCTAAATTATTATGGAGCTGATAATTCAGATAATTCTGATTTTTGTAAAGTAATTGGTTGATACATGTAACTAAATGTGGGTAGTTTTTTTTGTCGATGTCTCATTTAAAATTTAAAAACTTTTGTACTGCCAGAAAAATTATAAAAATAACTTTTACAAAATCTCTAGGGAACCTCGAAAAGAGCACGGACAGCATAGCTTTAAAATATTCACTTGCACTTTTGTTTTAACTCCAGGTGAATTTCATTAAGATAATGGTCGAAGAACTCACCATGTGTCGAGTATAATAAAAGTTTCGTTTTTGCAGCGGCTGGATTCGGATCCAAGGCTAAACGAAATAATACGATATTAAACAACCTCAACAGCTTACCATAAATATTACTGTATAATTTATTGTGAATACAAAAACAGCCATAAATTGTGTTTATACCAGTATTACCTTGCAACATGCACAGCCTTGCCTGAAAGTTTATTACTTTTCGTAGGAAATAATCGACATCATGTACTTTAGTGTGGTGATTGATCAATCCCGGTTGTATAATTAATAGTCTTTCCAACACACGTGAGCGGTAAGGATTTGTACAAAAATCAATACTGTATATACTTTACAGCTTTCGATACGGGCTTCTCACTGATCTCTATGCAAAGCGGATACATAGTTCATTGGCCATTGCACGCTGTGCAAGCAACTAAAGCCAGTAGCGCCATGTTACTAATGTTATTTCGTTCGGTTGAGGGGCGAATTAGAACGAAATTAAGTTCTCAATGAGAATATCACTCCGCTTCGCGGAGGTGTTAGGTGTGAGGAGGTTAAGGTATAAAAGGGAGGGAGTAAAGGAATTAATTCATCTGCGCACCGACAGGCAACTGAGAACGATTAAACTTTTACAAAGAATAAGGAAGTGAGTTGATAACTAACACGCTAAGTCGCGTGAGTTACACGTTGATGGCTGTATCAACGTGCATCCAATAAGGTTGTTACAATTCGTGGAGTTTTTCCAGAAAATTTTTCTCGTAGAGTTTTTTATTCTGGTTTTTTGACTCTACGGATGTACTCCTTATTGGATGAATTGGTATGGTAATAAAAAAAAAATAAAAAAAAAAAGCAAGCAAGCAAGCAAGTCAAAATCAGACAGCTATAGAGGTAACGGCAATTGGTGATAATTATCCTATACAGGTTAAAGTTAACAGAACAAGGAAAAGATTTTAACTAAGTATGAATGATGGAAAATAGAATCATGTTCACTGATGTATGACGGTATGAAGAAGAGAATTAAGACTAAAAACTTAAATATGTATGTGTAAAAATCTAATGAAATACAATAATTGATATCACTCCATGTATTTAAGAAGTAAATAAAAAGGGTTCAGCTGCAATGCTTGTCGGTGGCCAACCCAATGTTGTTAAAACAAATTGGTGTGATATGGAGGTTTTTGAGAATTCCAATTTGACCACTGATCTCTGAGAACGATATTCAAAGTAAACCCTGGGGATAAGGTTAACAACAACCACACGCTCCACTGTACACGATGGTTTTTGCTTCCCTTTCTTTTACTTTGTTTTATTTTGTATGTGGGTGTACGCAGTGGCTGCCTTTTTGCGACGTCAGTAAACAACTTTTTTTTAAATTGTTGAATTGTTTTTTTGTTTTGTTGTTGTTGTTGTTGTTGTTGTCGTTGTTGTTTGTTTTGTTTTGTTTTGTTTTGTTTTGTTTTTGTTTTGTTTTGTTGTTGTTGTTGTTGTTTTTTTTGTTTTTTTATTATTATTTGGGGGGGGGGGGGCGGGGCATGGCCCCCTTTGCCACCCCCCCCCCCCCCCCCCGGATCCGCCGTTGCACACAATGATAGGCCATCTTTGAACCAAAGACAGTTGTCGCAACTCCCTCTATTTACAGCTCTGATGCATGGAGCGCCACCCAGCGATTGCAACCAAGTTGTCATTTTCCAACTTCATGATCGATAATTTAATTTTCGTTGAATCTTCATGAAGCGTTGGCCTATTTCTCGGGATTTTTCATGGAAAGCAGTATTTAAAAGGCTTTCGGAAGCCGCTCCAATCTAAGCAAATGTTTACATGCATGTAGAGAAATTTAAGAGTTGGCTCGTCATCAACAGTGTATCTACTGAGGTGTTTTTTCCCGCTCCTATTAAATATAGAGGGCGCCATGCAAGTTTGTCCACCTCACTATCAACCGGATCGATTACAAAGTGAAAACTGGATTTTACCTTCCTCAGTTTATGATGCCAAGCTTAAGAGTAAGACTTTTAGAGTTAATAACGGGCCATTTCCAAATACAAAATTGATTGTTGAATCAAAGCGTTTGAAGTGTGCAGTCAATAACTGCTCTTTAAAATGTTCAAAGTGAACAAAGAAAAGTAGCAGGAGAGGGATTCGAACCTGCGACCTCTGGAAGACCGTACCAGCGCTCTACTAATTGAGGATCATTTTCAAACCTACAATTATAAAGCCAAGTGCATGGGAAGGGACGGGAGGGGTGACAACATTTGTGTGATTCTTAATGGTGTTTATAACCATGTTCGGATATTGTACTGCTGTCTTCCTGTTTCCATAGGTTTAGAAAGTACGTTTAGGCAGTAATAGCTCAATGGCCGGGTGGTTAAAAGAGACGCTCATCTATTCCTAACCCGAGGGTTCGATTCCCAACATTTCAGTGTTTCTCTTTTTTTCTCTGCAGAAATCTGATTGTCATTATTTTTAAGAGTATCAATTTACTGTCTCCAAACAAAAACTGTACAGTGGCTTGGTCGATAATCGCAGTACAGCTGGGACCGCTCGTGAAATCCTGGGCCGATATGCATAAAACCTTACTAACTTAGCAGTCAACTAGGGCGTAGTTAGCTTCTAAATTGCTAGTTATGGAGTTGATACTAAATTCCTGTTCATAAAACCTGTCTAGGAATATTGCTAACTAGTTGCATACTATGAAATGCATGCTTAAAGGAAACATGATTTAGGATTTATTTTGCATTATTCCTGCTTAAAACAATAAAGTATTATCTTGACAATGATATTTTTTGTCCGGAGACAATTATTTCCCAGATTAATTATGAGAAAAGAATTCTTGAAAATGTTTGTCCAAGCTACTCCGCCCCCTGAGTGGGACCCTCATTAACATAAGTGTGTGACGTAGACCGAGGCACATTACAGATTTTGCTCGAGCCGGCCCCATTCATCACGCGTATGCATTGAGTGTACATTCTTCGTCCAAAATCTAAGCAAAATATAGCGTTTATAGCGTTTGTGTGGCTGCTGGGTGCAGCAAAACAACGAAGGCTGGAGTAAGCCTTAATTTATTTCCAACTGATGCGAAATATCGGAGAATTTGGACGGCGAAAGTGAAGGTGACAAGAGCGTTATGTAGCGACCACTTTGAGCCGTCGTGTTTCGATACTGGTATTTTCAAATCATGGGATGACCATTACAAATATGCTCAAGTCCACTGCCGTCCCAACAAAGTTCCAAGATGTGAGTAAGGTACAGGCGAAAGCAGTTAAACGGCCCATTCCCCGAGGAGCCTTCGCTAAAAGGGAGAAAATCAGGGTAAGTTCGATGTTAGTTGTTGCAACTTACGAAATTGCACGTGTAGACCTCGTGTACGTGTCCAGTCGATTCATGAATTTCGGTGCCTCGGTCTACGTCACGAACAGCGCCCTCAATTTGAGTCTCAACAAATTCCAAAAAGGGGGGGTCCATTTTTGGGCGGCAAATAATCACACTAAAACTTCACTTGAACCAGTTTGGCTTTTAATTCACATTTAATACATATAAATGAATCTATTTATGAAATAGAATGTGATCCGGCCAGTTTGAGAAGCATGTTTTCTTTAAGTCACTGGGAATGGTTCAGATTTAAAATACAAAAAGGATGACCGGGAATGGTTCAGATGTAAAATACAATAGGGTGACTGGCTATACTAAACTTATTGTCCAGTATTAAGATAAATTTTCAGATGACAGTATAGGCTTACCTATATAGATTAAACCTGATTTTAGTAAACGTTAAAAGAATGGCTTCTAAAAGTCAAAGGAAAGCTAATTACTCGCCTGATGAAAACTTGTTTGGCTAAGAAATATGAAGAACACCAAGCTACTATTGATGCCAGACGTAAGGATTCAGGAAGACATCAGAAAAAGGAGGAGGAGGAGGTATGGGAGAACATTCTTAACCAGCATCGCGCTAGATTCCCACAAGTTGAGCGATCGTTAGACGATCTGAAATCAAGATTGTCAAAGCTCAAATCTGAGTCCCGGGAGTGTCTCCAAAGCAATGAAAAAATCAAGGAAGACTACAGGGGGAGGACAGCCACCAAAGGAACCCAACGCTCTTGCTGGACTGACTTGCTCACTCGCTCAGCACAAAGCACAATCATCCATACGGGGAAAGACGGTAGGCACTAGCTGGCGGGGCTGACGGCGTGCTGGACGGTATACGTTGAAGTCGGGCTGGGTTGGGGTTACGAAGTCCGCGGAGGCTAATGGAGGCGGAGCGACGTACAGCTATCTGCCGATGGTAACGGACGGAGCCGAGAGTGCGCGCTCACATACCCGCCGCCTCGAGGGAGGAGACTCGGGACGGTCGAGGACGGATAGTGGAGGCGGAATACGCGCTATAACGCTATAGGCGTACGGTTTCACGGGACTCAGAGGCTACTCCCCAGCCAGGCATCGCCATGCTGCCCAGCACTGCCTTGCCGTAGCGCTTAGTGCGAGGCTACCAATGTAGAACAAACAGTTGAGAGGCTCGGAGACCAATGGATAATTATAGAGGCTAAATTGTAATTCAACGGGGGTCCATCGCATGACATGTTCTGTGTTAATAAATCAATCAGTAATTGAGGTCATTGACTCTTTGTGTTGTTAATGGTCTGCCCTTGTCCATCTTAGAGGTTGAGAGGCGTGGGTGAGTGCCGCTACGCGTATGGGCGGTATATTTCCATACAAACGGGCCTGCATTCCCGGCTGCTGGGGTACTGATCCTAAGCCAGAGGGTTGTCCGGGTGAAGGGACTACGGATCGGGTAACGGAATTTCCCGCCACAATATGTTTACAGGCCACGATGTCAAAGAGCTGTCAGAAGTGGATGGATGTGTAGATAAAGCAACTCTCTCAACATGAACATCTTATAAGAGCGTTGTAGTCCAGCATATCAAAGAAGTTAAAGCTGCAGCAGAAATCTTTTGCAAAACTTGTTGACATTGAAATAGTGTCTAGTGGCGAAAAGCCTAGTTGCTTAGTTTAGAGTTTATTTACCAAGATCAACTCTAACTTTATCAAGCAACTTAGAATGTAACTAAGCTTAGCAAGGTTTTATGAATAACGTTTAGTTACCAACTACGCTTAGCGGGCAACTAAGGACCATTTTAGCAGCCCAGGTAAGCATCTGCGTTCAGGTTAATGGCACGTTTGGCTGGCTCGGCAGTCAAGGCTTAGGGTGCCGCTATGTTCCTCCCTTTTATGGTGCTAGACCTTCGGGTTATAATGGATAAGTGGAGAAGGAGGTGTGATGGACCGGGATCCGTGGACCAGAATCCGAGCCCTGAAGAGCCCCACATGAGAGCCGGTATTAAAGCCAGTTGTATACAACGCCCTGGCGAATCGCGGCACCTGAAAGCTTGGTCAACTTTTCCATATGATTAATTGAGCCATAAATTTACGGTCCTAGAACACTCAACTTGGAGGCGCTGCCCCCACAACCGGAAGTCTACCCAGAATGAACTGAGTATCCCCAATGTGATATACTCAACCTGAAACAGATACAAAATGCCACGCCCGTTCCCTGCCCCTAGACTGGAGGTTCGTCAAACCTCGAAGTGAGACTTTTGCATAATGCGCAACATTGTGAACACATGCATAAATACGTTCCATGAAGTGCAAGAGCAACTCCAACGGTTTTGAAAAGTGTAAGAATTAAATGTTATTGTGTTCAATATATAATAAATTACATGTTCATTATGCACGTATTGCTCCCCCACCCCTCCCCCCCCCCCCGGCTGCCCCACCCAAAATGTGGGGATTGTCACTTTTGAAGTGACAAAATCCCCACCCCATGGGCAAAATATTAGTGACAATCCCCGACATACATGGGTGGGGCACCCCCACCTCCTGGTTTGGAACTTCTGATGATGTGGAAACAATGGCAAAATGAGTTACCAAAATCCCCACCCTAGCCTGGGGCTTGAAAAACGTGACCAATGTTGTGTTATTTTGCGAGAAATTATTTTAATTTTCTTTCGAATTTATGAACAATTTCCACAAATTGGCCGCTGGTGGCGCTGTTGAGAAATGAAAAAATATGATGTAGTACCCATTGATCTCCATTAAATAATAATAATGGAGATAAATAGTAGTACCGGAGAAAGCAGCATGCGTGTTATGTGCATGTGTACGTGTTGCATTGTTGCATGCTCACCGGTAATATGTCAGAAATGAATATTCATTAGATGTAAATGAGCTTTGACGTCACGCTCGTTTTCACGAAACTGGGCTAGACTCGCGAAAACAAAGGCATTTTTTACATAAAAACCGGCGTCAAAGATAGGGATCTTGACAAGTATCTGTTTTATTTGACATAGCTCTTCTCAATTAAATCGAAACCTATGAAAAGTTGGGAATCGTTGGAGTTGCTCTGTAAGGAAGTCACGATCAACAATTCGGGTTAAAAGAGCGTTCACAGTGCGAGTAAAGTCAGCTTTTGTCTCCATTTTTTTAACTACTTGAAAACAAAGGAATATCCATAGGTATGCTACATAAAGCTGTGTATGTGTGAGTGTGTAAATACCGGCAATCGTGGACTAGGGACAAAAGGGTTAGGGCGTAGACAAAATAGGGTCCAAAACAATATACGTCACCGACACCACGAACTGACACTCTCTAGCGCGTGAGTGCCAGGGCGGGAGAGTATTTTACAGAACAGAATAATTTTCGTTTTCACGAACTGACACCCAAGTAGGCCTAGGGGAGCGCGCGCTAACCACATTTTCATTTTCACAAACAGAAACCATTCTTAATTTCACGAGTTTAGAGGTTTTCAGTTCAATGTTTCTGTAAACCCACAAGAATACAGATGGAGTATATTCGTGTCAAAGCTTTTAAAGCGTTTTTCTTGGAATGGTATTTCCGCTGCATACTTGCGTGTCAATTCGTGAAAACGAAGTCTTCTCTAGCGAGTCAGTGTCCGATGTGCGCGCGCACACCTGGGTGTCAGTTCGTGAAACCGAAATTTACTCAGTACGCAGTTTCACGAACTGACACCCAGGTGCGCGTGAGTGTCAGTTCGTGAAAACGGTTGGGAGGCCTTCCGAAAAAGTTTAAGTACAAATAACTGCTGCTGCTGCTGCTGCTGCTGCTGCTGCTGCTGCTGCTGCTGCTGCTGCTGCTGCTGCTGCTGCTGCTGCTGCTGCTGCTGCTGCTGCTGCTGCTGCTGCTGCTGCTGCTGCTGCTGCTGCTGCTGCTGCTTTTTACTTGCAGGGACGAATATAAAGGTAGAGTTGTTTTCAACCAACGTTGTACAAAATGCAACGGGTATGTTTCTGATAACAGGGTTTTATTCTTGTTAATCAAACTGACGCTGTCTAACTTTTTGTGTAATCCTACATGGACAATGGACTTGATAACCCCATTTGTTTCTAATAAATTTTTGTTTTAAGCAAAACAAATTAAAATAGCGAGAGCACTTCTGAGGCACCGTACATTAATTCGAATTTACCTTAAAAACCTCTGACGAAAAGCAAAACAATTTCGATTGAATTGCAAATGTTGTGACAGTAGCTTCCTATTACAAAAACAAATAATTCGGTGTAATTAAATCTTTTTTTAAATTGTTTAAATTATTGAAATATGTCACACTAAAAGGTGCAGAAATAGGGTGGTTTAATAGAAACCGTGCTCAGGAGTTACTATACATAGAAGAAAATAGTTTATGCATGTTATAAGGCCGTTAGCCTTATAGCACCATGGGAGACGTTTGTCGATTATTTTTTTACGGTTGAATATCCAAAGTTAATGCAGAAAGTGTATTTTGTGACTAGTTCGTTGGATATCAACAATTAATGTTTTGCACTGTCGTGGTAAATGGTCAAACTACCGGTAAA
Organism: Hippasteria phrygiana; assembly: GCA_037893225.1. Classification (NCBI taxonomy): domain Eukaryota; kingdom Metazoa; phylum Echinodermata; class Asteroidea; order Valvatida; family Goniasteridae; genus Hippasteria; species Hippasteria phrygiana. The sequence continues at coordinate 88,214 of JAZGUH010000354.1, forward strand.
TGTCCCAGTGGGGCGTTTTACTTTTTACCGGGATATGTATCCAAAGTTAACTTAAAATTTCAATTTTCACGTAATTGCCTCAGGAATACCAATTTGATTTCGGAAAAATGCCTTTTGCGGTACCCAAAAATTCTTTTAACCTATCTATGCCCCAAAATTGTTCGTATATTTGGTGTAACAAGGCCTTAAAATATGAGCGTCTCTAACGGTAACTTGACCTTTTCAAAAGGAAAATGGGTTTATATCGTTATTATCAGCAAATACTAACAATCACTGGAGTCTGAAGTAAGATTATTACAAATGTCATTACCCAATTTAGTCTTAATTAATTAATTGGCCAAAACAGCATGAATTGTTTAATCGGCGCTACATTATAGGCTGGTGCTTTTATGCGTATAGAATTACGCGTACTGACTTAAAACAGCCTGTATGCAATATTAAAGGTATAGGCCTAACTGTCCGTGCTCTATTAAAACATGATTTGTTTTTTCCTCAATTTTTTCCTTTTACATATTTTCTTTTAAACGAAAAAAGCTACTTTTTGCTATTTTGGCTGTCGCAACCCTCCAAAAAGACTTTTATTCTTGGTTGCTTGAGAGCATCTAATGTACACAAAGATACACCCGAATTATTGTCGCATCGCAAAATAATTCAAAATACATAACGTAACTATTCGATAACTAAAGGTGGGTGGGTTTTTGTTCGATGTCTCAATAAAAAGTGAATCATTTTTGTATCACTTATTTTTCAGAGTGAAACTCGAAAAGAGCACGGACCGTATATCCTAAACTTTCAATATGTCGTCAAAAAGCGTTACAAATAGGTCAGGTATTGTTTACAGAGCGTTATGCATTATCTTTTTTACAGTATATGCCTATATGTCCAGCCCTTATCGTGCATTTGGTATTTTACACACAAATTTACAGAAAGATCAAGTCGTCCAGTTTACAATTTGCATGGGCTTTGGAACAAAGCTGTTCCGTCTTTCCCACAAAAACACCAGTTCATATTTGGCCAATTTGGATTTCTTTTTCATTTCATTTTTACAATGTTGTACCCGTAAAGAGAATTGCATTCTCAAAAGTATCATAAAAAACAATGAAAAATACTAACATAAATCCAAGCAGTTCATACAATTTATCATGTAGAATCCCAAGCCTTTAAAGAGAAAATATCCATCAGATTGAATATCATTCAAATGTTGATATCAATATTCAAAATGCTTGCATTCGTTTCCTATAACACTGTTCTATAGTCAAAATGCTTCGGAAATAAACGTAGTAAATCTTCAATTATTTTGGGTCACTGAGTACGAAAATGATGCTTAAAATTGTCAACTGGCTTGAGTTTTTTGAAGATATGGAATCCGGTCAGTAGGATGGAAACTGTGGGAAGGGCTCTTCATTCAAACCCACTAGGAGCGGATCCAGGATTTTCCAAACGGGGGGGGGGGGGGGGGGGGGAGCGTGAAATCTACCAAGCAGCTAATGGTGAAGGCAAGTTGTGGCGCCTACGCCGAAGGTGTGCCTGCCCCCTTGCTAGAGGGGTCTGGGTGCATTTTTAAAATCCCTCCCTCTTTTTGTTTATCTTTTTCAGTCTCTCTCCCTCTCTATGTCTTGTTTTTTTCCTTTATTGAAAAGGGGGCGTGCGCCCCCACCCCCCCCCCCCGGATCCGCCCCTGCCCACATTTCATAATAGGTTAAAACTACATAAAATTTAATATTTCTCATGGATAGCTCCTTTTTGTGTCGGTATCGGGTTGGATCAATAAGTGACTGCATTATACATGTATGTTACTAATAATTATATTGTATATAAAGTACAATGTGACACTTACAATGTCTTGGAAACTGTAACCAATCGATTGTGTTTATGGTCATATTCGTTTTTATCACCCCTAAAATTCATAAAAGGGAAACACATTGAATCTCCAAAAGCACAAAATTGGTCACAAAATGTTTAGACCAGAAATCAATTTCCCCACCCATACCCGTTTCCCCTTCATAACAAAGACTTCGTCAACATCAAAGCATGCTGGTCAAATATTTTAAAAAGACGTCGTTGAAAATAAAATGATTAAAACAAAATATTCATTTAGAGTTCGCATTCATCCAGTCAGGGAGCCTGACGTCGTCCACCCATTCAGTCTCTGCATCATTAAGGTCACTTTTGTACAATCACCGCCATTCCTATAAAAGAGAAAAAACGAATCGACTAATTGGATAGTTGGTGATCAAAAACAAAATTCAAATATGTCCACAATTTAGGGTCCATATGTGTTACTGTTAGGCAAACACAAAGCTGCATTAATTATCTTCAAAAAAATGTAAATGAACATTTCAAACTCTACGTTAGACAGTCTTATTTTTCCCAATGTCCCACCATCAGGTCGCCACAGTTCAATGCTCAAGAATGACGCCTAAATGTGGTTTCCAATTTGGCCACAAAAACCATATTTCTTTTGAAGAATATATTTATTTTTGTAAGTTGTTGAGTATTCTTAAGAAAAATTTAAAATAGAACAATTTTTTAAAAATCGTTTTACTCTTGGTTACTTTTGCGCATCTAATTCACACAAAGTTACACCAGTATTATTGTCTGTCGGCGAATAATCTGACATTTTGTAAAGTATTTGATAGCAAAATGTCGGTTGTTGTTTTTTTCGTTCGATATCTCATTTGAAACTGAAAAGCTTTTATATTGCTTCAAAAAAAAATTGGGGGGGGGGGGGGGTTGAAACTTGAAAACAGTACATCTTTAACTTGGCATATGATTATGGGCGTAGTTCATATACCGGTAGGCCCTATGTGGTCAGGTGTTCTGGCGCTTGGCGGCCAATAGTGAGCAATTAGTGTAGGCCTACACCATTAACAGAATTACTTGTCAAAGTAGCCACAGTGAAGGTGTTTGTTTAATTTGTACAATCTATGGCTAAGTTCAGGCGGTATGTATACTTGACACATAAGCTGTTTTTTTACGCCCTAACAACAAGATTAGAACCCTGACTTTCCGCTCGATCAGAACAGGATCGCAATCAATGGGGTTTAGGACAAACGTGGCAATGCAAACATTGTGAACAAAATGACACCACATGGATTAGCATGTATAAGACTTCAATGATTCAGCTCTTGAGCACATGCAACTTGATTATGGACCACTCTTTAAGTTCTCAAGCAACCCGGAAACGTTTCTGGGCTTCCAGAGGGCAATAGCTCTACAACTTCAGATTGAGAATGACCCCAAACATGTACACCTTGTTTTCAAAGAATGAAGTTAACAAGTCTGAATTTTTACTACGATAACCTCAAAATAGAAATACCATCCAAAAAACCACAATTGGTGTTGTCATTCACTCGAAAATTTTGAATATTGATCTTAACTTGTGTCAATAGTTTGTTCTCTTACTTTCAAAGACGTATCTCAAGTCAAATTTTTCATTTCAATTTGTCCATTAAAAAACTCTAGGTAAAGTGCTACGAAAAGAGATGACAAATAGAGCCTAAATCTCATCAGAAGCCGGAGAAACTATTCCAATTTTCAGAACCACAGACCCAAATACGGTAACTTCCAAAGTGTATGGGCATGGGCGGCATTCCCGGAGGACGGGGGACGTGTCCCCCTTGTCATATACATTTTAAGGGTCATTGGCTTTCACACGCACCAGTACGCACCAGCATACACAAAGATCAGCACACATTTTCAAAAAATTTCCAGGATACACAAGAGACACCAAGTGCTTGGTTGTGTGCTTTTTTCTCCCCCCCCCCCCCCCCCCGAGAAATCGCCGCAGATGTGCATGGGTGAGGCCAGCACATCTCCACCATTAATTAAAACCCTTTGCGTACGGAAGACGCCATATGGCGCAACAAAAAAACAGTGTTACCAGGCCGGATGACGCCATTTGCCGCTGTTTGTGCAGTTTCAATCCATTGTTGGAGCATTGTGTATGTTACGCTTGACTGCACAAACACATTGTGGCCGTTTCGCTTGGCTGCCAGAGCCGCCGCGACACCCCGACGTCTCCCGTAAAAGCCGTACTCAAGGGGTTGATTAAACTTCTTCATTAAACATTCTTCTATTAGTGAACAAAACTCACCACCTGTTTACTGACGCGAATTCTCCGGTGTGCCTGGGCCGGTTGGGTCTGATCCTTGGCGGTAGGGAGATCTTGTAGTGCTGGGATTTCTCGATATCGGTCCGTCTCCGCGTCATACGATCGCTTTTTAGCTCCTGAATGATAAACCAAAAATTGAAAAATAGCTGTTCACTCGGTTTCCTATTTCTCTTGTGGTTTGTTTTAATGATACGACAATAAAAGACGTTGTGAATCTTTTCATCAGCCATGATACATATTTGAATCCCATTCGAGTAGCGTTAACTTCCGGGTCCCAAATACGTCGGGCTCTACGGAAATACACGCACACGTGTTCCGTTTTTATGCACTGCACTTCCGGGTCCAAATGACGTCACACTTTACGAAGAGGAGAGGTCCATGTAGTTCAGCTAAAATGTGAAGAGTTCGATAGAGTCATGTACAGATGAGATGGAGAGCGCCCTCATTTCGGTTTCCGCCAAAGTGGCAGATCTTTAAATTGACTAAGAACTACGTGGGGAATTCAAAGGACAAAATCAATGTTTATAACTGATTATTTTTAGGTGTTGGTATACGAGGGACATTGCGGACGGTAGCATTCTAAATCGTTCCAGTGTCGGTATACTCGTCTTATGTGGAGATAGGCGTTGTATTGAAGACATTTTTTAAAAACAAATTCGAATTCATGAAATCAAAGCAAAATGAATTATGTAAATATTACTTAGGCCTAATGTTCATGCCTGATTTCCGTATCAATCATCTAGGTTCGAAACACAATAAATGAATATTCGTAATTGTAGATTATCCTTTTTAACTGAAGAATGGAAATGTACATTATATTTTACAAATATACCTAATCATTCAAAGGAATTACGTCAAAAAGACTCAAAACATTTCTGAACGCAACGTTTCTGCTTGCCATGCGTTTAAATGAATAATACAACGAATTTACTTATTCAAGACAACACCGATCTCCACATAAGACGAACATGCCGCAATTAAGAAGAATTAGAATGCTACATTGTATGAATTACAATGCATCCAAAGTTCAAATATAAAACTTATTGGTGCAAATTTGAAATTGAAATTCAAAATTAAGCCAAACGATATTATGGAACGAAATGAAAGTATCGTTCCATCAAATTTGTATGATACGGGCGTTGAATTAACCAAGGAAAATAACTAAAAGCACCATAGATGTTATACTTACCGCAATTTTGTGTAATTTCGTAGTCCACTCTTTGTTGACAGTAAGTGTTTTGACCTGTTTTAAACAGACAACAAATACAAGTTTTCAAAGTGAACAAAGAAACTGGCAGGAGCGGGATTCGAACCTGCGACCACCGAGTTACCGTACCGGCGCTCTACCAACTGAGCTATCTTGCCCTATGTTGGCGGTCTCCCAAATTGTCAGTATCTTTGTTCGGGTGGGCGCTAGTCAGAAGTCATAAACCCAGAATGCCGTATAGCTAGGGATCACACCCAATTTTACGATACAACATGGGAAGCGACATTGTGGGGATCACTCAATGAGGATACGACTTCTTAACTTATAATTCGTCCAACAATCCACAAGGGAAACTGACTAGTAGGTAAATTTGAATACATTTTCAAAGTGAACAAAGAAACTGGCAGGAGCGGGATTCGAACCTGCGACCTCCGGGTTACCGTACCGGCGCTCCATCAACTGAGCTATCTTGCCCTATGTTGGCGGTTTCCCAAATTGTCAGTTTCCCTTGTGGATTGTTGGACGAATAAAAAATAAAAGTGTGAGAATAGGTATAGATGCATTAAAAGTCGTTGGAACATGGATCGATCAGATAATGCTGCATATAGTCATGGCAAAGAGGAATCTGTACAGAGAGCAGAGAAGATTTTTAATGTTAAATCTAAAAGAAAATTGAAGGACAGAAAAGAAGACAATCGACCTTTCTATTGCCAACCCGTGGTTGGCACATTTACCAACCACGGGTTGGCATAGTCCACGGAAGGCCCACCACTCAGAAATGGAGGATAGTTACTACTGATTACAAAATTATTATTTGATTGTTGAAAATACAAAATAATCAACAAACACTACAAAATATAGCCTAAACATGCCTTTTTCTTATTTGGGAAAAATATATGTTGCCAACCACATCTTTAATTTATGTGCTTGTGGCAGCTCATTTAAAATGGCGCTCAATGTTTACAAACAATAGAAATGGTATATTGGGCGATTCACCACACTAAAGTGCGCCACCAAACGGTTACATCGGAAAGACCATTTTGAAACTGCTCGGTCGACAAGTGCGGCATACCACTTCGTTGATCCATAGAGCAAGGAACTTCCTTGCTCTATGGTTGATCAAGGCTATTTCTCAGGGTATTTCATGACAGCAGTATTAAACAGCAGTTGGTGGCCTGGTTAATAATAGAGATGTTTCGTTACCAGACGAGTACGTTTAGTTCCCGCGACATCATCAGTTTTTGCGCTTGTTTGTCGTTTTCCTCACTCATTCTAAACGTAATCATGACCTTGTTTACACGGATAACGATCGCACTGTAAGCAAGAAACTGATAAAACCAACGAACATTTTTTTAACAATTTTGGTCGCGTACCGTTTACAGCTAATCGTGAGCTCGCGTAAGCACTATAACCGTGCGCCAACGAAACCTCTCTAATAAGCAATAGCCACCCGTCTAAAATGCCAAACCACATACAAGTTCGTGCCTATCTCGGTACCGTAATAGTTTTGTTCGCTTCGTGAAAAATGACGCACAGGCTACTTTTAGACCGACGTGTCAACGTGTGCGAAAAATTGCCTCTCCTCTGTATTGCGAATCACCCGAACAGTACATTCTCGGGTAATTGTACTACCGGTACCTTGCAGAATGAACCTGGTCACTATTTTGGAAACATAATGGGTGAATAATCACTTGAAGAGGAAACTGCGGTGACTATTTAGAACGAGCGATACATCATTGTCTAGTCAGCACGGAAACCGTTTGCAGTTTACAAAATGGTGATTTCCGTTCAAGCGCCGGTATTCCATGGGATCAAGGCGGAATGGTCGTATAGTCTTTGACATGGGGGGTTGGCTAATGGTAGTGGTACTCATTTACAACATAATGCGCCACATAAATCATTCGGTTCTCGTCCGGGCTTAAAGCAAAAACTAGAAATTGAAAGCCGATACAAGTCAAAAGCAGTGTGGCAGGAAAGAGAAAGATGGCGCCGTGTTATGTATCCAGACATTTGTGGAGTTTGTGTCATTCTGGGAGGAAAAGGAAAGAACATTGTATAGGGAAGTATGGCAACTGGACCTAAACTGGAACTGACGCCACGAAAACAACTTTCAAATTCAAATTTCAACTATAAGACTACTATACTACTGGTTAACGTAATAGAACCTTACATTAAAAATAAATTAACACCGAGACTAACTGCGATCTTTAGGCTAAACGTAGTGTAGGCCTACATGATTGGTCATTGTTGAAATTTTCAGAAATGGGCGGATTTGGGGTTAGTATTATATAGGAAATATCGTTCCACTGACCTGTTGAAAGTTTTGCGTTCTTAGATGGCGGAAAAAACGAGAGAAAAACGGCGTTCGTTTTCAACCGTCGGGCGGCATTTGTTATAGCACCCTCTTGTAAAATTTAGCACAATTTGTGTTAAAGCTTTAACTGATTCGGAACTGGACCACTTTTTGTCGCGGTTTTATGCGGGACTGAGAAGGTAAACGGCACGTTGTACACCAAGAAATCCATGCATGCAATCTGTCGATTTATTCAGGCGTTGTATAAAACAAATAATGAATGTTTCACATTCGTGCAATGGTAATAATAATTTCATTCGGTGACAGATGGAATGTCCCATTCCACTCGGCTTCGCCTCGTGGAATGGAACATTCAATCTGTCACCTCATGAAATTATTCTTACCATCGCACTCATAAACATTCATTATTTGTATAATATAAAATGATAGTCGTTTTGGAAAGAGCAAGGGCGGATCCAGGATTTGTTGCAGGGGGGGGGGGGAGTTCTGAAATTTGCCCAGAAAGGTGACTCCCAAAATGTTTCGTCTGCGAATTTGTTTACAAGCGGGGGGGGGGGGGGGGGGGGGGGGGCTGACACACTTTCTTACCGTTGGTGGCGCCATTTAACCTCTTTGTTTTGTTCTTACCCATATGCAAAATAAGACCTGTATGGTTTCTGCTTTTCTGGTTTGCAACTTTAGGCGTAGGCTTCTACGTACAAGCCAAAAAAAAAAAAAAATTGGGGTTTGACCCCCCCCCCCCCCCCCCCCCCTCCTAGATCCGCGCCAGAAGAGGTAAACTGCACTTTTACCATTTCCGTAATTCATGGTTTTGCTAATCAAGTCGGCCAAGGTTAAAGTTTGAGGAACTGGATACATGCAGTAAAAGGTTATACAAGTTCAATTATTTAAAAGCTGGAGCCATGTACTCCATTATAGGAGATCAAATCGTAAATTATGGAAACAATTGACCTCTTCGTAGCAGTACAAAGGGCGCGTCCATACTGTTCGAAATTCCCGCGACATCCGGGAGATTATGTCCGCACCTCAATGGAAACCCATGGTTGGCTACGTGCTGTATGCACTGGTATCACACCTAGACGCAGCTTACTGCATATGAATACGTATGTTTCATAAGGCGCCCGAATATTGCGTGTGTGCGTAAGGCTGATGTTTACTTCGACTTGACGTGCTGCAAGTTATCCTGGTTTTTCGTATTTTTTTAGAAGAGCACAAAGTCTGTTCTGGTCGGAAAGAAAATATGTTAGGCACTGCATTTTATAATGTAATGTTTTAATTTGTTTTATGTTTGTTTTTAGTTTGGGGTTTTGTTCCTTTTATGTTTGTTTTGTTGAGGTCTTGCATGATGTTTTTTGTCTTGTATGGTCTTTTTGTAATCTTTAGTTTTGTATGGAGTATCCATGTATTATTATTTATTTTTTCTGCGTAGTTTTTATGTTTTTGGTTTGGTTTTGCTGGATGTTTTTTGTATAAGTATTGTTTGCTTTTGCTTGTCTTGACATTGTGTGTTTTTGGAGTGTAGGTTTTCTTTTTGTGGTTATTGTGCAATAAGGGGACCCCATTGGAAATAAGTTGAAAAACTTTCATGGGCTATCCCTGGTATTACCATGTTTTTAATGTATTGTAGTAATTGTTTGTTTGTACATATATATACATTTTTATTTATATTTGTCTATATGGTAATACCGAATAAAATCAAATCAAATCAAATCAAAATCATCTCGAAGATTCTTAGCCTACCCCAGGAGAACTGCCTGCCGATTTTCCTTAAAGCAATCTGGTTCGAAGTCGTCGCGTTTTTATATTGTTCAGCCATGTCTTACAAATATCCGGTCGTTTGGGGGATTGGGAATTTGGAAGAAGCTGAGACCTTTTAGAGAATTCGGTTTATTTGAGCAGTCAAAAGCTTGCCAAATCGTCATGATGTTGCTGTACTACAGCACGACCGAGTTTTGCTTTAGCAGTCAGGCAAAAATTCGCCAGGAATATGGAAAACAGACGTGCGTCAAGGAACAACACTGCCACGTTCTCGTGTGTGTTGCGTGTATGGACAATGGTTCACTGCACTCGCACAGCTCAGGCCGCGCCGCGGGGCCGGCCGGGTACCCGGCCGGCCGGCTTGGCAGCGCAGCCACTACGTCACAGTATCCCGGATGTACCGATATTCCAGAGCAAAAGGGCGGCTCGCATGACGGCAGGCGCGTTATGAAAAAACCTCCAGTTTATACGATTACCGAAACCAATCAAAATGAAATAAAAAGTAAGTCACAATTGCAATTAACGTTCTTTAACATTATGTTATTATAAACTCAGGGTGGACTTTCCCGGGCCTATATACTGTAACCCCTCTTCCTCCGACCCTCCCTCTGCCCTTATATCACTCCTCCTCTATGCCACACCTACCGCATCTCTGTAGCGCCGCCCTTCCCTCTTCTCTGCTGCATCCTCTCTTCTTCATTTGGAATTCCCTTTCAATGCCTATGTTAGAAAATATAAAAAAACAATAAAGCGTACATAACTGTATAGGTTACACGGTAATAAATGGCGCAGGGGGCTAATAAAATGATCTATTTTCAGAACTGGTTTACTTGAAATTATTTGATTTATTTTTCGACGTTTTTGTGAAAAGTTCGAAAAGCTCGAAAAGATGATGGGAAAACCATTCCCTTTCATCAGGTATAATGTAGCCTATCGGTTCCTGGAAAAACTCATTCGGTGAAGCATTACGGGAGATTAATACAAGTTAATCCAAATCACCAACAAAGAAATACGTAAGATTTCTCCTATTTGTTTTTGGCAATCAGAATTAGACAAGACGTTTTCCCTACCACTGTACTGGGGGTCTAATATTACCAAACCCGAGGTTGAAGTCGACCCTGTGATTGAGTTTTATCGATAAATACAGTAATATGGGTACTTATTTGGAGCGTACCGTACACAAGATATAACCCGTAAAACAAATTGCCCGTAATTTTACCGTAAATTCCCAGTAAAACGGGTTGCCAGCGAAAAACCGTATAATTACGTTCAGTTACGGGAATTTCCCATAAAATGTCTCTAGTAGGGTTGAAGCAAAAACGGTACAAAACCTTTAAAAAAACGGGAAGTGCACAGTAAATTTACGGGAATTTTGTACAGTGCGGGTTGCCATTAATTAACAGAAATTAATGAAGTTGGAAGCAGACGGAAGTTAATGGCAAAGTGTGCAAATGCTACAAGAAAACCAAGCGAATGATGTTGTGGTTTAGATTTATATTCAGAATATCTCCCCCATAATAAAGTCATCATGGCTTCCCATGAATAATTTCAATATTTGAATACGAAATTAAAGGAGATGTAATAATTCTTTACCTATGTTTGTAAAAAAATCAAAATTCTATTGTGGAATTGTTTGAATAAAACATATTATGGTCAAGAAAGTGTATTTTTGGCCTAAACACGACAATTTAACCTGACTTTTGTGAACACAAATGCCGTGAAAAGCTCCAGCGAATCTGAATGCTGTTCGAGTATTGTTAAATTAGATGTTCTTTTGTTTAAATCCCATGACACACTTGTTCTATTGCCTACTCATAAAATGAAATTGAATGATGATTTGGAGAAGCATTAAATTTCGTGCGAAACCGAATGACACAGTAATATATACATTGGCTGCTTCTTTGCCGAAATTGACCTAGAAAACCAATATCATCCATTTTCTACAAACTGTCAATTTGCACGGCTCATGAGCCTGCAAAGTGTGACGAGTTCAGCGAAGGCAGTTTCGGCCTGTATAAAACCCCATATCTTGTAACTAACTTCGAAAACGATCAGCTTGTCAGATGCATTGTCTATTACCAGAGGGGCGGATCTCGCCTTTTATTTTAAGGGTTGTACCCGCCTATACCGGTACAGTGTACAGTGTATGGACCAGCGGTATACCCACTGGTAATAAGGATGTGGTTTAACATTGCTTATCACAACTTTGCAGCCCGGGGGGGGGGGGGGATTGCAACCCCTACAACCCCCCCCCCCCCCTCTATATAGATCCGCCCCTGATTACAATGCATGTCTGAAAAGGTTATTTGCCTGCAACAATCCATTCCAAACGATAATGTCTTCGAATTATGTAAAGAGATACTCAAGCAGTCTCTATGGGGAAACGAAAATGGTTGAAACAAAATCCCAACGGTGTCGTGCCGCGAACACATGTCGTTCTCAACATTTCATGCCAAATATTCGATTACAATCAGAAAAAGAGCTTTAAAAAAATAGAACTGACCTTTGGTAAAGCTGTGTCTGCGATACGAATAAAAACCGGTACATATTTGCTTGAAGCACAATGTTATGCGTTGGTTATATGCCATTGTCCGTTCTTTAACGGTAAAATGAGCCGGGTTGGCGCTCACAGCTGGAGAGTGCGGATCACCCCCACCCCCACCCCCACCCCCACCCCCACCCCCCCCCCCCCCCCACAAAAAAAACCAAAAAATAAAACAAACAACAAACAAACAGACAAACAACAACAACAACAAAACTGGCAGTCTGAGCCCAAGCCCTCAGTGTAGCCCTAGCCTTAAATTAGCCCCAATCGTGTACCATAATTAAACCCAAGCCCTAAATGTAGGCCCAACCTAGCGCCGCTACGCGGCGCTATAGGATCTTTGGGCCCAACACTGTACTTGAATGCAGCGTGATCCTTGCATTAGGCCTCAACCCTTGTAGCTCGAGCCCTATTCCTCAACCCTGTACCTAATGTAGCCGGAGGTAGCTACATTTAGGTGCCACACACTGAACAGGCCACGAGGCAGTTTGCAGATAATAGAAGAGACAACCCGTGACTTTGGCCTAAAGATGGTCGCTCATTATGTGTACAGCAGAGCTTGCTATTGTTTACCAATGATGACGTTATTGTGCTGTTTACCGCAGTGCGTCATGGGGGAAAACGGGGGTCACCGCCGCGGCTCGAAGGGCCTACGACTTATAGCATTTTCCACGCTACATCCAAGTTAGATCGCTTGATCAACATCAGCACCTGTGTTACACGCATTTTTGTGACCACCGGTACGTGCGCATTTGCGATTTCACCATGGACCTGAAACTTGAGCAGAAGCAGCACCGTGTCGAAGTATATGCGAGGATCTCAGCCCGGGATGACCCAAACGTCATGTCGAGGATCATCAGCGGTGACGAGAGTTGGGTCTACGGCTACGACCAAGAGACCAAACAGCAATCTTCGCAGTGGAAGAGCCCGCATTCTCCAAGACCGAAGAAGGCGCGTCAGGTCAGAAGCGCAACCAAAAGGATGCTCATCGTTTTCTTTCACATTCGCGGGGCTGTGCACCTTGAGTTCCTCCCTCAGGGTCAGACTGTCAACGCTGAGTTCTACTGCACCGTTCTGAGACGTCTAAAGCCCGGTTCATACTTCATGCGAATGCAATGCGAAGCGAATTTGACGTCATGAAACATTCGCAGCGAATATTCGCACAAGTTGAAAAGTGTTCAACTTTTGCGAATTCGCAGCTCGAATATTTGGCGTTGACGTCATAAATTCGCTTCGCATTCGCATTCGCATAAAGTATAATGTGATTTTGGACCCTCGTTGTTAAAATCACATTATCTTAATCCTCCTGTCCATTCTGAATAGGAAATCACATCCAAGGGGTCCATAGTGTGAACCGGGCTTGAGGGAGAACATTCGGCGCAAACGGCCTGAACTGTGTGGCGCGCTTGCAATTGGGTGCTCGGATCCAACATACGCCCCCACGAGTTTCTCGCTCGCAACAACACAATCGTCGCTCCCCACGCCCATACTGGCCGGATTTGGCTCCCTGCGACTTCTTTCTGTTCCCCAAAATGAAGTTCAAGCTGAAGGGCAGGCCCGACACCAAGGGGGGGGGGGGGGGGGGGGAGGGGGGGGGGGGGGGGCGGAGCTTAATTGCGGTGATTAATTGCCCCCCCCCCATCTGTCAAACCAAAAAGTATCAATGTGTGTTTTTTTCTTGTGATGTGGCCCCATATCAGGGTCGCTTTTTGACACTGTGGAGGAGATCCAGCTAGAATTGCCGACAGTGGTGATTAACGCGCTTACGGAACGGGATTCCTAGGGAGCGTTCCAAGCGTGGCAGGAGCGTTGGGAGCGTTGTATCGCTGCACAAAGGGAGTACTTTGAAGGGGATGGCGGCCAGATTCAAATCACGTACGGTTTTTGCTTGTTACACTGTGAATCCCTTGGATGTGATTTCCTAAATGGAAATGAGGATTAAGAGGATGTGATTTTAACAATGAGGGTCCAAAATCACATCCTACTCTATTTAAAATCACATCTGAAGCTTGTGAACTATTATTCCACCCTGACAAAGAGTACATTCTGACTTCTGGGTTTAACAGCTTAAACCGCATTGTGATTCTGGACTCTGGATGTGATTTTGGGCCCTCGTTGTTAAAATCACATTCTCCTAATCCTCCTGTCCATTCTGAATAGGAAATCACATCCAAGGGGTTCATAGTGTAAGTCCAGTTATAGATGCCGCGCGCACAATGCCCGTCATGCTCCACTTGCGTGGCTGTTTGATGTGCCAACTTAGTGAGAAAAAAAACCAGATTATCAAAAGCGTCCTTTTTGAAAGTTATTGTAAAGTTAAACTCAGTTGCATTTCTTGTACAGAATTGTGGTTTGTGTGTGGTTTGTGTGTTCACAAAAGACTGTGTTTTGTTTCTTTTCCTTGTCCCATACTCTGGATCACCAATGGCAATCATAATTTGCTGCTTAGTCTGGTTCGGGTTGTTTGCATTATCGTATTACTGATAAAGAAGAGACAGAAACAAGGTAGTTCACCGGGGGCCCCTGAACATGGATAGGGAAAAAGCACAAAGAATGACATATGAAGCACGATATGGGGGGAAAGGGACCCCTCCCCTATTTTGTGCTGGTCATTGTGTTCCCGGAATCTCAGGAATTCTATTCAGAAATCTAGGGGGGTGTGTTAGATAACAATTATCTGGAGTGTGCTTAGGGTATAAGGATAAAAGAGGGGGTACCCTTTTCCCCCATATCGTGCAGGGTATCAAGACCGGCGGCACGGCAAAGTTTACTTTAGTCTGGTTCCCAGACCTAAATTTCTGACTATTTCTGATGAATATTAGGTCCGCCAATGTCACGTGACGAAAAGTCCCAGATTCTGGCCCTTTCCGAAAATGTCCGAGGTTTTCCGAACTTGTTTTCGGTAACATTCGGCTATTAACGTTGATGTTCGCAATAACAAAATATCTGTCAGGCCCGTTACAGATCCTGGAATTTGAATTCTCAATTATATATAAAAACTGAAAAATCAATGCCACACTCTTACAGTATTTTGCGGACTGGATTTTGCAAGAATGTTAAAATTTGAATGATGCCACTGACGTCACTCGGACTAACGCTGTACGTCACACTATGAACCTTGAATCTGATTTCCTATGCAGAATGGACAGGAGGATTAAGAGATTGTAATTTTAACAATGAGGGTCCAAAATCACATCCAGACTCCAGAATCACAATGCAGTTTAAGCTGTTAAACCCAGAAGTCACAATGTACTCTTTGTCAGGGTGGGATAATCATATGAAGCGCGATATGGGGGGGGGGGGGGGAAGGGACCCCCCCCCCCCCCCCCCCCTCTTTTGTGTTGGTCATTGTGTTCCCGGAATCTCAGGAATTCTATTCAGAAATCTAGGGGGATGTGTTAGATAACAATAATCTGGAGTGTGCTTAGGGTATAGGGATAAAAAGGGGGGGGGGGGTACCCTTTTCCCCCATATCGTGCAGGGTATCGGGATAATAGTTCACAGGCTTCAAATGTGATTTTCAATAGAGAAGGGTGTGATTTTGGACCCTCATTGTTAAAATCACATCTTCTTAATCCTCATGTCCATTTTGAATAGGGAATCACATCCAAGGGATTCACAGTGTCATAATCTATTTTAAACCGCGGTAGCTGCCTGACCTCAGATTTAGACGTCAGAGAATCTTCAGGTCAGGGAACCAGACTAAGTTTACTTACGACAAATTTCGGGGATTTTTGATGAATTCGGGGATTTTTTCCGCATTATGCAAAAAGGTATTTAGAATGGGAATAAATATGTTTTGCATGGGCCGGTTTTGAAAAAATACGTTTAAAACCGGCCCAGCACATATTTATTCCCTTATTAAAGCAAAACCACGCCCTGTATAGAACTCTATAGAACTCTGCGACATTAAGACATTAAGACCCAACCCAACAAAACGAGCACGTCGTCAGAGTAACGTTTGAGTTACAGGCCCTTAAAGGTACACATTGGCCTCTTGGGCGATTTTTGGGCGATTTCAGGCGCTAAATTAGATTTCACCATGACTGGAAGGGTTTTCTTAATAAGAATATAAAGGTCCGAGCGCGACAAATTGATATTTTCCCGTTTTTGTGCAATACAAAAAAAACGTTAGTCACGTGACTTTCTTGCACCAAATTTTGGTTCACGAAACTCACGTGATCATTAGGGCTAGTTTTACTTCCAGCCGTAAAACCTTTCAATAACTGAACCAAATTCCAGTTTAATTAAACCATAATAATCATGTCTTTTTTTCCCAAACTGTACCTATTGTTTAATTGTTAATTATACTTAAATTTGGCGAAATTTTGGCTAAAGTCGTAACACTTTTCCCAAAAACCGGGCGACGGACCCATGTTTCACGAGACACGGCGTGGGGCCAGCGCGGCGTAGTCCCCGCGGCCGGCGGGCGGGGCGAAGACCCAGCACAGCTGCCGCATAAATCTATCAACGCTACACTCTACTGCACTGTACATATTAGTCTTGGTTCCAAGACCTTCGTGTTCCTTTTTTTCCTTCCGAACGAGGGCGCTGTTTCTCAGTAAATCGATTCTGATTGTATTCGATACGCGCTCTGACAAGAATCGATTCTACTGTTCTTTGCTCGGTTCTTCACTTACTGTAACTATCGTTGACACAAATGTAAATTGCAGTTTTACAATCTAAATCTGTGAAACAGCGAAATGTCTACTACAAAGGCGAAGAAGAAGCAAAGCACCAGTCTACAGGCTAAGCTTGTGCGGTTTTAGATTAAACCAAAACCGAAAAACCGCCCTTAACCGCTGTTAATGGACCTCGCCTTCGGCTCGGTCCACTTAACAGCGGTCACGCCCCTCTTCGGTTATTATTGACGTGGTAAAGACCGGGGCCCAATTTCATGGCTCTGCTAACCACAGCTTTCCGTGCTTACGATCACCATTTTGCACTAACAGCGCCAGCGGAAAAATTCTGCGCTAACCCAAGGCACAGAATCCTTAGTTACGGGATGTACGCATGCCCGGGAGCCAAAATTCCCCGCTAACGCGTAAAATACGCTTGCCGTAAGCACAGAATTTTCTGCTACAGTAAGCGGGGATTTTTCGCTAACGGTAAGTAGAGCCATGAAATTGGGCCCGGGTCATCACACTTTTATCCCCTTATTATACTGTAGAAATCAATAGGAACTGTCATGGTTTTCACCCACATAATGTCCATATTCATCAGGATGTCAAACTGAGTGATATATCAAAATGAAGAGACAAGTATGCTCTATTATTCAAGTAAACAAGTCTATCTAACAAGTAAGAAAAATGACTATAAGACTCATTTCGTAGAGGATCTGGTCACATTTTTATCTGGCTAAGATATTTCAAATGTTTTGCGTCAAATTATAGTTGATGGCAGTGGGCAATACAGGCTGAGTAAAAACAAAACCGAAACTAACATTTTCCACTGTTAAGTTTAATATCCTTCACGTCCTCATTTTTGAATGTGGTGGTTTTTATACTGAAAAGAATTTTGTGAATTTACGCTTTAAAACGACTTACGAGAAACATCGTTACGGGGAAATTCAAAATTTAAAACTTATTAAAATCTGTCGTCGGTCGATTTTTTGTTCTGGGTTGGCTCACAGGTGCGTGATTCCTTCCATCCTATACGATCTCTTCTGTTTCAAGAATAATCTCATTTCTTACCTCCTACGTCTTTGATTCTTTTACTTTCTGTAACCGCGTAACTCGAATGGCTTTTAGCCTTGTTTAAAGCGAACTTGCATTCTAAAAAAATGGAAAGCTCATCAAATCACCTTAGAATTTCAATTTGCATTTTTTGGAGGGCGATACACCCAAAAGCAAGCAAATGATGTAATTTTTTAATCCATCAAATCAATTCTAATTTCTTTATTATAATCTGATATTTTAAGCACACTTTTCTAATCATGATTAACCTTGGGTGAAGACAATTAAGGCCAGGTCATCAGAAGCGCACCTTTTCGTTAACGACTTCCCAAAAAGGACCAGCGTATGATTTACAGATTAATCAGTTGTGTATACAAATACTTTGACTTTGGGTGATTTTGTCTTCAATTTGTGCTCAGTCAACCATAAAGTCATGGATGCCTCCAATCTTCAAACAACATTTTCCTGACAACCATAGGTATATTCTATGCTAGGTGTAATCTGTAAGAAATTGTTACTTTAGAAATTATGAGGAGTTATTTAGGGGGAGCTTACTTTTTGTGATGTGTTTATAAACAACAATCATCAATGAACAACCGCAGGGTTTGTTTGCCTGGATTTACCTTGGTCAGACGAGTGGCACTTCACCAATTTTTTTAAATAAAGAAAAACTAGCAGTGCTCTTTATATTGGAGGGCAAGTCATTCCAGTGTTTGACAGCTGTATTAAAAAAGTAGCACTTGATAAACCAGATGTAGCTGGAACAACAACATTGTATTCACTGACCCTTGTATTATTAGTATGTCGTTCAAAAACTCTAGTAAAATTATTAGTTAAATATTCAGGATTTATATTGTGAGCTATTTTATACACAAAATTCAGCTTCAATTGAGTGACTCTATCCCTAACATTCAATAATCCCAATGAATCCAATTCCGTTTTCCCAATATGATCCCTTGAGTTTTTGTCTAAATTGAACCTATATAACAATGTTATTCTGCATAAAAACCTGAAGCCTATTCTGAAGTCTTATGGAGAGTGCAGAACACCACGATGAGCATGAATAATTAAAATAGCATTGGATCAAAGCTGAACATAAAATTTGCCGAGATTTTTTGTTGAGGAAGAGGGCTTGCCTGTACATAAATTTAAGCCTGTCACCTGCTTTGTTAATAATCGAGTTGGCGATATCCTCAACAGATAACGATTGGTCAAGCGATACTCCTAAGTATTTCACAGATGAGGCAGGTTTGATTGGTTCACCATTACAAGTGACTAAAAAATCATTAACTTTTTTCAGTTTTTTTTTTTTTCAAAAAAGAATGGTCTGCAGTCTTGCCCAAATGCAGATACAGCTTATTGTCAATAAGCCATTGACGACACGATTCTAATTCCATGCTAAGCGATTTAGCAATATCACTGGGATCTTTACCGGAAACCAGGAGAACGCTGTCATCAACATAAAGGAGTAATTTACATTGATCACCGATCGGCTGATCAGCACACATGAGCATCTAGGCCAGGACATACATCAATTGCTCATAGTGAAAAGACCGGGCAAATGATTATGCTGCTTTCATGCACTATTCATTTGAATTTTTAATATGATAAATGCATTTTCAGCATTAGGCATATTGCTTTTATTTTGAAAACCGGTTGGCTAAAAACATGTTCAAACAGCCAATGAATAAAAGGAGAAAGAAATATGTTTTTCCATACGAGTCCAATACTTTGCCGCATGCGTATGTACTCCCGGCCGAACATCGATTCGACATGCACGATGTACATACCAAGCGATTCAGATGCGCGCTGTCATGTCGTTTTTCGCAGAAGGGAACTTCGGCTAAAGTAAAGCCCGGTTCATACTTCATGCGAATGCGAATGCGAAGCGAATTTCATGACGTCAACAATTGAAGTTTCATTGTGACGTTCTCCGTTACCATACGGTAACGAATTCGTTTCGCATACGCATTCGCATGAAGTATGAACCGGGCTTTTAGGCCCAAAAAAATAGGTGTTGCCCTCCGCGACCGGCCCAAAAGTGACAAAAGTCGGATCGCGTTATTTTTTTAAGGAATCTTACTTTTTCCCGCATAAAATGAACAAGTTTTATTAAAATCATTGTCTTTAAAGGGACACATTGCCTTCAAATGTTATACAATTTTAATGTTTGGAAATGTTCCTTATCTTTTATAAGAGCTGTTCATGCAAAAACAAAACACGTATAATGTGTTGTCATTAGTGAGTAGTGATTACAAAACAAAAAATTGGCCACTGACCCCTGACATCTGACCCGCGAAACATTGACTTATTTCCAGTAGTAAATACCACCGTCTAAATAATGGGCAAAATACACTGTAAGTCTTTAGGCTGGCGCCGCAGCCAGTGGAGTTGTAAACCTATTAGATGATCGCCAGGTACCATTCTCTATACCTCGCGACACATATCGCCAGTGCTGCGCGCCGTGCCACAGTACATCAAAATGGATCAACCAGCTGCGACTGGAAATACGACTGGTGAACACGGTCCGCCATTTTGTGGAGTCAAAAATTTGGTTCTACAAAATGGCGGACCGTTATTTGTCACGAAATTAAACAAAAACCACGCAATTTGAAGGGATAGTTTAAGTTATGTGAATCTTTATATTCTACTTTAAAAAAAGCTTCCCAACCATATCCATTTCAGTTGTATAGCCCAAATCGCAAAATCCAAAGCAATGTGTCCCTTTAAATACACCTACGACCAGTGACGTAGTGCCTTGATGCTGAGCCTTGGCCTTAAGGCTACCTTAAGGCTGGATTTAGGGCCTTGGCCTTAACTATGAGGGCAAACGCCTTGGCCTTGGCCTTGAGGATAAATGCATTGCCGTGCAAGGCCTTTGTATTTTTTGTTTAGATAACTATTACATTAATTGTGTTTGAATTCTTGCTGTTCTGCAATCATACAACTCATATCTGGGTCAGTTCTCTGCAAAGTCTGCAATCTATACGTGCAATTTAATCATTCTACAGCTACACACACATTAGGTATCTGCGTTGTCACAATTTCAGTTTCACATGCATATTGCATACTAACATTATTACCTTAATCCCAATTTATTTGTTTCCCCCAAACAAGGCTCTACTATGATTATGTTTCTGAAATACAATGAGCACATACTAAAATGTTTAACTTCCCAAATAACAGAGAAAACAGATAAAACAAAGAAAAACAAAGGCAAACATTTATACTTCTTGGTCTTGATTCAGTCACTGTTTGATATTTAAGAAATTTTAGGCTTCAGTTATTTGAAATTTTGTGTAAATTACACAAAGTCTTATTGAATACTTTAAGGATCAATTTTCAAGTCACTCTGATGCCCATAACATCTGCAGGTAATATTTGTGATGATGTGAGACACTTTTTTAAAAATAATGGAAAATATCTTTTCCATAATTATACATTGCTTATGAAAATTGTATTCATTATTAATTAGTAATTTTATTGAATGCCAAATGATTGATCCATTTATCATGTAAATCCAGGTTAAACAATGTCTAGCCAGGATTTACATGGTAAATTAATAAATAACTATTAATAATTATTAATAAATTAATTAATTAATAATTAGAGTTCCACACTCATCCCTGTTCTTTTCAGAACCACACTTCTTCATAGAAGAGATTTATTTCACATGGTGTTACCCGCAATCCCAGTCTCTTTAAATTAATAAAATTACTGATCAAATAATGAGTATAGTTTTCATAAACATTTCATAAGAAAGGGATAAGTAGCATCAGTTGTAGACATCGGCCAACAGATTTCTACTGATATGTGCGGCATATACTGATTTGATACGAGACAGTCACAATAACTTGCGTTGAAATATTCTGATAGTAAATCGTGACAGTTTCTCATGGGTGAGATTTGAGGCCTTGAGGGTCAAAGCCTTGGCCTTGAGGGTCGATGCAATGGCCTTTAGGCCTTGAGGGTCGAAGCCTTGGCCTTGGCTTTGAGGGTCGATGCCGTGGCCTTGGCCTTGAGAGTTGCAGCCTTGGTCTTGGCCTTGGGGGTCAAAGTCTTTGCTCCAACACTACATACGACGTCAAAATCGTGCATTTCGCCATCGCACTTTTAAATACGCTTACTTTTGCCTCCCGACTTCCGAGTTACACGACAAGTAGGATTGTTTTAAAGTTTCATGGATGGTTAAACAAAAATCGACCGACAGACCCTTCCTCCCGATTTTTCCAATTTAAGGGCAACACAATTTCTGTTTGCCTATTAGAGAGCACAGTACATGGCCGTGAAAGTGATTTTCTACAAGGGGAAATCAAGGCAAATAAAAGGGCATCGACGGCAGTGGCCACCGTGAATTTCGAACGCTGTTAAATGGATAAAAAATAATGTGTAAAATGCCTGTGAAACGTCCTAGATTGCACCAGAGAACATGTAATGTTGTCATTTCATCCAGCCTGAATAGGACCTTGCAAACATGAAGTCCAGTACGATAAATCACTCAAATTTCTGGAAGTTTTATATTTGGTTCGATAATTCCTTTTGAATCCTTCTTTTAATTATTTTTTTTGTCTTGTATTTTGTTTAGATTCGATTCGGTTCGGTTCGGTTTGCTTTTTCACTGGCGGATCAAAGACATTTTTGGGGAAGGGTACAAAAGCACTCACCGCAGCAGATTTTTATTATTTTTTAAAGCAATCATATAGTTAGTACTAATTTGGGGGGGGGGGGCATGGCCCTTGTCCCCCCCCCCCCCCCCCCCACCTTGGATCCGCCCTTGTAGCCATGACATCGGGGCAACTAGCTGCTTTGTTTGTGTTACATTCTATCTAGGACGAAGGTTCAACCATCATGCACGGAATAAATCAAACAGAGAAGATCTTCGACAACTGCAGTGCAGTGGCGTAAATCCGTGTCGGCGAGTGGGGGCCGGGATGGTTGTCACCAAAATCCCGGCCGACCAAAGAAATTCAAGGTGGGGGGGGGGGGGGGGGGGGAACTGGAGACAATCTGACCCTAAGTGGCGCTGTTAATAATCAAAGGTCTGGTTACCCTGTGTAGCCTGTGTACATCGTAATGCAAAAAAATTCACACTTATGTCCCTATGCCTGACAACACAACGGTACATTTAAAGTTTTTGTACTGTTTGTTTTCCGTTTTTTATGCATTTTGACTGTTGGAAAGTTACAAGATCAAAATTGTTATGTTTCTCACCACACAAATCTGGGGGGATGATCCAATGGCCCTCCCCCCCCCCCCCCCCCCCCTCCCCGGTCAAAAAGTGAACGCCCATGTCGACAACATAATAGCAACCATGTCATTACTATAATAGGGGTGTTTTTTAATGCAAATTCGCCCCGAACAACAAGGCTAAAAACCACTCGAGGTACGGAACTACAAAAGGAAAAATAAATCAAAGATAGAAGAGGTAGGAATTAAGATTCCTCTTGAAGCATGAAAGATCGTAAGATGAAGGGAAACATGCACCAGGCAAAGAATTCCATATAGAGATACAGAACGAGGGAACCGGAAGAAGCTGCTGGCATAACTTGTCGCCCTGCTTGTAAGTATATAGCTGCATGGACGATAAGCTCAGGCGGAAAGCCGAGTTTCATGCTCGAACAACCTAACGTGGAGGAGCCAAGTTGGTCAATTAAGCCGGTACACAACCATGAAATTATCTGTAGAACAGACTCGGGGTGGAAACAGATCTCGAGAATGCTTTTAGTCCAGGGCTAATATAGAGGGTTTTTAAGTTGGCTGTTTCGTTTTCTGAAAATCTGAGTTTTCGATAGGTCATACTGTCCTCGGGTAAATGAGGTTGGCCTGAGGGTGGCCTGAGAGAGAAGTGACCCCCTGGTCCATCGCACTGTCTATAAGGGTGTACTCGCAGTCATGTGTTACCGCAATCCCATATTTTGAGAATGGGCTGTTTTATCGTTTTAATCCATTGCATTATATAGTTTCTATTTATGTTTAAAACACTATTTTCATAAAATTAGGTATGCACCTTTACGTTTAAAGATATACTGTCCGTTTTCGTTTCGAGTTTCACCTTGAAAAGGAATTTATTTTTTGTTTAATTGCATTTTTTCTAGCGATACAAAAGTTATTGACATGAATCATCGAACGACAAACCCACCCACGTTTAGTTAGGAATAAATACTTTCATAATATCGAATTATTTGCGACCCGAAAAGAATTCGGGAATATCTTTGCGTACATTAGATACGCGCCAGTAACCAAGAATAAAAGCATTTATTTTGGAGGTTTGCAGACGCTTAAAGATAGAAGGAAGTAGATTTTTTCGTTAAAATAGAACATGCAAGAAGAAAGTATACTGGGAAGAAAAACAAGAGCACGGACTGTATATCTTTAATTTTGTAAATGTTAAAACTCCTTGACACCGGATTTCATATGGGCGCCAGGCCGGCTTGTGCAGCCAAGCAAAACGGAAACAAGAGGCTTGTGCAGTCAAGCATAACGTACACAATACCCCAATAATGGATTGAAAATGCAGAAATTGACGTGTATAGACGTCACCCGGCCAGGTGGCAATTTCAATCTGCATGTATTTGTGAAAACCAGTGGCAAGGGGTTAAAGCGAAACGGTTAAACGGTTAGCGTTTGAACGGGCTTACTTCCATCGTTTAAATTAAAATAAGGGGTCATTCAAAACGTTCAATGTTTTTAAATTCCGCTTTTTTCCCAATTTTCTTTTACCCACCCACCCACCCACCCCAATTTTCGATCTTAAAATATTGATGTTAAGATATAGAAATAACAAAAATTTCCAGTTCAGTGACGGTATGATGCAGCTGTGGGTCTCCTCCACCCCACTGAGTTAAATATGTGCCATGGTGACTTATTGTGTTTCATTAATAGTTGATATAATGTGGGAAATGTTTGGTTGCAGTCATTGTAATCAACAAGACAGAGCTTTTATATTATTTTTTTTCCTTTATATTTTTTCCTTTCTTTTTTATTGAAAACTGAATTTCGATTTTCAATAATTTCCCTTGACCCACCCACCCACATTTTCGAAAATAAATCGAAATTTAAAAACACTGAACATTTTTGAATGGCCCCTAAGCCACAACGTATTAAAAGGTCTTCAGATACAATTTTCTCAAAGATGACAGCATTTCAGACGAATTATTTCTCAGGAGGATTGGAACTGATTCCATTTTCATAATCAGTAAGCTTTCAGACTAAAACTAATCAATTGTATGTATTTTTTCAAAGTGAACAAAGAAAACTGGAGTGGGATTCGAACCTGCGGAATACCGTACCGGCGCTCTACCAACTGAGCTATCTTGCCCTATGTTGGCGGTCTCCCAAATTGTCAGTATCTTTGTTCGGGTGGGCGCCATAGTCAGAAGTCATAAACCCAGAATGCCGTATAGTCAGGGATCACGCCCAATTTTACGATACAACCTGGGAAGCGACATTGTGGTTTGTTTGACCAATTTTATTTTTGATGAGATCTATATCATATACCTTTAAGGAAGACACTTTGTAAGTCTTCAGTCAATAAAAAATGTACCGTTGGAACTCCTTGTGCATCTGAATACCAATAGGCAAACTGGTGACTCACAATGTTTGGCACAAGAAAGCAGGCCATCGGATCTCGGGCATAAAGATGTTCCGTGTACATGTATATTAAAAAGTTTTGATAATTAGTATATCAAAGTTCCTAATCAGTTAAACGTTAAACTTTATACATGTAAAAACCACGTCCTTATTCAAATCACAACCTCTATATGGACAATGTGATATATCCATCTATATAGTTGTACAAATGTATTAGTTCTCATATTTGGCAATGAACAACAGTATTTTATCAAATTTTCCCGGTTTGTCTATCGGTCGACAAATAGTTGGAAATCACCATTTTCTACATTACATTTTTCTATCTGCACGGTGAGCCAATATTAGACTACATAGCTGAATTTTTGAAATTTTCTAACAAATTGTGACAGAATCGGAAAATTAAGGGAAATCTTCGAAATTCTTAATAAATTTGCATTTATACAAAGATCTAAACAAACGAATTGTTCCTTTTAAAAATGTGCAAAATAAAAAGGGGCTTTATCGTCATGTGCCTTACAGAAGGACGTAAGAATTAATTGAATTGTAACTATTTTTTCTTATGGAAATTGTCCAATATAAGGCTAAAAGCCACTATAGGTAACGGGCTATGGACAGATGTGGTGAGGTTGGTCACATTTTACGTTGCCAGCCCGACCACCCTTACCGTTTTCCTGGGTCCAGATCTAAATTAGCAGAGTTGTAATCAAGTCAGTCACAAGTCAATCACAAGTCAGATCAAAAGGCAGATCACAGGTCAATCACAAGTCAGCTCACAAGCTACATGGCCTGAACAATGACAAAGGAATGTTTTTGTTATATATTGTGTTTGAATGGCTAGCTTGTTACAAGGCTTGAGACCAGAATTGTAAAGTGACTTGTCGTGTCACTTGTGATGACTTGTGATGACTTGATTACAACTCTGAAACTCTATAAATTAGAGGATAAATCTTTAGCAGAAGCCCGGAGAAATTATTCAAATTTTCAGACCCTAAAGATCCAGACGGGGTTAAACCTTCACAGTTCGTGAGACCAAACTCACCCCCACCCTCTTTGTTTAATGATTTTGAGAATTGAGTGTGGATTTTTGTTTCTCATCCGGTCTTTCTCTCGTTCCTTACCTCTTAGTCTTGATGACTCAGCCGGCAGCGGACCCAGAGTGAGAACTAGAGCACTTAGAATCAGGCAAACCAAGGTGAGGAACAATCCCGACATCTTATCGACTGAAGCAAGAGTCCTCAAACGACAACCAGATAGCACTCCTCTTCCGCAGCTTCAGAAATGCAGAACCGTACTTCCAGAAAATATTCTTGTTAGTAATCATTCGAACGCGGGAGTTCAAAGCGATACTTTATATAACGCCCGCCACCACCTGCTATACATTGTCCACTGGGTGGGTTGGAAATGACGCGCTATAACCCCCACACGGGAAATTGACGCGACTTTGGCGATGGGCTATCACTGATGCGGGCTATCAACCCGTTTCCATGGAGACCAGAAATATGAGGGATCAAACAATGTCTGTGATTTGTTCTCTCTGTTGTGTGTCTCTCTCTCTCTGTCTCCTCGCAGGAACTGGAGATGTCGCAGTCGATGATTGGCATTGAAGTTGCACCCATCTCACGTGCCGCGGTTTATCGCTGCTTCTGGGATGACATACAGGGCATGCATGCTGCATGCTGCATGCGCATTCTCATATTGCAGCTACGTATAGCATTCGGGTGTGACAAGGTCATGTTATCTACCAATCAATGACAGTCTACACAAAGTGATTGTCGAATGAAGCAGTGAAGAAACAACATCAGCGTTTCTATGTTTTCAGTGATGTGGTTTGGATTTGTGGACTCAGCCTGTTATTATTATTGTTGCTGCTGCTGCTGCTGCTGCTGCCACTGGCGGCGGAAAAGCCCCCCCCCCCCATCCCCCACTTTTGACAGTTCCGCACAAGAAAAAAATAGAAAAGGGCAGCAGCCGGCCAGCACCGGTGCTGCTCCCCCCCCCCCCCCCCCCCCCACTTTCAAAAGTGTTCCACCGCACCTGGCTGCTGCTGCAGCTATTGTCTGCGAGACTAGTTTAACCCTAACAGTGCTGAATCCTCCAATTTTAATATGATTTTCCACACACCTTATAGGGAGTTAGGGTTAAGCAATATTGATAGTCTCACCGACAGTCCTGTCATCATTTCAGTCGTTTTCTTACATCGTATTGTTATTATTTATTTGTTTAACTAAACTATCCTGATTTATTATCAATTACATTTTTAATCTCGTCGCGCATGAAACTATCCGGCATTTCGAAATTATTTTCCTGAAAATATGCAAGGCTTTCAATAAGCTTTGAAATAATTGCTGGTGCGGTTTATTGGCGTTCGCGTGATGAGCAGGCCCCTATAAACACGCAAATAAATAAGATATCGGTTGACGCTCATGGTGTATACCTTTCAAAAGAAATAATGGGGTTCATTACTCGCGCCTTTATTCAAGGAAATCCAAAAGGTTTATTAGTAATTTAATTTAATTTGGAATATGTCGATTTATGTCGACACGACACAAGAATTGATTTCCCATTTTTTTAGACTGTCGAATGAGTTGAATAATACTTTTAAATTGTAATATATAATTTTTGGTGAAACCAGAAGTACATGATATTGTTCTTTCCCTTGGTCATATACTGAAGCATTACCCTGTAGACTTTGTGCACAAAGTTCAATATACTCTTTGGAATTTCCACATGGAGACTTTCCATCGTTTTTTTTCCTCGATTGCTCCTCTGTCTCCACAAGGCAACGAATATAGAAACCTCAAAGACACAAGGACAACCTGACATGTTAAGACAGCGGGCGCCTCCTTCGTAATGTAAGCCAGTGATGTAGCGTCTAAAAACATGTTACCGGGTATGTGTTAGGCCTAAGTGGTGCATATAGCGTTAATCGCGTTTCGGATGAAGTCCGATAAAATCAACGGCGTTGCGAACAGCCCCTTTATTAAATTGCTGCCAAAACTGCCAATGACAGCGACAAAATGGTGAGGCCGTGGACAATAATCTGGCCAATCAGCGTGGTTCGGTTGACGAAGAGTTGTTCTATGACGTAATCCATTCATTGAAAAAAAATGGCACTGATCGCGCAGCTTTGAATGTCCAGAAAACAGACCAACCTGGTTGGCTCACTATAGGACATGAGCCGATGGCCATTTCATGTATCTTGTAAAAACTGGTTTAAAGCTGAAATGTAACTGAATTCCATTTATTTTTCTTCTGTTACTACGATCTCCACAGAGCGGCTTTGGACCCTCCTTTTTTGACATGCATTTAATGTAATACTAAGTTTGGTTGTACAGTTGTATTTTATTAATTTGGTTTATTAGTTGAAGTTGCTACATCCGTGCCTTTTGGCCGTAGCGCACGGAAAGTCTATTTCAAAATTGAATTTCTAATTTTGAAACATTACCAAATATTACCAGACATTGAACGAAAAACAAATGGCCCAAGGTAAGTAATTAATTTCAACGTTGGGATAAGGGGCTCCCACAATTTAATGTTGTATGCATGCGATTTTCAAGTGATGCCGGAACTCACGTCATAATGCAGTATATTAGAATACATGTGCATGTATTAAAAAAGCAACGATATAAACTCGCCCCGTGGTCTGTTCGCCCCGAACACGGCTAAAAGCTATTCGAAGAACGAAGCTACAAAAACAATTTTGAATCAAAGACGCAAGAGGTACGAATTAGATGCATATTGAAGCAGGGAAGTTCGTATAGGATAAAGGGAAACGTGTACCAGGGAATGAATGTCGATAAAGAACAAGAAAAAAGCTAATGGCATCTAGGTACAGCTAGAGTATGTTGGTACGGGTGAGAACTGGCGGAAAGCCGCGGTTCATGCTTGATGAGCGTTTGAGGTGTTTGAACACCCTAACTAGAGGAACCAAGCTGGACAAGCCAGTTGAACATTTACCATGAAAATACCTGTAGAACATATCAACAGACTGATTGTAAGGATGAGCCCAACTCTTCTCCAACCAAATTAACCATGTGCTTCTGGGCCCATGTGCATAAAAGGCTACTAGGCCTAGTTGGCAACTAAAATGGACTTAAGTTGCTTACTAAGCCTAGTTGATTACTAATTGTGATGCATACAACCCAACTAGATATAGTAACATTCTAAAATTCTGGCAAAAGTTAGAGTTGATCTGGGGTACCTCTAAGTCACTAGATGACAACTAATCAGTCTGCCTTTGGACACCGTCCTGACAACATGGCTCGTAGAATCATGGAGCTAGTTGAACTGCGTCGTCAAATAAGAAAAGAACGCGTCTTCCGAGACAGGAGAAATCCATTAGACTTCTTTGATGATGATAAGGTGTATGAGCGGTATAGATTTAGCCGTGAAGGCATAATGCAAATTACTGACATAGTGGCACCAGACATTGAACATGACACTGTCAGAAACCATGCGCTGCTACCATATCAGCAAGTGCTAATTGCGCTGCAGTATTACGCAACTGGAACATTCCATAATGTAGTTGGTGCATCTATGACATGTTTAAACTCTTCATATTTGTCGGCCAAAAATAGGTTTTCGTCTTGGGTAAAATTAATTTTTCTTTCACGCTTGAGACTCATGGTTGTAGTTGTAACTTTATGTACTAGCTGTAGCAACCTTGTATAGAGAATTTATGTAGTTCTACCAAATGTAAGTACTGGGCAGTAATGCAATGTTACAAAGACCTTTAGAAAGGAGTTATGCTAATTTGGAATGTGATTCGAAGCTCAAACACAATAAACTTGTCTACAAGCCTATTGTATCTGACATAATCACCTCCTCTCCAAGGCCATAGCACCCAAATCAGTTACAAACCAAATTGTCCTAGTATGCAACTAGTAAGCAATGTGCCTAGTGAGGTTTTATGCAACACAAATTAGTTGCCAACTCCGTAGGTATAAACTAGGGAATTTATAATCTTACTAAGCACTAGTTGGCAGCTAAACTAGTAGCCTTTTATGCACATGGGCCCTGTACTCTATCTAATAAAGATAAGTGACAAGCAGAAGCACCAGCCCAGATGTGGGAACAGTACTCCATAAGAGGACGAATAGTTGTCTTATAAAGATAGGCCCTAAAGGACAGCATCAGAAGGTAGACAATTCGAGCTCTATAAAGACAACCAACTCGCATGGAAACACTATTTGCAATACCTGAGATATACTTCTCCCAGCTGTACAGGGTGGTTCAAACAAAAAGTTAAACCAAGTTTAAGGTGATTGTTCACCCACCTTCTACAATTCCAGAGAATGTGTGTTTACCTATGAGTAGGGTGTTTAGCCTGCCGGGGTCGGCTGGCCGATTCGAATCCAATGCAGCAGCAGCCGCCGGCCAGCCGACCCCGGCAAGCTTCCATCTTTACTAGCTACTTGGGATGAACAATGACAAAGGAATGCTTTTGTTATATACATGTAGTGTGTTTGAATAGCTTGTTACATGGCTTGAGACCAGAATTGTGAATTGACTTATGTGACTTGTGATGAATTGATTAACAACTCTGTAATATATGCATGCCCTGTTGGAAAGAGCTGCAAAGCGTGTCCCCAGACCATTTAAAACCAGGTTATTCGCAAATTAGCAAACACTGCGTTTCGTTTCTCTCCTTCTCTCACTATTCTCTGCAGGGCTCGCGATTTCACTGCACAGTTTTCAGGAGAACCGATTTAGCAGAAAAATCAGGTGTGAAACTTGGCTTGTCTCGGGGCGCATACGACAAGGTGGTTGGGTGTCGAATGCCGTGTAGCTATATGGTGCCACAAGCCAGGAGGGAGGCCCACGGGAACCAGCGGAGAGATTTACGGGCGATTGAAATTACCGACACGTAAAGAAATCCTCCCAGGTCAAGTCCCGAGTGACAACCGGTGAAAATGAGATCCATCGTGCCCGTCACTGGACCGTGGCGGAATACGAAGATATCATTGCCCTTTTTTCCTATGCTGTTGTGTCCCATGGGACGTAGTTTGGTTTACAGAAGATGAGCTAAAAAGTCGTTAGATGAGTTTGGAAAACGCGCAGGAAATGACTTGTTTTTGCGTGGGGTATATATAATTTTTGCGGAAGATGCTCTTCCGTCAACGCAACAAAAAGGTTCATCACGTTGACCGAATCTAAGAAAGGATGCGCCCCAGGGAAATCGCGTCGATCACCCCGTGAAACCGTGTCGCTTCGTTCGGGGCTGGACCGGTGTGACGGTGATGGAAACTGTTTCTGAAAAGTGGCCGTCAAAATAACTTGATAACACGCGATCTCCGTAATTGTAGAATCTGTGCAAACACGCGTTGAAAATACCACCCCAGGACAATCCACTCGAAATGCCTTACACACGGTGATATGAAGCTTAGGGTTATATTTAGTTGGAGCCTGTATGCCGGAGTTCTAAAACAGAGTTTGAAATGAGATATGACAACTTATTGTCAGTTGATACGATCATAATTTTGGTCTCTTTTCTCAGCTTCTAAATTTGGAGTGTAGTAGGTGTATGCGATTTACAGCAATTGACGTACGTGCTAAACTGCAGTTTTGTCTCAACTTTATGAACAAGCAATGCAACAGTGTAACATTAAACAAATGGACAATATTCAAAAGTGATAATTGGGAAGCAAATTGTAACACCCCTCTCTTAAATCAAGCACAATATACGGTATACCTCACGCCCCTCGTATATGTACCCACCCCCCTCCCCACAGACCTACGATTGTCCCCACTTTTGCGTGTAAATTGGCTTGGTATGACGTTCGGTATAAACTGATTGGTATCCTATGGTATCCTATTAATCAGCCATTCTACGAAATAATCAGAAGGAAAATCACTTTGCAGTTTTAGCTTGGTCGTGTTTGGATTGCGGTAGAGTTATAGCGATCTGAGGGAGGGCATGGTTGGTTATTAGAAACAAAACAAGATTCGCAACCGTGTTTGAAACAGGTGCGTGCATGGTTGTCACAAATGGGAAGCTTGGTAAACTCTGTCGAAACGCCGTTGTCAAACTATTATACCAAAACAATCGGCCCTGATAAGTAACGGGTAATAAGTTTAAAATTTAGAATTGGAAAGACACGCTCCTTAATTCAACTCTCAATAATTATTTCCAGTTTAGTCATGCAAGAATTAGGCGTTATTTGGCTTTGCAATGAGTATAACGGAGCAAAAAATATTCAACTACCAACACGCACTACAGAAACTGAAAGATGAAAAAAAGGTAAACTCACCCACAAACTCAAAACTGTGTGCATACCAGGACAGCCCTCCCCCTCCTCCTCCCCCTCCTCCCCCCCGGCAGATACACATTTAAACAAAACTATCTTTAAAGAGCAACTAAAACGCCCAAAAAAATGACTTTTCCGATAGTTTAAATACTCTTTTAACTGATGGAGATTAGTTTGCAGACGAGAGGGATTTTT
Organism: Hippasteria phrygiana; assembly: GCA_037893225.1. NCBI lineage: Eukaryota > Metazoa > Echinodermata > Asteroidea > Valvatida > Goniasteridae > Hippasteria > Hippasteria phrygiana. Next base: position 120,859 of record JAZGUH010000354.1, read on the forward strand.
GAATTTAAAAAAAAAGGGTCGTTATTCTGAACCATTTATCCTGTTTCGCGAAAGCTCATTATGTATGTTAAATATATGTACGTGACCCCGTGACGTACACGTGTAGAGTCGGTTGATGCTACAGCCAAACACTATGCATGTACGTACGTGGAGTTTATGCTGCTGGAAGAGTTTTTGTCGACATAACTCCTCCGTTTTCCCGTCTATTTTGTCTAATTTTGATATTATTTCAGTATGAGCATGGTTCTTAGATAATCATTATGCCTCGATCGTATGTAGTTGGGGGTTGCACGAGGAACAGCGACAAAAACCCTGACCAAACCTTACTGCGATTCCCAATGCTGAATGGAGTTCAAAGGCGACAGTGGGTCCGCTTTGTAGACAATACAAAATCTGATTTTTTGCTGTCGAAATGGTCGAAAATATGTGCAGAACATTTCGCCAAAGACTGTATTGATGATAGTGTTAGTATGAAAACTCAGCTGGGTTTGAAGGCACAATTCCGTTTGAAGGCTGGAGCCATTCCAACTCTAAAGGCACCGAACATTCCAATCATGTCCCGGACTCACGCGCACCACCAGACCACAACGACGTTGCCTGCGGTTGCCGGCTCCAGCAGCCAGAGCCCCGGGCCGTCTCCCTCCCTGTCCACGCTCGCTTGACTCAACATGCATTGTAACAGAAATTGTGTGTATAGTTCTTAGAAGGTGCGGGTCCTTAAGAGGGCTGCATAAGCAAAGTCGCCAGACTAGAGTATAGCATCAGCTCACACACAACTCACCGCGCAGGTCCCAATAAAAGCTGACTGCAAACAAAGGAAAGTATGAATCATAACTAGCTTTTCAGCAAGAACAAGCCTACAACCCCAATCCTAAATGTGTCTCACAAAGATGTCATCACTTTAAAATATGTTTACTGTAGTGTTACACCTGAATCATGAGCAAAAAGCACAGCAAGTAATACTAGCCTTAGACAAAAAATACGTACAGACTATGTAAAACATTGTCGTATAATACAGTGACGTCATATGTTTCTACACGTATACGTCAATACTCGCGCGATACGGCACGCAGTTGACCTCGGCCTTTTCTGAATCGAGTCAAAGTGGCTCAGAAGAAAAAGGCTTTTTTTTTTCTTTCTTTTTTTCCAGAATCATGAAACTTGTTACATTAGTTTTGGGGAGGCATAAACTATCAGATAAGTCAAAAAAGTCAAAAAAGAATTGGCGTTTTAGTTGGTCTTCAACAAACAAAAATCACACATACAAAATATCAATAATCTAGCACGTAATTTGTGATATTTTCTTTAGCCTTTATTTCACTTTTTCGCTATTTTTTTCGGAAGTCGTTCGACATTTTCTTGGCCTGATGTCACAAAGTTTTCAATTTACAAGATACGAGCGGGACAAAATCACGTGGACAAAAAGTTCAGGTATACATAACGGCTGATACACGTGACGATGAAAAAAAACGGTTTAGAAGCGATACATATACCTCTATAGTAATACTATAACGGATTAATGTACAATGACTCGGTTGATATGTAGATAGGGGTTTATACAAACATTCATATATACAGGAGAAATTCGGTTGTTTTCGAAAAAAAAGAAAGTATTTTCATCTTGAGTTACATTTATCATTGTTATATTTAATTTGACTCATTGGTAATTCCAACTCATTACACACAACAAAATGTACACGGCATGGCAGTATTTGCTGACAAAAAATGCGAGAATTAGTATAATACAATTTCATTTTTAGGAACTTTAGAATAATCCAACTTTCGTTTACCACCAGGGTTGGAGAATTTCACCTCTACGGTCGAAAAAAAAACGGCAAGAAAAAAAAATGTTATTTTGCATCCTTCTCCCACAATATACAAACAAAAAACAAATTATGATCATATTTGATTTCATGGGCATGATTACCACAATCAAATTTCATTTACAAAACTTTTAAAAGGAAGATCAGTGACACAAATGTCAGAGTCATTTACATGTTATCTTGCTCATCACAAAAAAAAACACGTGGTTTTGTTATTTTGTTTCCTAAATGAAAGAGTTGAACTCAATTCACAAGCAAAGCAATGGCTAGCTTGGTCAAAGCCTTTGTTCGTATTCTTGTGACAGAAGTGCCAGGCTTACGTAACAACACGGATATGTCGGGCAATGTTCTGTACAAAATTGCACATTATAAACCTTTAAATCACAACTAGGTTACGAACAATTGTGTACAAATGTTCCTCACATCCGACAATTAAAAACACAAACAATTGTCAGTACATGACCAAATTATTGTTCTGATATGCGCAATACAAAGGTACTGATACAAAAGTAATGTTAGTTTTAGAAGGGAAAAAAACACCTACTTTGGCAAAAAGAAAATATAAAAATAATCTTAACATTTTAATTGCCGACTCGAAAATTTACAAATTGGACTGGCAATTTATAGGGAAAGGACGCAGCAACATATCAAACGGGCATGAACGAAAAACTGAACTTTGTCCGGAGCTATTTTGTTAAGTTCACCCCAAAATACTGCACCTTTGAGTGGCATGGAAGCACAATCCCGTGCATGCTTGAATGCACCCACGCCACCGCAGGTTCGTCCGTAACAATATAGCCATGATGATGAACAATAGCTACAAGGATTAACAAGAATTGTGCATGACCTAAGATGTATGAATCATGTTCTTGGATTCATGTATTTTATTTCAAGGTATAGACATTATGCGCAGGTCATCTTAGAGATATATTTTTGTCATTCAAATTTTGTAAGCACTAAGCACAAAAGATCCATGCCTGTCCAACGGTCGCAACGCGTAAAGTCTACCCTATAGGGCCCTACGAGTGGCGTACTGCACTTTCTTGCCTTCTCAGGTGAATGTCGTTAGAGGCTCTGGCTAAAGGCGTCAAAAAACACAATTCCACCTGTCGGAAAGGGTCAAACGGAAAACACAACTAAGGACCCCCAAACCACCGTCACTGCAAGGCGATTCAGAAGGCCAATTCGTTGAGGCTATAATCTCGCATATGCAGGCTATGTCATCATTGTCTCGTAAACAAGCATTCAAATTTGCTTAGGGCCCAAGCGCAGACAATCTGTGCCAAACAAAAACGGGATAACCGTAGACAAAAAAAATCCGCACTGCTTTTAACAGCATCCCAGCTGTGTTCTTCTCAGCTGGGCCTAATGACATTTTTCTGCTAAGCTTTTGGAAATGTGCTAAGCAAAATCACTGCCGAGATGTGGGAACCAGGCATGAGCGATACAAATCGCATGCAATTTTGGTTGGTAGACTGCTTTAGCTAAGCTGATCTTTTCTGTGCTTTAATACCAGTTAGTACACTAATTATGCAGCAGCGTTTTCCAATACGTGGCTCTATGCATATGACACAGGCCGCCCAGGGGCGTTTCTAGAGGGGATGTGGGCGTTGCAACAGCCCCCCCCCCCTCCCTTGGGCTGCTGAGCAAAGTTGTGATAAGCAATGCTAAACCACATCCTTGTTACCAGTGGGTATACCGCTGGTCCATACACTGTACCGGTATAGGTGGGTACAACCCCTTACTAAATAAAAGGCTAAATCCGCCCCGGCCTCCCGCTTCACAAAATCCTTAAAAAGGCGGCTCCAGGAAAACAAAAAGAGGGGCGCACTTTCCATCATTTTTCTTGTTCGCACATTGTTCTTATTACACTTACAAGTGGCAACACTTTCCCAAAATGTGCCCCTGAATCCACCTTACTGTTACAGAATTGAAAAGAATACCTTAGAACAAGGAGGTACACGTTCAATCTAAACTTATAATGTAATACAATTTACAGCCAACACTGATCTATTTAAGGGGATTGACAGCGAGTAACAAAAATCGAACACTATTTTACTTTTTTGGGTTAAAATATTATGATGATCTTTAAAGCCCCCGTACAATACCATCGGGGCTAATTTTCATGAGGTGCTTGGCACAAAAATGTGCTAAGCAAAAACATCTTGCCGAATAAAAACATGTTAATCAAAAACTCCATGTGGTTTTTCATGCTAAGCAAACTACTGCTGAATACAGTCACGAGCAACACAAACCACATAAAAATTTGGTTGGTAATCCTGTGTTTACCAAGGCTTTTTTATGCTAAGCAAATTTTCGTGCTTAGTAGCTCTGTGAAATTGGCGCCAGCTATGGAAATTTGTGGCGAGGCATCCAAATATATTATTCCAATTCGGTGATAATTAATACAAACGTAATCAAATTAATGCAGACAAACTAACAAGCCCGGAAAATGCCATCCGGTTGGCACGTTTACTGGAAGCATTTTGCAACAGCCGAGACTTACGATTATAAAAATAATTAAATAACAATGAAAATTCATACTTAAAAACCCTTAACCCAAAATAAGTGGATGAATAAATGAAAAGGGAGAGAGTGATTAATAAATAACCAAGGACAGTTACATTATTAATTTGGAATTCATACAGGCTTTATGCCAAACCAGAAAATGTTAATCCAATTTTAATTCTTTCAATACAGAATGCCTCGTGCTGACTCAGTTTGCACATAATATACAAAATGCCAATGCAAGCACATGCGAGGGTTCGTATTAGTAGACGCGTTAAACCATGGAGGAAGGGACGGCCACAGATTTTGTGTTCTGTGCACACATTTTGTAACTTCCGGCTACACTGCTACATTAATTTAATGTGTAGTGTAGCACTTTTCCCTTTTCAAATTTAGTTGATGCTGCAGAGACTATAGCCTCTGCAATGCACAATCTTCGAAACAGGTCCAACTGCTTTCCGATTTCGTGCAAAATCTTGCGTGAAAAAAAATGGGCAGTGTATTTCCATATACGACTAAAATCCGTGCTCAGTGGGCGTGGTTACGTTATGACGTCGTGAAAGTTTGGTTTTGTGAAACCTTTTTACGCGTGGGAAACTGAACACGTCACTGGGGAATCCCAATGCACTCCCACCTAGGCACAGAACTAACTTGAACAATGCGATGGAATATTACCACACATGCTCAGACTTCTTGGAATTCCACTCTTCCCCCGAGCCTCCCCCCTTTCACTACCCCCTTTCTTTACTCCACTAAAATACAACCTTTAGCATTTCATTAATTTCAGACTTCCGATCCGCCTCAGGCCTATTTCATCCAACGCCCATTCTAAATTGGGTATAACAGACCCTTCAGGCATACCATGGTGATGATTCATATTCACCGCAACGGTAAACAAACTCCCCCTCCCAAGCAAACTTAGGGGACAACCGTGTCACAGTTTTTAGGACAAATATGATTGTTGGTTGGTTGGTTCTGTAAGCCAAGCAGACATGGTTTCAAGTGGTTCTCAAATCCTAAATAACCGCCATCACTTTAGTGTACACCTTCCACATTGGGGGCGGAACCAGGAATTTTGGAATTTTTTGTAACAGAGTGAAGAAGTTTTTTTTACCTGTAAAAGCAAAGATCAAGACAAGAAGAAGAAACGAAAAAAAAGAGAAAAGGGGGAAAAACAAGAAGAAGAAAAAACTAATGGTCGATGAAGTATAGCTATAAAATTAAAACACAAGGTGGGGAAAATGATGCTGTTTTGGTATTGTAATGCATAAAAACCAAGCAAATTAATAAAGTAAAAGAAATAAATTCAAACCAAAACATTGTCGGGGGGGGGGGGGGGGGCCTACAAACCCCTAATCTGCATCTGTTCTTACATGTTTGTATCTACTCTAGCCCCAACCCCCAAAACCTAAAATCTAAAATCCCGTCTACAGAAATGCGGCACGCCCACCTTAGACTCCCCCACATCTGGGGAGGCCCATCCCATCTTGTTAACCAATCTCCCTGTTTTACAGTCAATCAGCAGGCGCTGATTGGGAGTCATCTTTACAGGTAGTTCCTTGGGCCCCCGAGGCTGGCATGGCACCTGCCCCGTCGTAGCGTAGCTTCTTTAATTGATAGGTGCGTCACTGCCAGCTTTCATTATGCAGTTAATTCATGGGACTTTGGGTGGTGCATTGGGCGGCCAACCATTTGCAAATTGAAATCGACACCAATACACTTGTGTTGTTAGTTCATGGTTTTGTCCGAAGGTGGTAAAGTGTGGTGACATTGATCACTTTACTTTCTTTTCAATTCCAATTCTTCTTTTTTCTTCTTTTACACAAACAACATGTTTCCAAATTCAAATAGAAGTGACTTAAATATCTTTTTTTTCTCCATATAACTATGTCGAGCACTGACATTTTGGTACAACTCATCAAATTCAAATTTGGATAACTCGGACTGAAGGAAGTCTGTTCCTTATGACACCTCACCATGCATAATTCCAACACATAAAAACAAGTATATAGAGTACCGAAGTCTAACGTCAGTTGCCGCGGCAATGGTTCCAAACACATGCAGTTTAGAATGTATTCTGGTTCCAAACATTGCATTGATTGACGTCATCACTTCGGTGCTCTATAGTAGGGGGGCGTGAATAAAGATTTTTATCACAGACATCACATACACAAGCAATACATGCCGACAAAATAATTAGAACAATTAAAACTGGGAAAAATTAATCCATAGATTGCGGTTTTTTACAAAGATAAAAGTGACGAGTACATGCCCTGCAAGACTTCATTCTACTATTCATTGTCCAATCACAACGGAGTATCAATCATAGTCCGCAGAGAGCAACCAATCACAATCAGACAGGGCTCAAACGCAGTGTTTCCCACCCAAGAGCCAAAGTTGACAGCTTACACTGTGACGACAAAGTCCAGCATTGGAATTCAATTTCCCCTAGCTTTGGTACAAATTCTCAGTGTCAAACAATTATTGTTTTCTTGGATAAGTCACATCCATCTCATCTCTCTTTGTGAAGCCACCTTGCGGGCAATCAAATCAGATGCCGAATTTTAAAGGGCCACCGGAAGAAAAAAGAATCATGCCGCCTGTTTATGAGTGAGTTTACGTCTCCGTTGATGCGCAGTCGTCCAGGGCCAAATGTCAAGGGGGTGCTTAACGATAAGCAGAAAAGCTGCAGTATAGTAAATTCAACCTCATTATGCCTTCCCTGTATCATTTCTGTGGAGGTAGAAGCTGCAATGTATGAGGGCCCCAAAAAAATAAACAAATCATCGAGTTGGAAAATCTTACTGAAGACAGCTGTGGTTAGTACAAAGGCCTGTGTGGAATGAAACAAGTGCAGACAAATCCTATTGTGATGGGCTTATACAATACTATTTATTATTACTGTAGTGATGCCCCTATTGTATACAATCCAGGTAGCGCAAATATACGAAGGGAGGGGCATGTCAGGTTAAATCTACTATAACTTCAACTATCACAGTTTGTCAAATACCAAGAACCAAACTGGTTTTTATATGTTGTGTGCATGAATTATCGTCGATTCAACCTCATATACCACCGTATCATTTCTGTGGAGGTAGGAGCTCTGTGTATGAGGGGGCAAATAAAGAGTCTCTCATGCAAAGACAGCTTAGGGTTAGTACAATGGCCCGTGTGGGATGAAACTAGTGCATACAAATCCTATTGTGATGGGCTTATCCAATACTATTGATTATTACTGTAGTGATGCTCCTATTGTATACAATCCAGGTAGTCCAAAAATATAGAGAGAGACGGACATATCAGGTTGAATCTACTACAAATATAGCATAATTTTGCCAAGTTGTACATGGAGACACATATTGTTGCTTGAGCATAATATTGTTGAAGTAAGGAGACTGTTTCCTGTGCGTACCTTCTTACTGTCTTCATGAAGAAGACAAAAGGTTCCATTAGCAGAGAATTGTCGTCTCAGCAGCCCCCATGAAACGAGGTCCCGTAAGCATGCTCAAGGAACTTAGCGAGTTGATTAAAAGAGCACTGCTGGGCAGCAAGCCAGGCGGGCATGCTCTGAAATATGCGCGTAATGCTTGCTCGTTAACGCCAACCCCACTGGGAGATTTTCACCGTTACAGGGTGTCAAAATAAGCGTAGCGAGTAAGGTCCCTTCTCGAGAATGCACCGCACGTAACAGCAGCAGCAAGGAAACTCGCCCTTTAAACAGCCAAATCAACAGAAAAGTTGCAAATTGGCAGCAATCTGCCATGATTCGCGTGGGTGTCTCATGCAGCAGGCTGCCCCGGGTTTGGATCTTAACTTGTCAGAGGAGACTCCGCCAGCCGCCACATTTACTCCCTTTTTTTGCGCTTAATACTCGGGCATTCCCTTTCAATTTCATCCGACTGGCAAGCATGACAAGCACGGAGAGAAATTGGAGCAAAAGAAATAGCCAAAAGGACCTAATGCATAATAGAACACTACTCATCATATTTTTTTTTCATTTGAATCTGGCTGTTGACAGTCAACCTTTATTTGGTTGGAAGGTTTTGAAGACCCTCGTGGGCTCCTGTCACTCTTACAGGCACTGACGCTTCCCAAACTTTTCCCCGACAGAACAGAAACATTTCCCCGCACGGAAATACAAGTTTCGACATCCAGAATTTGAACCAGGATTGTTGACAGAATGTAATGGCAACTGTTTAGGCATTCAAAGTGCCATAACAATCAAAACACCCAAACATTCCTACATCACTCCCCCCCCCCCCCCACAACATTCAAAACTGCCGACGAGGAAGGGATTTCCGTGATATTTCCCAGTTTCCTACAATAAGGCACGGAATTCATCCTGCACAACAGACTTTGCACAACTACCTAATCCTGCCTGGTTTGATTTCATTGGGGAAAGAAATTACTCATGCCCCCTATCCATCGGCCATTCTGTTTGAAGCAACCTCAAGGCCTGGCCTTGGAATCATAGGACTGCTGGAAATGGAAATGGTCTCGTAATGAACTCTAGCAGTTCTCCTACGTTATGGCAACAGCAGCACACAAGAGCCAAGTTACTCACAGGATATGAGAGGACTTCATTCTGCAGCAACATGTATCCAGACTGTTACAACCGCGTTAATTAAAAAACAAAAAAAACCTTAATCCATAGACAACTGGAGGAAGTTCTTGTATCACCGGTTTCTATCTCTAAGCTACAACAGGAGGTCCCCGAATGCTTTCCGGCACATCTGGACCGACAGCGGGGGCGGTTTGTCGTCACTGACGAGCAGCTTGCCAAAGGGCCCGTTCTCTTTCTCCAACTTGTAAAATGCCTGGCGGTACTGCTGATCAAAGGCATCTGTGGAGGATGGGGGAAAAGAGTCGAGATCAACGGAGGAAGTGTTATGACTTCAAGGAAACGGGAAAAGCAAACACGTCCTGTTGTTATAATAAGCATCTGAGTGAAAATTAGTGAGGTGTTGCCACATACTTTGTTAGGCTATCACACTTGGGGGAGGGTGATGGTAATAAAATTACCCACATTTTTTTTATAATATCCCAGGATTTTCCCCAGAAATACCAGTACATATTTTGAGCACATCTTCTATTTAAAGTTGGTACTAAATTCTGTACTTGCTTTTTGGTTTCCAACAAAGACATCTTTAACAAGATAAGCCAACGTTTTGTCTTTTCGATAATTATGAAGGACTGGAAATGCCACTCTTTTTTTTCTTTCTAGTTTCTGATTTTGTCATTAACTCTAACCCTTCCAGATCCTTCAATCCACTAGGAGGTTTCATTTTGAAGGATTAAGGACAGTAGACAGAGCACAGACTATGTTGACTTTACATAGGGCTACATTGACCGTTCCAAGTAACATCTCTTGTCTGTACTGCACTACGTGGTGTAGTGATACGAATAAAGTACTTAATCAAATAAATCAGTCAAACGTATATGGAATAATCTGCCTGAACAAATGAGAACCATAAACTCCTTAAGTACATTTAAATCGGAGCTACGTAAAGCCACCTATCAGTGATATTTCTGGCATTTACACTGATCTGCGGAGTTCTAAACTTGGTTGCTAAAATACTTGAGCCGGATGGGAATTTCCCCTTGTTTTTCACCCTAAAAGGTTCTTTTCGCGGGTTATTCGCCCATCCCGTAAATCAGCAATATAGGCTTCTACTGGAGAGTTGAAAAGTTAACCGAAAATAGATTTATTTGTGTAAACATTGTTGTATTTGTTTAAATATTTTGTATGAATGTGTAAATATTCAGTTTTAACTTGTAATATGCAGGGCCCCAATGGAAACCAGTTTTAAACTGTTTGGGCACACCCTGGGTAAAGAAATGTAATAAATAAATAAATAAACGTGCCGATTGCTGGGTTGATGGTTTAACCTCCCCCATACAGATACATGCACTACGATAACTCCAAGGCCGGGCAGTCAACATGTGGTGGGGTCTTGTATACATTTAACACTATCTGATCAGATGGGTGAACAAGGTCTATAGAGCTTTTCATGTATTAGAACACACGTCCGGAGGGTAGGTTGGTCGGTCGATTTTGTTTTAATTGTTTTATTTTTCTTGTTTACCATCCATGAAAACAATACTGCATGTCATGTAACTCTGATGTCGGAAGGCAAAAAGCAAAAAGTAAGCGTATTTAAAAGTGAGATTGTGAAATGCACGATTGTGCCATTGTAGACTATAACTTTAATAAAACTTTTTCAAAGTGAACAACATAGGGCAAGATAGGCCAACATAGGGCAAGATAGTCAGTTGGTAGAGCGCCGGTACGGTAACCGGGAGGTCGCAGGTTCGAATCCCGCTCCTGCCAGTTTCTTTGTTCACTTTGAAAATGTATTCAAATTTACCTAGTCAGTTTCCCTTGTGGATTGTTTGACGAATTTAATAAAACTTGTTCAGTTTGTGCGGGAAAAGGTGAGATTTTGAAAATTTCTTTAAAACAATTCGACCCGAATTTTGTGACTTGGGGTCAGTCACGGGGGGGGGGGGGGCAACACAACTTTTTGGGGGGGCTAATAAAGTGCTTAATCAAGTAAACCACTCAAGCAAGTTCCCCCTAACCGTCCCCATACTATAGCCCCTCCCCCCACCCTATATTCAAATGTGCCCGGTGGTATGTGCAAAACATATGCCATCGGTATTTTAATGCATCCCTACATGGCTTACTGCGCCAAGCAGAGAGCCAGGCACACTCTGACGTCATTCCATGGTCCGTTTCGTCTTGAAAGTGAATATGCGTCACCACCAAACAAGGTACTGTCTCTTTATACCAGCACCGTGTGCTTGTGGAGGGCTGGAGGGAGTGTAGGAAACGACCCCTCTAATGATGCCTTTATGCTAATTTGATTGAACCTTGTTTCTCTCGCATCCCGCCCCTTCGAGTCTCGGCCTTCACAGTTTGATGGAACCGACTGATGGTGTGAAAACTTCAGCAATCCACAAAATGTTGAATAAAGTGCATCGCAGTGCAGGCGTACAATTTAATCCCCGGCTTTACAGATGTAATTGCATTTGAAAAGCAAATCACAAAATGTAACCGCAACGTGTTTTACATCCCATTTGGACCCATGCATGTATTTAAACAAATGATTTAATTTTTCTTTGGGGGAGGTGATTCAATTTTAAGGTCTATGTCAACTGTTACTGTAATTATGTGCATTATAATGTATTGTTTTTGGCAGGGAGTAAGCTTTCAAGCTGTCATATTTGATTTTATAAAATTATTATCATAAAATAACTACTTGGCCCTTGTACACTGGAATGTTTTAACCTCTTAACCTCAGGATGAACCACAGCCACAGTTTAAAAAAGACCACATGACCAGCTGTCATGCATACGCGCATTACTGTGCATACTCAATCCATTCAAACGTTTCGACTATATTGTTCTTGAATGGGAGTGTAATGAATACAAGCAGTTTTTTGAACAAAGCTTTCATTCACATGAAACGAGAGCTGCAAGTGCGATAAATAGGACCACTCTATTCAGTTTCTATTTATTTGCGTAAATATTGTTTGTATTTACGCTTGGCTGCACAGCCTGTTCTTGGCATAACGGCCCTCATCAATGACAGCTGGACACAAAGGGTTAATTAACCAATAATGAAATAGAATCCAGAATGGTTTTTTCTCTTTAAAGCTTCATTACCAAAGGTATTTTTCAGCCTGGCCAAGAATATCCATCAACAACAGTTCAGATCGACTTCTTTTGGGCCCAGTAAAATCTGCTTGACATTTCTCTTATTCACAGAAATACATAAAATTCAATGTCAACTATTTCTTCATAAAATAATTTTAGTCCAAAAAACCTGTATTTTGATGTCAACAAAATTGCCCCAATTCAGGAACCATTTAAGACTCAAGGAAACATCTTGCCCAACATACCTTGGTCAATGTTTTCCCTTCCCATGGCCACGAAGGAGAGGAAGAGAAGTTCCCTGTAGATGCTCCGTCTAGCCGTGGTGTTCTCGCCTAGTTTCTTGAGTTCTTCTAGTAGGAGTACGATGGGCTGATATACGTTGTTATAGCGGATGTACTTAACCAACTGGACCATGAACCTATGACCAGAAGATGATACAAATACATTGTTTCTAAATTGCCTCTGACAATACACTCAAGAAAATCTTTAACCAGTTCGCGTCGGATGACGTGTATACACGCACTCAGTGAGGCAAGGGTCCAGCGGAAATATCCGTCAGCGACCGGCTCGCAGTGAACGAGGCCAGGGTGTGCTACCCGCAGATAAAGGCCTGAACCCGTCTGGCACCCAGGCTCGTGAAAAATAATCCCGGCGTGAACTGGTTAAGAAAAACTTGCCCAACTCCTCCCAGATCTCGGCCAAACAATGATGGATTTGTCTGAAATTTGATAAGCTGGAGAAGGTACCTGGCCGTGTAAAATTTCATTCCAATTAACCAAACAGTTCCAGAGATATGTTACAATATACAAACCATACCATGTTCTGTGGATGGATTTGTTTTCTTCTATTTGCAAGATAGGGCTTTGCATCCAAACCGAGTACCCAAGTACCCGACCGGTAATGTCAGGAACCGGTTCCAGATTAAGGAATTGAGCACCCGTAACCGAATTAACATATTACTTAGTCATTTCTCAGACAATGAAAAAGGAAGTTTTTAAATGTCATTTGTGGGGAATATTTAAAAATGAAAACCAGGGAACATGGAAAAACAAAACAGATTAATGTTTACAACGCTTGGAAAAAAATGCAATTTACTGTAGCTTACTGTACACACTTGAAACTTGCTGCATAGATGCAACGATGTGGTAGTATTAATGTGTATAACAGCAATTTCCCAGATATAATTTTGGGGATTGGCTTTCTTTAACAGGTACCCATGCTTTTTTCAATCAGGTACCCGATTCCCGTCCTACCCGTAAATGCACAAACCTAATGCAAGGTGACTGAAGCAGTCACAGCAGTTTTACTCTGCCTCAGAAAATGCACTCTGACACTCTGGTGGTGGATTCTGCCTCCCCCCCCCCCCCCCCACTCCTCTGAGGTTTAAAGAAAAATGGCATGGGACGTGATTCGAATTCAAGAAAAAAAATGATGTGACTTGATGTAAAGATGGCTCCTGACTAACAATTTTGACTTGGAAACATGACTAACTTTCAAAAAAAAAAGTCTACAAGTTTTTGTTTATCTTTCTTAAAATCTGTAAGAATTTAATACCTTGCAAACTTTTGCCTTTTTCCCTCACAAAGAGGAGATGGGGCACACTTTTTTACCAGAAATTTCTATGTAATTTTGTTGATGCAATTTCATATTTAATTAAACAAGTAAATAAATCCAACTTGATTGCTGCAAGAGTAACAGGAAATTCCACAGACTACACCGAACAAAAATGCGACTTGGCCTAGGAAAACATGACTTGTTCACAACTCCTGCAAATTTCATAATAAAAATGGTAGGTGACCAAACTTGCTTAGCACAGAAAAATTGTACCAAGCAAATAGAGTTGTAACATTTGATGGATTCTTAACCATACTAGCGCCTCAGAATGCTACATTTAGTAAGCAAATTTCCACTTAGCTTAGAAAAGATGGTCCCAATGACATGCAGTTAGGAGCCAATTTAATAGAGAGATGCTAAGCACACAAGGTACATAGGCTACAATAAAGGCTACATTTTGATGCTTAGTTTTCAACTGGCTTGTCAGAATTTTATGGAGCAGAAAATCTTGCTGAGGTATTGTTACCACTTTAACTTGCAGAAATAGGCACGAGATCATACAGGACTGCGGCTATGATTTTTTTTTCACTTCTAAAGGGGCAAGTTACGATCGGACATTGAGCATTTTACGACCATTTGCAGTACATATCTGAACAAAATATGGCTTGTTATGCTATGGCTTGTTTATGGCTATGCCATGGAATATCAAAAGTGGACAATGGCCCAGTACTTTGTGTCTAATTTCGCCCTCTGCAATTCAGAACAAAAATAGTTAAAATTTACTTCAAGAAAGCAGAGAGCAAGGCAGATTTGCCAAAGTGTATTGCCAAGCCAGCCAGCCAGCAGACAAATTCTGTGTGATCTGGGTGCTGTCCTGATAATATCAAATGGAAGTTGCCGCTGGCACCAACACCATTATTGATTGACAAGAGCTTCTGGTGAGCAGAGAGGGTTTTAAACAGAAACATCGGAGGCTAATTTTTGATTGCTTGCAGAAAACTGACACTGTCAGCCAGTAAGATAAACCCTGATTTATTTTGACCGCCCCCACCCCCCACCCCCACCAGATCCAATGAACTAATGAATCAATAAATCATTTGAGAATCAAAAGAGAGTGGTATTTGCTAATTCTGTGTAACAGTTTAATAGTTTTTCAGAAGCCACTTCTTCATACTACAATTCCAGTTAACCGACACTCTATATGAAGTGTGTAGCAAGGGACCAACACCACAACACCAGCAGCATAGCAATCTACATGTTTGATGAGGATCAACCATCCAATGCAAACGTGCATACATGTACCTATAAGTGATGCAAATTGCCAGGTAGCATATTGACAATAGACAAATATGATAAAATGGGCTGGGGATAGAAAGATTACAGGAAGATTACAGGAAAGCTTTCCAAATCCCAACTCCTATCCTATGGCCTGAGGAAATTTGCAATCCAAATAAGCATCTCTTGCAGATATGCATATTCGTCTTCATTAACCCTAACCCCCTAGGCATTCTTACCAGGAGGCTTCCTCAACATGTCAAAATCCAACACTGTGCAGTGTACCTATGGCACATTATTTGGACTTTATTGGGGCATCATAGCTCCATGTAAAGTAATGATGCCAAGGCGCTAATACAGTCTTGAACCCATCAAAATTAGACAAAACCTGCTGTTGGAGTTTGCAAGGCTTGGGGGTAGTTTTAGGATTAATGGGCTTAGTATCCAGTTTAATGAGCTTAGTATCCAGTATAATGAGGTAGATCATCGGTCGACACATTTTGCAAAAATATTCAGAAATTTTGGTTTCCCTTTAGTAAAGACACAGAAGTGATGAAATTGAAATATCCCTTGCAAATGAATACACCTACACAGAGATCACTTTAACACAGGACACTTTAAAATGCAAATTTTGCAGGGTAAAAACAGGAACCTGCAAGATCATAGGAGAAAACGCAAAGGATTCAAGAGCTTGCAAGATCGAGTTCTTCAGAACTTGCGGGCATAGCCATAACCGAGTACATTGAACTATGTTGTAGTTACCTCAGGTTAAACTCAATCCAAAGCAGTATCGCATTTAAAAAGGTAATGGTCAAGAACCTAATTGGTAAGTCTCAATCTGAAAGCTTACTGTTCATAAAAAGATAGTACAAGCACAAATCCTCCCGAGAAATCTTTCGACCTAAAAATGCTGCCATCTTCGAGAAAATTGTATCTGAAAATCTCCAGAAAATGTCACAGCTGATTCAGATTTCATCAATCGAGGTAATCCCATATGATCGTGCACAAAACCAATGTTTAATGAAAAATCAGATGGAAATTGGGTTAACCCCAACAGTCCCAAATCCTCCAATTTTCATATGATTTTTTTCACATACCCTAGGGAGTTGGGGTTAAAGAGAATGGTTTCACACTATCTTCTCGCAACTCAGATGACAGATTTAGCTCAAACTTTCACAGGTATGTTATTGCATGTTTTTGTTGAATTCCATACAGTACGAACCACTGTCTGCAACTATGTTGATTTCATACTCAGGAGGTAAAAAAAAAACATGTACGTCAAACAAATAAAAGGAAAACTCGGCATATTAGGCCGAGTAAAAAAAAACATGTTTCACATCCGGGTTTTCAGAAAAAAGGAAGAAGAGGGGGCTTTTTATTTCTTATTTTTTATTTTCAAGATGGCCGTCATTTAAAAAAAATTCTGGCAACCGTTGGTGATTCCCTGTTCAAAGACGCATTAAAAATGAAAGAGACATGTTGAACAAGAGAAGTAAACATATTTTAAGTGTTTTTTTAGTACGTTTGTAGCACCAAAACAAAACAAAAAACTTCCGACTCGCAAGTATTTATTTTCCGATTGACTGGTTGATATTTTAGTTTTTTTATACATCATTTTTCTGCGGTAAATTTTATTGTTTAAATCCAGGCGGCCTCCAAAACGGAAGCGGGTGGGGACGCGAAACATGTTTTTTTCCTTTTTTTTTCCTTAGGCAGATCCAAAAAAGCCTGAGCATACAATGTACATAGATGTGCCTATTTAAAGGGCCAGGCTGTATGCACAGCTTCAGAGACCGTAACATGCATGCAATACTATTAACATTTCTTTCCTGGGACATTTACAAATGAAAATAATGCGGTGGACTGAAATGAATGAATCCGAAGACGGGTCCTTCAAATAATTTATGAATTCGTAAAGATGGATTTGGGTGACAGGGATATGCATGCATCAAGGACTTGATCGAGGCCCTACTACAGGAATAGATGGTTGGAATAAGGCAAACAAAAAATATAAAAAATTAAAAATTGTGTTACCCTAAATTGGGAAAAATTGGGAGGGAGGGCCGATCGGTCCATTTTTTTTTTACGACATGTCGTGTAACTCAGAAGTCGGGAGGCAAAAACTGAAAAGTAGGCTTATTTAAAAGTGAGATGGCGAAATGCACGATTGTGCCATCGTAGCTGTATTGAAAGACAATGATTTAAAAAAAAAAACGACCAGACTTTTTCGACTTTTAGGGTCGGTCGCGGAGGGCAACACAAATTTTTTGTTTGCCTAATCAAAGTGGACCAGTGACCAAGTATTTAAACAAGGTTGAGAAGAGATACATCAGTTCAGATCGTATTGATGGTGTGTAACATGGTGCGTCAGCTAACGTGGTGCGTCAGCTAACGTGGTGCGTCAGCTAACTTGTCTGCTGACGTGGTGCACTTCGATTTTTTTCCATCTGGCACCTTTTTCTTCCTACTGCACAGAAAGTGCTAACTTCAAAACATCCCTGGTCATAAATCTTGCATTTACTGACCCATGTCAAAGTTTCTAGTGAAATGTTATTTCGACAATTTCCCAATTGTCTCTTGAAGTGCGTGGTGAATCCCTTTTGAAATGGCAAACAAAATATATAAGAAAACAGTTTTCTGACAAACAAGAACTTGGGTATGCGGATGGAGATAAAACTATTTAATTCTAATTTGTCAACTTCAAAATAATTTATTCAAAGCTATCCAAGTACGTCCCTTGGCCAGATTCTGTGCCCAATTTTCAGACATAACTTTCTTTTTTTACTTTAATTCCAAATTCCAAGATACTTTTAACAAAAAACACTGACGATTCGTGAAGCAAGTATTACTAATAGGCTATAGTACCAATTTTTCAACAATGAATTTGAAGCTCATCAACACATGCTTAGCAAGAATACCTTATGAAATTCACGAAAACAGTCGAAGTGCACCACGTTAGACCCTAGTGTAAAAGAATCCATTAATTGGCAGTTGGGGGCTTCTTGCAGTTCCCTCCTGCCGACAAATCCATGCGTACCACATTCTGTGATCCTTGTATACAGGTGCTGGACTGCATGAAGGATCATTGCACAAATCTTAAATGCGCACGATTATTCACAGCTGGCCAACATATGGACAAGGTGTAAGAGAAGCTAACAATGATTCTTAGGATTCCTTTAGAATGTAAAAAGACATCTGCCTACCCAGCTGTTTTCAAAATTGGGCACAAAGAATAATCTAAGAGGTAGTGTACACGATTGGTAATTCTCCATTTTGTTTTTTACTGAATTATTACGAAATACCTTACTAGACTAAGTTAATAGTAGTCTCAATCATCCTGTGAAATTATGGCACCAGGTGTGCTGTCGTTGTCAAGAAAATTCGAAATTTATATCGTTTCCAACGATTTCCAGCTGGAAATCGTTGGAAACTGCCCTGTAGCCTTTTGTCAAGGCACGCAAGGCTACCCGGACGAGTGGCACGCCCCGGTCATGCTGGCATTCGGGGCGCATCACACGTCCAGGTAGCCACGCGCGTCTTGACTAAAGGCTATCATCCGCCCGACAGTTGAAAACGAGAGCCGTTTTTCTCTCGGTTTTTTCGCCATCCAACAACGCAAAACTTTGAACAGGTCAGTGGAACAATATTTCCTATAACACACTAACCCCAAAATCCGTCCATTTTTGAAAATTGAAACAATGACCAATCATGTACACTGCTTTTAAAGTCCTCAGTAACTAGAAATTTACTTAGGGCACACACATGCCACCAAACAATATTGCCAGTGTCATCTCACAACACCTCATTAGAAATAAATTTCGACCATTTAAACTTAAATGTTCCCAACTATTTCCAAGAACCCACAGAAACTCCAAGATTAGGACAGTGTAGTTAACAAGCACTACACGTGGTATGATGGCACATTTTACGTTGAAACTAACCATACGCTACAAATGTTTGCATTGGTGAGGACTGTGGAACTTAATTAAAATGGCCAGTCACGCCAGTGCACTGACTGCCTACAGTTTGTAAAACTCTCATTAAACTCAAATTGTAGCCTTGACTGATGCAGTAATGCGCATACTAATGCATATGCCATTTTACAAACAGAAAGCAGACCGTGTGACCAATGTGAAAATTAGGTAGGTATATATGTACAACAAATTTGCTGGTAAAAAGTGATCTCTAGATCAAATATTTTACACACTGAATCAAATTCCCAACTTCCTTATAAAAACTTTAACTGTGCCTAGGGCTGACGATATTGACTTTTTTCGTAGTCGATTTTTTTCCTTCGCGATATCGCCGATATGGCGATAAAATCGTCAACAAATTTCAGCATGATTAAAAAGTTCGTTCATAACTACATAATCGCCGGACGTGTTTGTCGCCAGTCATTGTTTGAGGCCGTTCTTAGGCCAGCCATCAATATTGAGAAACAGCGTAGTCTTTCAGGGCGAATGAATACTGACATTGTAATGAGTATACTGATTTTTTAAGCATACATGTACATGTAGCTTGTCGGAACAGGTGAGCAATAATATTCCAAGCAAAGGATACAATAATCCATCCTTCCGTTTAATTCAGCCACAGGAGGGTAAACATTATTTTCCTTGCTCGACGTTAAATACGGCAGCTATATGTCCCCTTTGTGTTATATTTGTTCTGCTTGCTCTAATTGTTCTGGTGATTTTCACGGCAAGGTTGCGTTCAGCCCGCCCACTCGACTATCGACGGGTACCAGCGAATTGTTTAGATACCAACAGTCAATCCGCGTGAACCAGCTGATTTATTTAGAGCTTATCAGCAGGAGGTACGAACAGCGTGCGAGCAGCCCCAAGTGCAGAGAAGCATTTCTCAGTGAATGGTTGAAATGGATACGCCCACTAATTTGCATAGATTTAAATATGGCTCAGTCTACACAAAACCACATTTTGAGAGGTTTTCAGGGTTAACTTTATGAAAATTACACTGGGGGTAACACAAGGGTAACATCAGTGGTTCAAGTTTTAAAAACAACTTCTTTGCAATACAATCGGCATAATTTGGTCTAATTGCGGTGAAAATGATCATTTTTTTGCTGTCTGCCATGAATAGAAATTGCACCATTTTTGTAGACTATCGGATCGCTTGCACAATGGCATTTGGTGATTTTCTTAAAACGTCTCCCGCAGTACGAATCACCGAGTGGTCAATTATCTTATTTACACTATAGATAAAAAGTTCGGAAGGATGATGTCACTTCGACTTGAACCTCGCTTACAAGGAAATTAATTTTAGTGAATTTTTTGGTGAAAAGAAAGTATCACCGATTTTTTTAGGGAAAACAGGGGTTAAAAAAAATTGCTGATTTTAAAGACGATATCGGCGATATCTCGATTTTTCGATTTTAAAAAACATGTAGCCTAATGATTTATAAGTCAATATTAAAAAAATTCACCGAAAGTTGCTATGCCCATGCTCCGACTGAAAATATCAATTACATGGAAAGAAAATGTTTTTTTTATTATGTGCAGTGCAAAAGATTGATATAAATTAGTACTACTGAAATTAGAAGCGGCCACTTCTAATTTAAATCTTTAAAATTGTGGAACGTCTCATTGGAAAGCTCACAACTAATCTAATGCCAACAGATTTGCAATTCAATGTGAAAATTTATTTTCGACACGCAGCTTCATTTTTAAAATTTATTTATTTAATTGTTTTTTATTTATTATTATTATTATTATTATTATTTTTTTTAATATTTTTTTTTATCATCCAGGGCAAAATATTGTTGTTGCATGGTAACTGCAGTGTCCGATGAGAGTGCAAAAGTCACATACAGCGGACAGGTGAAAGAAACATCACCATGAAACAGCTGCACTTGATGCTGAAACCAATCTACAGGGGGTGAGTGTAGTATATACGAAGGTGCGAACAATCAATACCCATTACATTGGGTTGTTTTGTCCATCGTGAGATTCAAGCGAATGACAACAGTCAACAAATAATAAAACTGGGACTGTTATTGATGCTGTCTACACGTAACTTCTGGGTTTTCTGTTATTATCCATCTCCTTTCTATTTTAGTTTTCAGAGTGAAAAGAAAAATTGGCAGGAGACTACGACCTCCACAGAGTTCCCAGGACTTTATGAAACCAACATTCTCAAAGAGTTTCCCCCGATGATTCCCTGAGAAATTAACAAGATTCCACGAGAAATATTTTCACTTTAACGAGGTTGCTGGGAAGTAAAAGGTGGTTGCAGCAAAGGAACCAAAATGACATGTATTTAATTAGAGACACAGTGTACATGTAGCAGAGCAACTCGTCATTGTCTGGAGATGTGTAATATTCACACTGCATAACCTCTAAAAAGCCACTATAAGCCAATCAATGGACAAAACTTGAACACAAAATGCACATATGCCAAACTGGTAAAAATCTTTCACTGCTGGGTCATCAGTCAAATTCCCTTTTTCCCAAATTCCTGGAGTTTTTCCCGACTGGAAAAAATGGAATCTCATTTTTAAGGTTTCCCCTGATTTCCAGAGTGGCTGGGAACCCTGCTCCGGATTACCGATTTGTGCTTTGTTTGGTTATATTCTGAAGTTTGTTCTTAACCCTAACCCTGCCAGATGTAGCACAGTGCATATGTGCTGACAGTTCCACTTTGCTGCACTCTGCACACAAGTCAATGTGACAAAGTATGCAATCTGATGCGTCTGGCAGGGTTTCTAGCCAAAATACCCTGGAGGGTAAGGGTTTTAAACAAAATTAAATTGATTGACCCATCATCGCTGTTCAGAAGCATTAGCCAGTCACAGCATCTGCTGAATATCACGTGACATTCTAAATCTTAGACAAAAAGAACTTCCAAATAAGTGCGCCTCGTTTACTGAAACGCAATATGCAAATGCACATCAAATGCAAATGTGATTCAACTACAGTCACGATGTGGTCTATACGTTCACACACACGTAAACACCGAGAAACGTCATCTCAGACAAATCCAAGAAAACTCCGGTCAGAGATACGTGCAGCAAATGCTTTCCGAGAGCTTGTGTGTGCACTGCGCTGTTAAACACCATATAAAACATGATTACCAACCAGATGTTCATGTGACGTATATTACTTGTGACCGATACTCGGATGATGTTTGCTTAGCATGAAAATTACATGGGAGTTTTGACTGGCCCCAACGTTGAAATTCACTTACGGTTTGGAGAATATCTGCTGTTCTTTGATGAGCGGCACCAGAGAGGGAGTTCCCTGAGCCCCCCACAGTAGGTACATCGGAAGCATGCCATCCTCGTACAATTTCACATTGTCCCACAGCACGCTGATTTTGACATAACGCGAGTCCGCCGACAACCACTGAACGCAGTCCTGGGAAGGAGGAAGCAGAGAATAAATCAGCCATTTTGAAACAATTTCACTTTGTATAACCTACGCCATTTTTTTGCACCGAAACTTTAAAATTGCACAAGTTTATACAATTTCTTTCTTTCGGTGTTCCTTGAAAACCAATGAAGCTTTTTAAAAGAAACGCCTTCATATTTCCTATCTTCAGGTTTATTGTTTAATTATCCTATACGTAGAAGTCTGAAGTGAATTGAACAGAAAAGAATGTTTGAAAAGAGTGCAAGATAGATACAATTTTAAACAATACTTGGAATAACACATACGTTGCCAGTTTCCGACCCAATACTGTCTTCATTGTTCAAGTTTTATTTTATCATGAAATAAATACTAGTGAAAGTAACTGCGTAATTTAACCCCTTGCGTACAGATGACGCCATATGGCGCAAAAAAAACACAGTGCCACCAGGCCGGATGATGCCAATTGCCGCTATTTGTGCAGTTTCAATCCATTGTTTGCTTATTGTGTGTCATGCTTGACTGCACAAACACATTGTAGCGGTTCGCTTGGCTGCCAGAACCGCTGCAACACCCCGACGTCTCCCGTAAAATACCGTGCTCAAGGGGTTAATGAACTTTTTGAGTTCAAAACAAAAAAATTGACAACAGCTGGGGTTAAACCTGTAATCTCCGGATTACCAAACCGGCGCCCAACCAACTAAGCTGCCAACTGTTTCATTTAATACCTAATACTTTTGATATCTCTTACATGACGCTGAAGAAGCACCAGCACTGCTGAATTTTAACGGATGCACAAAATCCTGCTTGGATTCTCTCATCAATCAGACCCTTTTAAAGCGAATGAACTTGGGAATACTTACAGAGCTGTCTCTATTCTCGCTGTATGCCGCCAACAGCACTCCTTGCAGATAGTTGGGGAAGTTCAGTCTTTGGAAGTACCAAATCTGGGTCAAAGAAATTTTGGAAAATTCTATAAAAAAAAAAACACCGTATAAGATGATTCTGGACACAGTCAGTGAACTGATTGCTCAACAAAATTGACCAATTCAAGTTCCCAAGTCAGACCAAGCAAAATACCATGGTGCAAGTCACTTTGGTCAGAGTTAATCCACCGATCCAGAAACTCCAGACATTATAGGCAAAACAAAAAAAGTTGTGTTGCCCTCCGTGACCGACCCTAAATGTCACAAAAGTCCAATCACGTTTGTTTTCTTTTTTTGTTTTGTTATTTTGTTATTAATTTTTTTTATTTTTCAAAATCTCACCTTTCCTGCACAAAATGAACAAGTTTGATTAAAATCATTGTCTTTAAATACAGCACAACGGCACAATCATGCATTTCACCATCTCACTTTTAAATAAGCTTACTTTTTGCCTGCCGACTTACCGAGTTATACGACATGTTAAAAAAAAAAAAAAAAAAAGCAATCCTCCCTCCCAATTTTTTCCATTTAAGTGCAAGACAATTTTTGTTTTTTTTGTTTTTGGGGGGGGTGTCTAATAATCACTTGTTTATGACCAACATGTCTGGCTCAGCGCCAATGTCCAAAGAGAGGCATGTCATGCATAATCAATCATCCATTCCAATCGGCCTGCTCAAGGGCTAAAATTTGAAAGAGTCTGGATTATTTGGACCTAGAAATACCCCCAAGCTTTCAGACAGATGGAGTTTGGATGTGCGGCTTCTAGAACAAGGGATTTTTCAACGTGCTACAAAGTGTACGACGGGTCCGACAGGTCCGAGAGGTCCGACAGGCATGCTTTGCATTTTTTTTAAAGAAATGCAACAGACAGGAAACTGGGCCTCATTTCTCACCAGGTTCCAGAAGATGATGGGGTGCTGGACCACGAAGCTGGGGGCCCGCAGGCAGGCCTCCCCCTCGTACTCAATCACATTCTCTACTTCCTTGCGCAGCACCAAGGGGCTGAGGTAGGGCACCGAGATGGGCCCCACCTTGCACTCCTTGCTGGGCGGGGGCATAAACTCCATGGAGGTACGCACACTGGAGGCCAGGCTGCCCGCCGAGGTGCCTGGGAAGCCGTGGTGGAGGTCTTTGAACTCCTCGATGGGCTTACAGCGGGGGAGAGTCATGGCACGCCCGGTGCTAAGGAAAGAAGGAAAAACATTCGGATTTAAAAAAAATAAATTCTTTCTACTTGGAGGTTAATAATAATACCATTGGTTTCTTGGGTTAAAGCCAGGTTGGCACAGTGATTCTATGCTCACATACAACCTCTGCTGACCCCGGTGGGATTCCCTTGCAGATGCACTAAAGTGGATTGGGTTTTCCCGTCCCTGCCCGAGTGCGTGGGCTTCCCCCCAGGGAAAAACTGTTGTTTGGAATTTTCCTCCCACTACTAAAACTGAAATTACCTTCACCGTCTTCTCTGAATTCAAAAAAAGCTGGGACCTGATCAGATAACCCGGGGATAATTAAGAAATAAATGCACAAAACCAGTCATGTGTTCACTTTTTTGTTACAAAGACATTACAAACAACAGAGCAACATAGTATAAGGTTTAGGAGATCTGTAAACCTTAAAACATGATTTACTCTTAGCTGATAGAGATCTGGTTAATTGATAATATAAAATGTTTCCCTATTTTTACATCATGATTTTTCAAGATGCTATTCATTATGGGGAAACCCAAAAAAGGTAGCCACTATTGTGACTGTGCATTTATCACGTCATGCATTCTAATACAAGAGAAATGTACAGACTGTATACATTCAACCTTAAAACTTCACTGACAACAGTTGGGCTCCAAAAAAGCATTTGTCCTAAAATTCCTATGGTTGGAAAGATCATACGAAAGTAGAATATAACACTGTACACTACCATCCCTTGAAACTGCACTGAAAATAATTTCGGGGACAACAGCTCGGTTCGAAAGAGTCAGACCGTCAGGCCCGTTTCACACGAGCGTTGGAAACAAGGTTCCCGTGCGATTAAATCGCATCGATGTCTCAAACGCACGGATTCCGTAGCGTGTGAAAGTGTATCCCTGTCACCAAATCACATGGGTCCCGTGCGGTTCGTGACAGGGATCGAGACCTCCTCCAAAATTTTGCATCGATGCGACATCCGTGCGACGATCACCGAGATTGGACGTGTGAATGTATCGATGTGATTTTCGCAGGGACACTGTGCAGTGAAATCGCCTTTACGCATGCGCAGTTTGCTGTTGCTCTACACATGGAGGAAGGAAACACTACAATTTAACATGGCTTTTGTAAACGCAAATTCAGTTTTGATTGGTCAGTTGCTTTCTGCGCAATGAGATTTGTGTAGAACAGTAGATTTCTCTGTAAATAAACAACATTTCATTGGTGTTGCTGTATATTTACAGCAATTATATTATAATGATTTTTACAAAGTGCATGTAAATTTACATCATTGTATAAATTGACGTTTAAACATGAAAACTACCGGTAGGGACACATAGGTCACAGTACCATAATTTTACGTCCAAAATCGGTTAAAATTAAAATACGGTGATTGATTGTTTTAAAAATGGGAAAAACCTGTTATTTTAGTTATCTTTTTACAGTGAAGGAAAATCACTGGTACCCTATAAATTTCCTCGTTCATAGAATATCGTAGTACCAGCGATACACGTGTTGCCTCTGACCCACGCATGCAAACACTGCAAACTGAGGGACGTTCGCTACCAGACTGTTGTATCGTGTGAAAACCTGCGATGAAATCGCAGGCATCCTTGGCATCAGACACCCGGCGGCAATCATCGCAGATGTGTTTCCAGCGCTCATGTGAATCGGGCTTTATAATTCAGACTGGTGTCCTTGGTCTATGGTGCTTTTGTTGCATACAGGCTGCACTATGTGTGGCACCAGTCTGAATGTCCGGATGCCAATACTTCCTTACAAATTATGGCAGCATTTTTACACCCAGATCTTGGAAATAGGTACGGTGTTACATTTGGGGGGGGGGGGGGGGGTAACAGAGCAATAGAGTACCAAAGTGATGACATCAATGCAATGTTTAAAACCAGAATACTTTTGTTATTTTGGGTCAATGTGTTTGCATGACTGGCTGTTAACAAAGGAACAGTCGAAATCTACATTTGTTTGGAGCCAGTTGTCGTGCCAACTGACGTCAGACTTCAGGAGACCGATGTATTTTTTCTCAAAGGTTGGGTTGCTCTATGAAACAAAGTTTATAAATGCAATTTCATTTCACCTCATTGCAGGTGGACAGACCATTTGTTGCCAGAGTTGAATTCGAATTATTCATGAGCATCCAAAACTGGTCAAGAGTCCTGCCTCCGAGGCTAGGTCACATGTCACCTGGTCATCAGGTCCCCCGACTATTGTTATTTCTTTTTATGTCCTTGTCTCAATTTCCTTTTTCCTGAGGCAATTTATCATATTTTTTTTCTTAACAACCGTCGAAGGAGAAACATCAATCATATGAGCGAGGTACTCCAAGGTACTCCAAGTTGGCATACATAATTCTTTTGTGCAACCGTCAGTTTTTATCATTTCACATTTTATCACTCTGTTCAATTTGTTTTCCTTCAATTATTCAGTTGGAAAACTGTGACCTTTGGTTTACCACACAAGTGCCAGGCTCTAATCTACTACTTTTCTCTCAGCATTGAGCATGTTTAGGCAAGGACCAATGGTCAACTAATAATACCGGTAGCTATCTAACAACAATTCAGGGACGAGATTTGAGGAAAATGAAAAATCCACTAAACATTCAGAGGCATTCGATTTGTATGGCATTGCTGCAAAATGCATCAGAAAACTGCATTTTCTACCAAAAAATATGGTTCAAAATTGCAAAAAAATAGTCATTAGAATTAAAAGAAGACTGTTTCAGGTTGCAGCGGTCATTTTGACAAAAACAATTAACCCTAACCTCACCTAAAGCTACAAAATACTACTACTGTAGTAGTCAACTTTAGTATGCAGTACTTTTACTATTCTGGCATATTAGGAATTATTTATACTTGGTAGTATATTTCACTTTACCCCAAATGACGTTAGGGTTATGACAAAAAAAATCTGAAAATCTGGAAGACATCTCACCAAAAACCCTGAAATCAGGAAAAATCCAATGAAATCACACCCCTGCAACATACATGCACAGTAACATCAAAGTGCAAAATGACTCAAACTATTGTGTCACTGATCCCGAATATTTGATACTCGCCGATCAAGTCTTTCAGGCGTCGGCTAAAACTGAATGCCGCACCGGTAAAAAGTTGCACACAAAGCACGCCAGTGTTTTACATGCGACGATCGATATTATAGACCACCAAAAATCGACATTTTTTTGCATTGTATCAAGATCATACGTTCTGATAACAAGAAACCAAACTCCAGCCCGAATTTTTGCAATAATTATTTTAGAAGTGTCAAGGGTTTTACAGTCGGGAACAATATGCGGCATTTGACACTGCTAAGCGCTGTACCTTTTCTATTAATTAACCATAACCCTGCCAGACGAGTGCATCTGTGGTGACAGCTTCACTTTGCTACACTCTGCACACAAGTCAATGGACAAAGTATGCAATCTGATGCGTCTGGCAGGGTTTCTAGCCAAAATACCCTGGAGGGTTAGGGTTAAAATAGCATCAGAGTCGTATCTGCACGTGCATATGTATATTTTTTTGCGAATATTCGAACCGGCAAAAACCTATTCGAATATTCGGTTGATGATCGAATATTCAAATATTCGCTATATTCGGGACAGCCCTATCTCCTTCCACCTCTGGTGACCTCGGTTTGATTCCAGTCCAGGTGCACTGTGTGGATTGGGTCCGAGTGTGCAGCTTTTCCAAGAAAATTGTTTTGGGGGTTTTTCTACCCACTACTAAAACTGAAATTTCCTTCGTGGTCTTCTTATCTCAATTCAAAACTTGGCCTTGACAAGAACAATGCTGATGCAGGCTGTCTGGGGTCAGTGTTGTAGTCGAGACCCGAAGTCCGAGACCGAGACCAAGACCGAGACCAAGACCGAGACCAAGACCGAGACCAAGACCGAGACCGAGACCTGGAAGACCGAGACCGAGACCTAATGGCCCGAGACCGAGACCTCGAGACCTTGTATGTCATTTACATAATAAAAGAATGCAAAAAGATCACAAATTTCCATATGCATTATATGTGTAAAGGAGTATACATTGACATCAAGAATTTATTGACATCAAGAATAAGGCTGCGGTTACACGGTTAACTGACCATTTATCCAGTTACATGTTTACATTACATGTATATCGACATCTTGACTCGAAAAAACAATGTCCAGCTGTAGAAACGACCGCGATGGCTTTACGCGGTATAGAGTACACGCCGCTGATCGTAATACATGTACATGTAGTTCGTGTATTAGAGCATGAAGCTAATGCGCAACATGTACGTTTGCGCACGCGTACACGGCAAAGAAACGAGGTTTAACATGTTATGTACTGCACGTTTATAAATCTTTAGTCGAGTAGAGCGTACGTACTGTAATCGATTCTGTAAACAAGAAGTTGTCATATACTGCACAATTATACATCTCGAGTCGAGTCGAGTCGAGTCGAGTCGAGTCGAGTCGAGTCGAGTCGAGTCGAGTCGAGTCGAGTCGAGCGTGCTGTAATCGATTCTGCACATGTGCTGTTTGTATAAAATATTGGTGGTCTCGATACCGAGACCACGGGGTACCGAGACCGAGACCGAGACCGAGACCACAGGGTACCGAGACCGAGACCGAGACCAGGAAAAACTGGTCTCGAGACCGGTCTCGAGACCACTGTCTGGGGTACATGTAAATAAATGGATGTGGTTGACGAGGCAAGGCTTGGGTAAGGCAAGTCTAACAACCGTCACCTATATCTACCTGTACTTCTTGCCCGAATTTGTTCGTTTATTCATAAGCTGACTCTGAACATGCTGGCACCTGGTGGCGCAAAAAATTGATATACGACGGGCCACTATCAATGAATATAACATTTCAATCCAGCATTCGCGAACATTAAGTATAAGTGGGTCAAGTTTGGATCGCAGAAGATTGTGTCACCATCAAAATGAATACGTTCTCCCCTTAAGACTATGCAGATAAACAGCCAGTTGTAACAGAACGTCTTTGTCAACACTTGGAATGTGACAGCATAAGCCACCGTCACCAGTTTAGCAAGTGCATGAGGTGTTATTTGAGATGTGCGAGAAGCTTACTACATTATCCGACTTGCAAAAGTCTACCTCAAGGAGCTGAAATAATGACTGGAGATCTCAACACAAACCACAGCAGTTTACACAAATAATTTCAAACTTGAAAGGGGACTATGTGCCAGGGGAAATGGGATTTGAAACGTAGGAAATCTTGACGTATGTGGCATCTCGATCGGCTTCCAAGGCACAATTCTGGGTGCTTTTTAAGAAACATTACCCTAAAGGCAATAATCACTAAGTCTGGATACATCATAGAGGTGTCGTTGGCTAGCTCCACCTAAAAGAATTGTCATTGAAACACAACTGCCCCCATAACAAATGTTCACCATGAGGGTTTTTAGCAGGGCTGGCAACCTAAAATGTGGCCAACCCCACCACTATGACCACCTTTGTTTTTAGCCCTTGACATAGAGTGGCTTTTAGCCTTGTATTGGGCGACTTCCATAACAAAAAACACAATCTCCTCACCGCGGTTGGGGAACTAGTGTGGTGACCTGACTTTTCAAATTCTTGTGTCTGTTATTCCGTTATTTTTTTTTACACCAATCATTTGTAATGTGCTTTTGATCATTTTAATGTAAAGAGCATAATTCAAATGTTCATTTTTGTTATTTTGCTAATTTTCCTCAATTGCCGGTTGGGGCGATGCAGTCGAATAGGGTGACACATAACTGTCGCCCCATTGTGAAAGTCGCCCCTTTGGAGTGTTTTTTAGTAGGGTGCGTGGGAAAAGTGCTCTGAATGGGCGAATCGCGCGTCGCCCCTTTGGGGTTATTTCGGGCACAGTCACCCGTTTGCCGCATGCACAGGAATCTAAATTATTAGCACTATTACCCCCAAATACCAGAGATGTAGTCAAGTCCATCACAAGTCCCTGCAAGTCCATCACAAGTCCCTGCAAGTCCATCACAAGCCCTCCAGTCCTAATCCCAATCACAAGCTATTCAAATGAGCTTTGACAAAGGCATTCCTTTGTCATTGTTCATCTAGTTACTTGTGACTGGCTTTATGAAAGGACTTCTGACTGGACTTGCGAAAGGACTTGTGAAAGGACTTGCAGGGACTCGACTACAAGTTACAACTCTGCCAAATACTTAAAAAATATACATGTACATTGTATCTTTCACATGTTGTCCCAAAGTTATCGGCATTGAAAAACAAAAGTGTGGGTGGCCAACCCCATTTTATGCGTCCCAATTGCCCTGTCCCCAATACTTGGCTAATAGATTCCGAGGCGTCACTCCTACAACCACAAAATTCAATGAATTTTTTAACAATTCCTAATGCCCGAGTTTACGAAACTGGAGTTTACAAATGCATGGAATATCCCGAAGGTTCTAGCGACGGAAATGGGATACCAATCAGCCATGGATTATTTACGGCAAGTTCTCCGCTGCTAATATGACGCGGCAAATATCCCAAGTCTCAAATATGCATTTTGGGAAAAGCAGCTTTATAACGTGGAGGTACTTTGGTCTTCATGCCCAAATTCACTCTTTCGGAGATCGCCTCGGGCATGGCATGCAGAGCCATTTCTTTCGAGCTAGGGAAGCCAACAGACCATTTGCCAATGTAGTCAACCCATTTAAATGTGATCTACTGTCCCCCTCATAGAAATTTACATCTAGATGCCGGTCTTGTGCCAGAGGACCGTGCAAATATGAAGATAGATACATGCTCGGAATAAAGCATTGGTTTCCTCCACTGAATCTTTTCTGCACTCCACACAACTTCCCCCTTCTCCACAGACAGGACAGTCCTTGGCCAAATTGCAGGAGTCTAATTTCTCAATTTATCATTGCACTGGTTAGATGATGACTGTAATGGACATTGAGTAATACGTGCATGGTCGGTCACTGTGCAGGGGCAAGGGGGGCGACTGTTCCAAAGGCTGTATTATTCATTTTTGTGTGCAGGGCATACCATGATTTTTCTCTGCCCCAACTTTGGACAAATTACTACAACTCACCAATAGTCTTTACTGAATGTTTTCATTACTTTTTCAAAACCATTTACAAAATTTCTATTTTGATATCCGTAAACCTCAAACTTTACTCCTACTGTAATTGGATAAGGCTTGTCCGGTGATGTTACATGCTCCTCACGTGGGAGCAAAAGGCTTCGTTTCCCCACGCTTTGACCTGGTTTTCTTCAGCAAGAAATGCAGAAATGGGCCATGAAAATTCATGGCAATATTCCAAGAGAATCTATTGAGTGTCATGATGCTGGTATCTAAAATCAAACTTCTCAAGACAAAACCCCTTTAAAAAACAATCTGACTAGATTATCCTGACAAAATCCTTTGAACAATTGGTGACACAACCATAAATTGGATCTCAGATTATATAAAAAAAAAATATTAGGAACAAATTTACGTGATCGTAATTCGGGCCGTGCCTCAAATTTCACTTCGTATTCGTCTAGCCAAATAAACTAAATGTGAGCGACTTCCAAGGAGGTTCATCAAAGTGCAATCAGTGCGCATCAGAGAATATAAACATCATTTATCCAGTGCCAAATTTCCACTTTGTCTCGCGCTACTCCCAAGAGAGATCATAAAGTTACGACTCGTAGCAAACCAACACCAAATGATATCCTACTGCCTCCAAAAAAAATCACACACACACCACCTTGATGATACTTGGGCAATCGGACGTTAATGAATTGGAGCGACTTGACAATTGCGTGCTAGGATAACCTTGCACGAGCTACCCCCAGTGCATACGAGAATGAGCAAACATTACTTGATTACAAACTGACAAACGCCCGGTCGGTTGGTTTCTCACTTTCCAACCCCCCAATTATGAAACACTTGGGAGAAACGCTTTCCCCCTTTACAGCTAATCAGGCGCACACCTTTAGGGGAATCATCCATAGAATTTAATTCCTTACACAGTTACACTATTTTATTAGGAGGCGATGAGTGATTTCACGCACGCTGGGAAATCCTTCTTTGAATTTAATCTGTAAAATACAATGTTGAGTCGTGTAATGTGTATACATGCAGGTTTTTCATATAGGTATCAATAACACTCGCACACCTTCCCAAAATAAACAGTCTTTTTTACTTTATCTACGCACCACTGAATCACTTAGCCACCGCAAGGACTCAGTTCGCCTTAGCAGGGAGAAAGTGTGGATGAAACGTCTTCGGACTATTCAACCACATGGTCTCAACATCAATGAAGGGAATGATTAACTCTTAATTTTCCCCCATTGTCATTTGTTTACAGACAATCCTCCTGGTAAACCTTCTTGGGATTTCTTGCCCACTTGGATGTCTTTCCTTTTCCCTTTATGCCTTGCCACATCCTACTGTTTCTTCTATTGCCTCATTACCGCCTCCTATTTACCCCCACCCTCTTTTTTACAACACTCCTTTGTTCCTCTTCCCCATCTTCATCCCTCTCATCTCAATCCTTCCTCTCTTTCATTCTTACCCTAACCACACTCCTTTAAATTTGTTCCTTGTTGTTCCTTTCCCTCTCTGTACTCCCTTTGATGTTCACCCACTGCCACTCTCCTGTGGTCTTTAATCCCTCTTTTGTGTTTCTCCACCCACCCCCTCTTGCATGTGTGTTCTCCACATGTTTGTTTCTTGTACTCTGTCATTTGCCTTTGAGAAAGAACTTGCTTAAGTTTGAAACGTTAGGCCAGCTAATTTGTTTGATTTTCTTAGTTTCATGTGCAACAACCGGATTCCCTGCTCCCTTACACATTCATGTCAAAATTACTTTAGCAAATTTTGGTCAACAGTTTCATTCTCATGCAGTCATCTAAGGTTGTCTCAGCAATGATGGAAGTTACCCCACCATGGATACATTGTATATGCCTGAAAATTGGGACAACTTCTCTAGCATCTGTTGAAGAATTATCCTCCATTTTAGATCTGGGCACAGGAGAACCGTATTAAGGACACTGATCTCTGTAAAAACAAATCTGGATTGCGCTTTGGCCGTTCAAGTTGTAGATGCAATGCGCCACATTACCACTCCATCCATAGCCGTATCCCTAAACGTAACGCGAACGTATAGGCCTACGTATTCACATGTACATTACACACAGGCAGGCAGGCAAGCAGTGAGGCGCGCTATGGCTAAGACTAGAGGCATCACAATGTTTATTTTGGATGTTCCACACATGCGCGAGCGCGTGCACGCACGGTTATTTCAAAATAATCAATCAACGTTGGAAATGGTTAGTGGAAATATGGCGGCTGCGCAATCCAGATTTGTATACATGGAGATCAGTGATTAAGGATGGTAGGGTTAGCAACCCAAAATGTGGCCAATCCCACCACCTCTGTTGGTTGCCCTTTACCTAGAGTGGCTTTTAGCCTTGTTTGGGCGACTCCCCCCCCCCCCCCCCCCCCAAAAAAAAATCAATTTAAATTCTACATGTTTAATTTTAATTTGTGCGTTCTCTCCCACCTTTAAGATTACACTGCCATCTCTCTGCACAGTAAATACCATTAACTGATTATTAACCCCTTGACCTCGGATTTCATATGGGGGCGCCATGCCGGCTTGTACAGCCAAGCAAAACGGAAACAATAGGCTTGTGCAGCCAAGCATAACATACACAATACCCCAATAATGGATTGAAAATGCAGAAATTGGCGTGTATAGACGTCAGCTGGCCAGGTGGCAATTTATTAATCTGCACGTATTTGTGTCAACCGTACGAATGAAGGGCATGCCAAGAATTTGTATCCATGAATTTGAACAACTCTTACACCACAATATTCCGAATTATGCAAAAGAATTCAACCGGGTTGGTCAACTGACCTTTCGCTTCAATACCAGCATACCCCCACACCTCTTTCACAACTTCACGACATTTTGTGTGATAATTTTTGCGTTTCACACACTGCCATCACGCGATTCTACTACAAAAGGTCATTATCACAAGGAGCCGCATAAGTAAACAAAAAACTCTGCTAACTGCCCTGCTCTAGTCGTGCTAATGCTTGCACACAGCAGACATTTTAATTTTTTTTCATAAATATTTTAAGCAAAGTCTACCTCTCAAGTTTAAATGCTAATTGCTCTTCTTACTGCATGGGGGTCACTGTGAAATTCATGTTAGCAGAAAATCATGCGCTTCACAGAGCCATGAAATTGGGCGAAGAGCTCGGAGGAATTTCTCCTCGCCATTCAAACGTTACTAATTAGATCAACGCATGCGCGCAGATTTTAAAAATAAAACCTTCTCCCAGGAAAAGGTCTATGCAGTCAAATGGAAATTGATAAAAAGCACAAAAAAGTACAGCTGCTCGAAACTCACCTCAGTTCTTTCACAATTGTATGGAAATTATACACTTAAATTATTACACAAAGTTTTCATAAACCTTGAGGTGTTTGGCAGTTTTGTTTGACCCTAACCCTGCTAAATCCAACAAATCCGGCGATGGTAAAAAAGCTGTTGTAATTTGTTGGATACAAACTACATGGTGTGTTGGATGCTGTATGCAAGAGCAGGGTGGAAGCTAAATATAGCTGTTGGATTTGTCACGAGGTTGGAAGCAGTCTTCTGGCAAAATTTCAGTTGGATTTTGTTGGATTTGGCAGGGTTCATACAAACAAACACCTGTTGTATTTTGTTGGATGCAGCAGAGTAGCTGCCCTTACAAAAATCTCCCATGCAAAACCCCATGAGAATTGCATGGTGAATTGGACACCATGGGAATCCCATGGGAGGTTTTTCTTTCACAAAAATCTCCCATGCAAAACCCCATGGGAATTGCATGGCGAATTGGACACCATGGGAATCCCATGGGAGGTTTTTCTTTCACAAAAATCTCCCATGCAAAACCCCATGGGAATTGCATGGCGAATTGGACACCATGGGAATCCCATGAATTGCATGGCGAATTGGACACCATGGGAATCCCATGAATTGCATGGCGAATTGGACACCATAGGAATCCCATGGGAGGTTTTTCTTTTACAA
This sequence comes from Hippasteria phrygiana, assembly GCA_037893225.1. Taxonomy (NCBI): domain Eukaryota; kingdom Metazoa; phylum Echinodermata; class Asteroidea; order Valvatida; family Goniasteridae; genus Hippasteria; species Hippasteria phrygiana. The sequence continues at coordinate 156,177 of JAZGUH010000354.1, forward strand.
AAATCTCCCATGCAAAACCCCATGAGAATTGCATGGCGAATTGGACACCATGGGAATCCCATGGGAGGTTTTTCTTTCACAAAAATCCCCCATGCAAAAATGGGCCGAGCTTTCCATGGATGGTCAGCTGAATGATGTTACTTTGCTCTACATGTTGCTTAAAATGCTTAGTCGGTTCTATAGATGATTTGTCCAGTGACGTCATGTTTTTAGAACACAAACATAATTCACACTCTCTGTGAAGGCAGAAATATACCACGGACCACAGCTCAACTGGTTTTTCAACTCACAAACAGTGCCAAATCTCGCCGTCTGCTTTTGCCCTTTTAGAGTCGGCATCACGTAGCCACATTCCCACCACAATTAGTACACAATTTTTGAAGCGAACAAAGAAAATCAACAAGATCACTTTTCACCCTGTAACCTCCAAGTTCCGTTTTGGTTCAAGCCATAAATCACATCGAATTGTTTACACTAAAAACTGATTAAAATTACCCACTCTGTTTCCCTTGTGGCTTACATGCATATGATACAATTGTAAACATTAGTAACATTGTTTACAGAATGTGCTTAGACGGTTCTTTAACTGGTTATTATTATATCACGCATCCTTTTACTGAATCTCATCTAAAGGCCAATACTGTGATTTTCTTTCAATTTCTCTTTCATTTTTACTTTCTAATGCATCAGGGCGATAGTTTCACGGCACTGCGACACATATCATTTTGCTAAGCACAGACAAATTTTGCTTGTGGTTACCAACCAAAATACCATATTATACCATATTATGCATGTTGCTGGTGACTGGTTCCCAGCTAACTTTTTCTCGTGGTAGTATCGTTTAAATGCAGCTTTTGAAATATTGTCTGATCTCATCAGTTATAATTCAACATGGAACAAATAAAATCTGAGAAAAACAAAATTTACTGGACAAAATTCCATGGGGTCGTCTGAAGGGCGTGGCTTCATGCCAGATCCATTAGGCCACGCCCCTTGTCATATTGACTGCTAAATGGCCCACATCTATGCACACATGTGGGACTTCGGTCGGACCATAGTTGTACTGTGATTGGTCGATACGTGATGAGGCCAGGATAAAAGGGTCGCTCTATTGGGCCCGGGTTTTGTGTTAAGCAATATCCATAAAAAGTCAACTGAATTTTGAAACAAAATCTTGACTTACCCATTGGTGTGGCCCTTGGCAGCAAGGTCGGTCATGGTCATGCACTCACTGGATGACCGCCTGCGCGTGGACATTGGCGATATTCTGGCCGATTGCAGGTCGCTCCTCAGGGTCACCTCTCCGGCCGACAGACTTGGAACAACAGGCAGCTTGGTCACGGGCCCCTGCTTGTCTGACTTGACGCGGGACGGCAGGTTGCCATCCGTCTCTTCTAAAACATAATTGAAGGGTGCCATGGTGATCAATTGTGAAATAACTGAACCTTTCATTCTCAAAACAAACACCAAAGAAGTTTTTAAAAATTCAAATTTTGAGTTGATGTCACATGACACACGATAACGTCATGACGTACGTCTTCACCCTAAGACCTCACCACAAAGCCTCTGTCCATGGCTAGTTTACTCAGGTTCTGTGGTTGTTTAACGACCCAAAATTCTTGCACAAAATTTGACCTTTAAGTTCATGTCACGTGATTTATTGAAAAATGAAATATCGTTAGAAGAGGGGGAAAAAATGAGATTTATTTTTCTTTTCAAACGAAAGTGATAATTAAAAATCTGTACAAGAAAGGTTTTTCCACAAAATAAAATATTACAAATCCCTACCTTGGTCAGCCTCATCACTTCCATCTTCATCCTCCTCCTCGTCCTCCTCCTCCAGGGACAGGTTATCAACGCTGGGGGCGGACTCCGCCTCCTTCTTGGACTCTCCAATTGTCTCCTCCGCCCCGATCTGACTGCTGTCCTTGCGCTTGAGCAGCGGGGCCGAGTGGATGCTCTGAACGCTCTCTGAGGAAGGGCTCGGCGTGATAGTGCAGACCGGCATGGCCGCCTCGGTGCGGAAGTCCCGCATGGCGATGTTCAGGAAGGGCACCAGCTGGGCACTGCAGAAACAGCACCTAGAAGGACAAGAGGCAGGATACCAGACTAGTGTGATGCATACTTTAGATCTGGACCAGTGAACTGAGTCCAGTAATTTAAACATTGGTCTAGCAGAGTCCAAGACCAAACAAGACCATTAGGTTGGAGTTTTTTCCAGCGATTTTTTAATTTTTTAACACTAACCCCCAAGGCATTTTGACTAGGAAGTGTCCTCAACCTTTCAAAATCCAACACTTTGCAGTATACCAATAGCACTTTCTTTGGGGCATCATAGCTCCATGTAAAGTAATGGTGCCAAGGCGCTACCAGTCCTGAACCATCAAAATTTAACACAACCTGCTGTTGAAGTTTGTAAGGCTTGGGGTGGTTAGGGTTACTAAACCTTAGAATTCACACTTTGAATGAAGTAAGTTTACCATGTGCTTTTTCATTCACTTAACACATTTTTCAATTATAAAGACGTTAGGACTCTAATTGTAAAATATAGTTAGCAGCATAACTGCACAAAATACCTTGAGTGAATTTCTATGGACAATGGTCTTGGGAAAAGTTACTCTAGATAGAATTAGCCCAAAGGTCTCGTGGACATTTTTACAAAGTTCAAGCCCTGGTTTACATACATGATCAGGAGCAAGCCCTTCTTTAAATGTGTCGCGTTTAACCAAAACAAAAAAAATCTTTGAACCTTTTAGTAAATCACACCAAAGGCAGAGTAGAACATGAATGCATCCATCCAAACAAAACTCTGTGTGTGTGTTTACTATTCAAAAATCTGTAAATTGTTAGGTGTCCTAAGGGACGCAAACGCCCCACTTATCCTGTTATTTCCCAAGATAACTCCAACACGACTAAGACAAATCATACCATTTCCTCGGAGCCTAATAAGCAGCTCTGAGCAGCCATCAATAATTTCCTCCCAATGTCAATGCCCGGGCAATCATTCCTCAAAGCTAGGAAAATTTCTCCCGACTGATTGGCACTACTTACATGTTTGTATCTGCATTTTGACAACTCAATCATGCACAACAAACCTCCGTAAGTCGCTAGACTCATTTGAGATCATCTTTCCTTGAAACCTCTCCCGGGGAATTCCCCTGAACTCCAGCAGCTCAAGTTTCCATTACCGTCTCCTATCCAGAGGATGGTGCCCTTTAAGAACCCCGAGGGTACTTTCCTCATCTTCCATCCCTGGTGACCCTGGTTCGATTCCCACCAGAGACACAATGTGGGTTGAGGTCTCGGTACTTGGTTGATTGCATGGGTTTTATTCTGATAATTCCTCCTACATCTAAACCAATATGTTTATCTTCTCTCACTAAGCCCACTAAGTGATTAAGTTTGTTTGTCAAGAATATCTATCGCTTCTATTATCATTATAATCAGAAACTAAAAAAAAAAAACTGCCGAGATTGAATTGTTGAACTCTAGATTACAATACTGTTGCTTTACTGAGTAATCTAGACCTATGAAGGGGGTCTCCAAATTGTCAATATCTTTATATCCAGCTAAAATTAAATAAAGATGTTCATAAATTTGGAGACTTCCAACATAGGGTAGAACGGCGGTATGATAATCCAGAGGTCACAGAATCTAATCCAGCTCCCTGTCGGGGTTGTTTTTTTTCACTCTGAAAATTGATTATATTACAAATCAGTTAATCCACTGATAAAAGGTGTTTCTTCTCTTATTGATTTCCACACTATCCCTTCCCAGGTTCAGGGGTGAGATTGGACAAAAATGAAAAATCCACGAAATCCACACGAAATCAACGAAAAATCCACAAGGGCCCCAGATCAACAAATAGTTTGCATTTGCCTAAAGGTACCCCCTTAAAATATCAGTTTTTATTGGTCTATATCCAATTTTACAGGTAAAAACACCTTTAGGACAACACCTCAGGAATTCCAGATTACAAAAGAGATTCTTTAAAAATTCTGAAATCCCGACAAAAAATCCGGAAATCAGGAATAATCCTGACAAATCTCACCCCTGCAGATTGTATCATAAAGTTGGGCGTGATCCCTGGGTTTACGGGATAATGGGTTTATGACTTCTGACCAGTGCCCCCTCACCAAGAATATCGACAAATTGGGAGATCGCCAGCACAGGGCATGACAGCTCAGTTAGTGGAGCACCAGTACAGTAACACAGAGGTCCAAGGTTCAAATTCCACAGTACTTTTTTTCTTGTCACACTATTCGGTGTCACACACAACATTAGGGATTGTAAATACCTGGCGCCTCTCTCCACTACAGAGGGCGCTATTGTCAGTTCTGTTCTAGTGCATTTTCTTTTTCTATGTGTTTTGTGGAGAGATATTCTAGTGACCATTACTATTGCCACAGTGTTCCGAGTGAAGGTTGCATGAAGACAGAATAAAGGCTTTTCTTAAACAGTACAATGTTGTGTATTGAGGTAGATTTGTAAAAGGCAAAATGGGGCAACCAGTTTCCTCAGCCTCGGTATTTACCTTGTCTTGAGGTTTGATTCGTCAGCGGACCAGCCCGCCATGACAGCCTCGTCGTACAGCAGAGCTTGACAGCTGAAACACTGATAGCAGCTGGTCATGTGGACCTCGATGGCGTGGCGACGTATCCCACCATCCTCCGAGTCCTGACCCGGCTGGTTTAAGGAGTGACAGCTCCCTGTAGGTCAAACGTCAAACAGAAAATCACAGAGATGCCGATTTATTGATATAAATTTGGTGCAGGAAAAATAATTTCTCCGTAAATATTACATATTATGATAGATTTTTTAAACTCGGACCTTGGAAATAGGTTAGGTAACTAACCAACGATTAAATTTGGCGGATTTCAGAGCAATGTGTGCCTTTAACCCCTTGCGTACGGATGACGCCATATGGCGTCAACAAAAAGTGGCACCAGGCCGGATGACGCCATTTGTGCAGTTTCAATCCATTGTTGGATTATTGTTTATGTTACGCTTGACTGTACAAACACACTGTAGCGGTTCGCTTGGCTGCCAGAACCACCGCGACACCCCGACATCTCCCGTACTCAAGGGGTTAACAAAACACATATTAGGTGTCTATCACATGCGTGTTTTCATTGTTTTTTACTATGAAATTAATAACATCGTTTCTTAACCCTAGCCTCACCGAATACTACAAAATACTACTTGAGTAAACTGTAGTATGCAGTACTATTACTACACTGGCCTATGAGAATTGAGTAGTATTTTGTAGTACAAGTGTACTGTACATAAAGTGAATGCTGAGGACGTTAGGGTTAATGGATGGTGAAAGCTCAGTGTTTGCTTAATATAGCATCATGGTCAGGCTTGTGAATGATGTCGAATGTACCTTTATGCACACAAGTGAGCTATGTTGTTTAGAATGAGCTATCAAGTGGTTTAGTCCTTCATGAAAGTGGTGATGTAAAACCAAAATTCATTAGTTATTCAATTTTACCCCCTTTTGCTAAAGTCAAATATTCAAACTGGATAGCATTCTTTTCTTCATTATATGCTAAAGCAATGTTCATCAACACACTGCAGAGATAGCTACATCAACAGCACAGCTTATTCAAGACAGGTAAACGAAAAAGTGCTTGCATTGAAACAAAATGAAAGTTCATTGAAATGAGACATTTGCTCTTTAAAACTCATGACTGTATAAGAAACTAACAGTTTTTTGGTTTTTTACCTTAACCATGCTGGATCCAGCAAGATCCAACACCAGGATTTAACCCCTTGAACCCGGGTGACGTCTGTAGACCAGGGGTGAGATTGGCCGAAAATTAAAAATCCAAGAAATCTGCAGTATTTGGGGGTTGCCGAGGACCCCAGAGCAACGTAGGGTCTATGGTTTGTATCTGCCTAAAGGCACCCCTTAAAATACCCGTTTTCTATTGGCTTATATCCACTTTTACAGGTAAAAACACCTTTAGGGTAACAATGCAGGAATTCCAGATTTAAAAAAAAAGATTCTTACAAATTATCACAAATCCTGACAAAAAATCCTGAAATCAGGAAAAAACCTGACAAATCTCACCCCCAATAGACGCGGTGTGAAAATTACCACCTGGCCGGTTGACAGTTACACACGCATTCTCTGCATTTTCAATGCATTGTTGGGTCATTGTGTATATTACGCTTGGCTGCACAAGCCCCTTGTGTCAGTTTTGCTTGGCTACACAAGCCGGCATGGCATCCCGGCACCCCATTATAACACCCGGACTCAAGGGGTTAATCTGGGCAGTAAACAAAACTGGGCAGTAGACAAAAACATGTTTTGTTCTGGCTGTTGGATGTTGGATTCAGCAGGCTTTGCACTTGTCATGAACATAGATGGATCCAGCAGGTTCCCAGCACAATAGCTGGGTTAGAGGTAATCAACAACCACTTACCTTCCAATGAGGACATAGGGAGGTGAATACCCAAATTTCCCAGAGATATGTTGTCCATGACCGAGTCGTTCCAGGAGCTAGCCAGCTCCGAGGTGTCCTCTATCTGGGGCATACCCTCCAGGCTGTTCAGGCTGGCTGAGTTCCGGGACGGGACGGGTTTGGAGGCGGCTGGGGAGGAGAAGGACCGGGTGTATTCCCCGATCCTGTTGGCCAGGCCCATGGTCCGGGTCTTGAAGGCCGTGCCCAGCGACTCCATCTGGCTGGAGGCATTGCTGAAGGTCTTGGTCAGGGACTGTCGGTTCAGACGTGGGGTGAAGCCCGTGGTCAGGATGCCCGAGAACAAGCTGCTCTTACGTGGCGTGGTCTTGTCCTTGTTTGAATCTAGACTGTCTCTGGAGCCTGATCGGGAGCTGTTGGAGTCTAAGTTGTCCCCCTGGAAGATCGGGGGGGCAGTGGCCTCTTCTAGAGAGGCTTCTTCCTCTTGCTCTGTCGTCCTGGAGCTAACTGCATCTTCTGCAGCCACCTCTTCACTATTCTCTTCCTCGATGGTATCATTCCAATCCGTCCTCAGATCAACCAGATCTTTCTCCTTTGCACTTTTGTTAGCATCCCTGTTGGATTCTAATCCCAGACCAAGAAGGTCTGCACTTTCTTGGTCATCACCTGTCCTGTCGTGGTTCGTTAGAGCTTCATTCTTATTTGTCATTTCATCCAAATTTTCCTCTTCAAAAGATATCAAGAGGTCCTTCTTGCTGTCTTTAGGTGGAGTTCTCTCGCTACGTACTGCCTTTGTTTGATCGGAGAGCTTGGAATGCTCCTTATTCACGACACTCCCGTTTGGTGTCCGATGACTTGCAAATTCAGGTTTACTTCCGACAGAATAAGAGCGCGTCGCGTGAGTGACCTCTACCAGGGTCGGCGAAGGACGACAATGAATACTATTAGTTCTGCCTCCGAGTGGAGAGGTTGCCTCCTCATCCGTTATGCTGGCCAGGATCTTCGCGTCGCTCCCGAACAACTCCATGGAGACACTGGACTCGCGGTCGATACTGCCCTGGCTGGACAGGCTTAGGCCGTAGGGGGAGTTGGTGTCCCCGCTCTTGTTGCGCTTGTGCAGTGAGCCGTGCATGGGGATGGTGAACGAGTGGTCGGCGCTGCGGTGGCGCCGTCGCTCACTAGAGTCTGCGCTCGGCTCCTTTGTTTCCACTCCTTCAAAGACGCTCTCGTCCACCGAGTTCTCCAAAGATATTGGACTGCTAAGAACCACGCCTGCCGAGCTCCCTGATTGCATTTGTGAAACAGGTGTTCAAATTATGGATGAGCGAAAAGAACCACATAAAATGGTATGCATAAGCAGGGAAATATTGCAGTAACCAATTTTGAACATTGTCATTCTTTGTTATGCCTTGCTTGTTGCAGTTGCTAAATGGAAGAGTTCTACATGTCGTTTACTTTTACTGCATGATACAAACTCAATTCAACGAGAAATTCATGAAAACAAGCTAATGGTGGCTTGTTTGCAGGATTTAAGAGAAAAGGATTATAAGCAACATGCAGCCTATGTTGTATAAGCCCCCTCTAATCCGAGCCGACGAGATAAAAACATTGTATACCAGCCCTCCAGGTCCCTCTACAGTGAAGACGTACTATAGTCAACAGCTAGCCATAATAATCAGTCAAAAAGCTCCGTACAAAAATAACTTTCGCAGGACTTTTGCCACCACATTGTGCTTGCAAATCTTGACATTTCACGATGTGCCAAATTACAGGAGCATTTCATTACCTTCAACATTCTACCAGAAAGTGGGTGTGTTCTATTAACATTAAAGCTGCATTTTTTTGGTTAGATTTTTAACCCTTTGCATACGGAAGACGTCTGTGGACGCAAAAAACCAGTGCCACCAGGCCGGATGACGCCTACAGCCGTTATTTGTGCAGTTTCAATCCACTGTTGGATTATTGTGTATGTTACGCTTTACTGCACAAACACATTGTGGCCGTTTCGCTTGGCTGCCAGAGCCGCCGCGACACCCCGACGTCTCCCGTAAAAAAACATACTAAAGGGGTTAAGTTCCGCTGTAATCCGCTGGTGGGGATAGTGACAAGACAAGATTTGAAGCCCGTCATAGATCCAGAAAACTCGAGAGCATGCTTCATGGGTAATTGTCAACTTGGCAGATCGACATTAAAAAGACGGTCGCTAATCTCTTTTGAGCCAACCTGCTATATTTACAATTTTTGCAAAGCAACACCATCATTTGTGACCCGGCATTGCGAAATAGGTAGAAAGTAGCATAATTCATGAAAAAAGTGAGTTTACAGTATTTCCTGAAAACAGGTAATTAGTTTTAATTTGATGTATTGTGTATTGCTGCAGGTTATTCCTAACCCACATTATAGCCTTTTGAAAATGCCAGTCAAGACCACTTAATTGGAGAAAACAGATCCCAAAGTCTGTGAACCGTGTAGAATATACAAACAAATTCCCGAAGGTAACATTTTGAGATTGTATTTAGTTATAAATCTTTGGGATATGACAGAATGGGATATGATAGAAAATTCCATCTTCACATTGATTACGCGGTACCCGCTGCTGCAATGGATTCGAATCGGCCAGCCGACCCCGGCAAGCTCGGTGGTCGAGTGGTTAAGACGTCTGCACTAGTAAGCAGGAAGTCGTGGGTTTGAATCCCGCCCGAGTAAGCCTGTGAAATTTTTTCACACAGGCTCTCGGGAAGCACTGAGTATACAGTGCTTCATATATTACGTCGGCAAAAGGCCAAAAGAAAAAATCTCTGTTCTAATTTACAGAATGGAGTTTTTCGCATGTCAAAATGTTAAAAATGGTAAAATTTACTTTCCGCAGAAAAAGAAAAATTGCAACTTTCAATGGGTCCTGTCACAATTCTTCAGGTGTTCTGGATCCATGACAGAGGCTAATAGTGATATGATCTAAGCAAGCACAGAGTACAGCCACAAACAAAAAAATGCACTCGGATGACATGACATTGGAATCTAATAAGAGCGCCCTCTAGTGCTAGACACAAGCCTAGTGAACGACAGTTCCTGGTGAACTAACCTGCGCTGCCTTGTAACGTGCCCATGCTACCGGTGCTCCCTATACTACTCTGGGAGTGCCTGACGATGCTGGTACCCGAGTCACTGGTGCCCTTGGCATCCGGTTGGTTACCGGCAGACTTGCTAGTGTTTGGTTTACTGTTGATGTCGATGGGCGTGGTAATACTGTGACTGACCGGTGTGGGCGTGGCACTACTTGGACTGTCCACGTCATCTACATCTAATTAAAAAAGAGGAAAACACAATTTAGCAATGGTCAAGATTTGACCACTCACAAGAGATTAACATTCTCAGGCTATTTTTTTGTCTTCTTCCACAATCTACAACCTCCAATTACAACACCGAGCTTTCTTGCCCATTGTTGGCAGTTTCCCCATTTTGTCAATATCTTTGTTCACTGGGGATCGCTAGTCGAGTCGCGGGCCCATAATGCCACACATCCAGGGAGCACACCCCGACTTTACAATACAATCTGGGAAGTGGTACTCTCGGGATTAGTCAGTGAGGATACTGCATTTGATCACATAGTGTTTTCTGTCACAACATAGCTTGGAAGTTATATAGTACTTTGACTATTAAACTTGGGGAAAACTTTGCATAAGCATTCACAGCAACAACTGCTTCATCAGATGCAATGACTATATCAGTTATCCCTCAAACGCGAGTGGAACACGGAATAATGTGGTGCATCCGTGTCCCATAGGCCATGAGGCCGAAGGCATATGGGACACACCACATTTTTCGTGTTCCACGAGCGCAAGTGGGATAACAAATTTATCTTCAAGCAAACTTGAGGCACAATATAGATGGAACACGCAAGCTGTACACAAAACTAGAATGTGCAACACACGCGTATTAATAACAGTTTCTGTGTTTTGCGTATAGCGCAATACGCAGAGTGTGATATACACCGTGCAATATGGGATAATATCAGTCAGTTGCCATGGATCAACCAATCAGGATTGAGGATTCAAGTTTGCTTGAAGATAATAATATAAACCGTGCCTAATCTGATTAAGTACTTGTTGCTATGAAAGCCTATTCAAAGTTTCACCCTAGTTAGTCATTAAAGTGCTACATAACATTTCCATGTATAACTGTTTGACTAAACACGGCTACCCACCACTTAATGCAGAATAATACTTAATTAGTTTTAATCCATTCATCTAGCAGAGATCTTAAAACACAAAGCTGAGTCATTTACCAAGCCATGGCAAAGAAATAGTTGTTTGAAAATGAACTGAGACTGTAATGATGCCGTGAACAATGAGTAAGAAACATGAAAATCTAACATGAATAATGATTACCCAATTTATTCACATGTGAAAAGAAAAGCAGGCTCATGTTCATTTCAACATTGCATATTGTGTGCTTATCTTCTAAAATCTCCACCAATATTTTTAACCATACAAAATTTACAGAAATGATACCAAAGCCTTTCTATCACCCGCTCAAAAAAGGACACAAGGTTCTCTTATTAGCTCACACCTGCGCAATGTAAACTATAAATCTTTCACCACAGCAACCCTAGAATTTGTACATGCAACTCAGAGTGAGGCCTTTCACACACAAAAAAGGATGGTGCCAAGAGAGACTGCACAGTGATCTATGCGGTGACTTCTAGGAATCTGACCAAGATGGCTGCTGAGAGAACAGACTACAGAATGCTTTTATAGAATGCAATTTCTATTTTTGGCCTTTTTTTGTTTGTTTCAGCAAGCTATGGGGTTTTTCGAAAGGCTGGCTTCGGCTCCGTCTCCGACTTCTGAATAACTGAGAAGCAAACAAAATGGAAATATGCCAAATTTTGGTGCATGTTCTGCTTCAGGAACATGCATTCGGTCGATTATGAAAGCACAAATTAGAATATTTCCATTTGGTTTGCTTCTCAGTTATTCAGAAGTCGGAGACGAAGCCGAAGCCAAGACGAAGCCAGCGTTTCGAAAACCCCCTATGTCATGGCAGTACATGAACCTACAGCAAGAGTGTTTACATGCCTACTAAGCTCATTTTTCTTCCCAATGCACTGAATAAACAGTCCAATCATTTCACCAAAAAAATCCTAATTTTTGTTGGTTTACATGAGCCAGCTCATGCACGCTAAAGGCAGATCAAAGTCCTTCACAACGTATGCAACTTTTGTTTAACACGTTGACTGCCAGCCATAATTTATAGGGCGCCACCACATTGCCATTGTGCAATCTGGACATACAGTGCATGTGTCCATACTGATGAGGTGCTTTCAAGTTGTCTCTATCGATAACAACCATTCCATACATTGATGTACTCATACTGCCAGCAGCGTATTTGATGCGTCTTGGGTGATGCCAGAGTATTCAATTACCATAACAATAGCGTTTGGTTCACTACGAGTATACTCGTAGTGGCAGAATCCAGTACACCCGTCACTACGAATATACTCGTAGTCGGCAATCAACGTGTTAATACGCCACCACCATTCAAAGTTCCATTTGTTTTGCTATTCAGACCAACCAGCCGACTGGCAAGCTCTGTATGTCAAAGGTCCTGGGTTCGAGTCCCACCCACATATAAGCCTGTACATTTTTTTTTTCTCACTGGCTGACGGAAAGCAATGAGCACACTACATCCGGGAAGGGCAAATCGTTTTATTAAATTTACATCATCCCAACACAAAATTTCATCACCAGACAAGTACATTGTACCTCCTCAAATTCAACGCGTTGAAGGCACCGACTGGTTAGGAATTCACATGCAAAAAGAATATGCCAACATAAAGGCAGTCTAAGCAGCGGACTCGGCATTAGAAAGGGAATACGTTCAAGCTTGAATTTTCAAGCAACGCAGCTGACCATGTTTCATGAGGTCGACGGCGTCGCCTTTGTCCGGTCTCTTCAAGGTATCCTGGGAATGACCTTCGACCTCTTGCTCATCTCCGTCCGCTGCATCATTCGAGTCGCCGTGGTTACTGGGGCTCTTCTCAATGCCGAACCGGATGGGTGATAGCTCGGGCGAGGCTAGTACCTCATTGGGTGCCGACTCGTCCATAATCATTGAGCTGTATCCCATATCCGAGTTGCCTGCAAAGCATAAGTAGGGGGGGGGGAGGGGGGGGAGGCACAAGCTGGTAATTTTACAAATGGATGCTGTTAAGCCAAAACATTCTTGCTGATAGAAAATGTATCTGGTTAGCAAAAATCAAGCAGAGTTACCAGCCAAAACAAATTGTCATTAGGTTTAGCTCTGGCTGGTAGTCCATAAAACTCCTCAGCAAAAATTTTTGGCTAAGCACGTTTGTATTTAATTACAGCTTACAGGCAGAACCCCAGTAATGGTGCTTTCATGAAGGCTTCAAGGGTTAATGTGGCACAAACTACGCAAGAATACTAAATTCAAGGTACAAAAACTTTCAGTGACCTATTCAAGTCCATGATTCAGTTAAGAAAAAATTCTCAAAAATCTGTCACTCATTTTGCAAAATATTTTCACAAGGGTCTTAAGAATTTCTTAACTGTTTGCGATTTGAATATATTTTCTTCTTTCCTAGAATGATTTGTGCAGGCCTCGACCTTAGCACTTGCCCGGCGTACAATGTCTAGTAAAAACTGCTCCGGGCTAGTGAAAAGCACTCTTTAACTTGCCCGGCGGGCTAGTTAAAAAAGTATACATACCTGCTAAAAATTGTCACTTTTGCTTGATATGAATAAAATGAGTGAATCTTCTTGTTTCATTTAATGACAGAGTACAGCGCTGCGGCGTCGACATCCCGCATAGTCAATACTATGCCGCGCCGCTGCGCTAGCGCTATGCATGCTCGCTGTAACTTCTTGTAGAAAGTTACACAGCAGCTAGCTTGTGTCCGGATGGCTACATGTCCGTACGTACACAAGCCATTCATTGCGCGCGTGATGCCATAAGCGCGCATGGCTTGTACAAGGTTGGTAGTCTCATATCAAGTTCAGAATGTGTTGTGCACATTTTTTTGCCAAATGCTGTACGCATGGGGACTGGTTGGATGTGGGGAGAAAAGCACCGTGAAAGTGCACACAAAAAGACTATGGATCATTTCTCAATGCTCGGCTTCGATACGGCTGACACTGAAACATTTCTATTTTGTACATCATCAGTGTTTGAGAAAAATGATTCAGGACAGTCACATTTTTGGCCCATGTCAATTTGAATGAAAACGCCAACTAATATTGGCGGAATAATGTCTTAAATAAGACGCAGCGAACCATACGATCTTTGGTACGTACTGAAGCCACCTTTGATTAATGGCCCAACCGGGGAATTCCACATGCATATTGAGCTTTGCTAGCATGAAAGACATTCGTGCAAAGTTTTGTGTGTGTGGTCTGTACGCGTCAGCCGTGTACGTGGTTTGCGAGAAGTTTTATTCACTTGGGTCTTTACATTTTCCGTCATGTGGTGATAACTAAATGTATCCAATCCGTCGAAAAAAGAAAGCAAAAGAGAATACGATGCAAACTACAGCAAAAATAAAAGACAATGTGTCTACAGATAAGACTGGGAACGGGACTACATGTATGATGGAAATACGATGTTTTGCCGTGTGTGCCGCGAAATGAAAATGACCGGAGGGATACAGAACCTTATCATTCAGTAATTTCTTTTCTATTTTAGAGTTTGAAAATCACATATAATTGTACTGAATCCTCCAATTTTAATACGATATTTCCAACACCGTAGGAAGTTATGGTTAATGTCTGCGGGCTAGTAAAAAACCCAGCTAACTTGCCCGGTGGTTAAAAAAAAAAGCTTAAGGTCGAGGCCTGGATTTGAGATTTTTTGTTATTTAGGAGACCAGTAGATTTCTTGCACAAAACCTGTTGTTCACTTTAGTCACTTCAATAAGAGAGAAATGACAAATTAGAAATGTTATTAATGTCATGGATAATTTGGCATATTAATAAATATAAGTGACATGTTTAGCGATGACAATCTACTCAATTTGTTGCTTGTAACACTTTACAGTCTCAGACCATCTCCAAATGCTGACTTTGCTCTTTGACAGGTAAAAAAAGAAAAAAAATTCTCTCAGACATGCCCCTCCAAAAATATTTGTTGGATCCGCCCCGATGTACATCAAAGGACTCTTAAACCAGTTCACGCCGGGATTATTTTGACATTCACCGGACCCAGGCGCGGGATTATTTTTCACGAACCTCGATGCCAGCCAGATTGAGGCGGAATCAGGCCGTAATCTACGGGTAGCACACCCTGATATTTCTGGCCTCACTCGCTGCGAGGGGGTCGCTGATAGATATTTCCGGCCTCGCTCAAGTGCATGTTTATCAGTCATCCGTTCTGAATACCGCAAAACCTTTGCGTGTATACACGTCATCCGACGCGAACTGGTTGGAACACACTTCCATTCATCCTAAAATCACTATGGTTGGTAAAATCAATAAAAAGCAGCATAAAATAATTTACATGACCATCCCCTGCAAATGCAGCGCTTGTCTGAAGATCATTAACAAAAAACTAGCCGTACTACCCAGTTTGATTAATGAAATTAATTAATAACTTCATTTACCGATGGTAGCCATGTCACCTCTAGGATGATATTTAATGGGCCATCATTAAGAATCATGGGATATACAAAGATTATAAAATACATTGAGAATTAAGAGAAAAAAACTACATAATTTTTAAACGAATTAAAATGTGTACCGACGACCAACACTCGAGGAAACCCAACCCCATCCGCTAAATAACAAGTGCATAAACAAAACATAAGTACCTATAAAAATATACAAGACAAGTAGACATACCACATGACAAACTAACCAACCAAAAACCACCTAAATTACAGACAGACAGCCCGACAGACAGACAAACAGACAACAAACATAACCCAGTGTGTATAAGATTTAAATTTTTTTTAAATCACAACCACAGATACATAACATGACAATTATATATTGCTGTCCAGTGTGAATTGGTGACAGTCATACAGGTTTTCTTTAAGGTGATGTAGTATTAACATTTTTTATGGTTTCCAACGGTCCAACTTTTCTAAACTGAACTATTGTACCCAAAAGTATTTCCATCACTAATTTTCAGACAAATGTTTTTTCTTTGGCATTGCCATGTACATTGCCCTGAAATCCCCACAAATGTAATATCTTTGGTCAGTTACCTAACCTATTCCCAAGGTCAGTGTGTAAAAATTATACCATAATATTTGAGGAGAAATGAGGACAAAACGGAGGCATTGACATATGGACATTCAGGCTAGTTACCGCATATAGTGCAGCCTGTTCGCAATCAACTCTGAATTCCAACCATCCAACTTTCCGAACCAAACTGGCATCCCCAAAATTATTTTCGTCAATGATTTTCAGGCCAACGGCACATTTCCAAGGGATGGTCGTGTACGTTATTATATTCCACTTTTAATGAACAGGAATTTTAGGATGAACACTTTTTGTATCCAGATTGGGCACCACAAGGGCAATGTGTCCCTTCAAGGAATTGATTGTTTACCAGTACTGCTCTTCTCCTCTCTGGTCAGGTTGCTGGCCTGCGAAGACATCAGCTGGATCAGATCATCTCCCCGCCCATCCGGCAGCGGGTCCGAGGACCCACTGTCCCCGCTCGTGCCACTGCCCACGTCCACCTCGCTGCTGGTGTCCGAGTAGATGCTGCGTCGGTGAGTCAGGCCACGCCGGAATAGAGTGACTGCCCGCAGGGTGTTGCGCAGCTTGACCCATTGCTGGTAGCCGCTGAAACCAGAGGCTGGCCATGTGCTCTCCAGGACAGCCTACATGAGAACGAAGATTATGGTGACAAAAATTAGGACAAACTGACCAGACACATAGAAAGACTGACCGGACCCTCGCTGACTTAGTCTTCAGTTACAGGCACTTGTTAAGCCTGCTGAATAGAATAGAATATAACAGCTACATTTCAACACGACCCAACAGAAACTTTCCACTGTATGATCTTGTTTGATCCAGCATTGTTAGGGTATTCAATAACTGACTTCACTTCTGGGGGGCCAGTGAAGTCGAGGGGCCAGTGAAGTCGAGGGGCCAGTGAAGTCGAGGGGCCAGTGAAGTCGAGGGGCCAGTGAAGTCGAGGGGCCAGTGAAGTCGAGGGGCCAGTGAAGTCGAGGGGCCAGCGATGTCGAGGGGCCAGCGATGTCGAGGGGCCAGCGATGTCGAGGGGCCAGCGATGTCGAGGGGCCAGCGATGTCGAGGGGCCAGCGATGTCGAGGGGCCAGCGATGTCGAGGGGCCAGCGATGTCGAGGGGCCAGCGATGTCGAGGGGCCAGCGATGTCGAGGGGCCAGCGATGTCGAGGGGCCAGCGATGTCGAGGGGCCAGCGATGTCAAAGGGGCCAGCGATGTCAAAGGGGCCAGCGATGTCAAAGGGGCCAGCGATGTCAAAGGGGCCAGCGATGTCAAAGGGGCCAGCGATGTCAAAGGGGCCAGCGATGTCAAAGGGGCCAGCGATGTCAAAGGGGCCAGCGATGTCAAAGGGGCCAGCGATGTCAAAGGGGCCAGCGATGTCGAGGGGCCAGCGATGTCGAGGGGCCAGCGATGTCGAGGGGCCAGCGATGTCGAGGGGCCAGCGATGTCGAGGGGCCAGCGATGTCGAGGGGCCAGCGATGTCGAGGGGCCAGCGATGTCGAGGGGCCAGCGATGTCGAGGGGCCAGCGATGTCGAGGGGCCAGCGATGTCGAGGGGCCAGCGATGTCGAGGGGCCAGCGATGTCGAGGGGCCAGCGATGTCGAGGGGCTAGTGAATTCCAGGATACAGTTACTGTTACCCCATTAACTCACCATGTTATAGAAGCCATAGGTGATGGCGTTGGGTTCGATTCCTCGACGCTTCATCTCCATGTATACCTGGACAGCCAGGACCGGCTGGCTGTACTGACCACAAAGCTGCATCAGCACCCGATAGCAAACCTTGCCAAGACAAAAATCAAAACTTCCAAATTCAGGTCACTCTAAAGCTTTGATCTAGCAATCACTTAGAGGTGTGCAATTAGAGATTCAAAGGAATTGGGAGTACCTCCATACACACAAAAATACACCTTTCCGGCTGGGATGCAATCAACAGTATCCAAAAAAAATATCAATTTGCCACAACCAAAGACTCGTACAAAACTCACAATGTATGGACATACAGGGGCGATGACATCAAAGATGCCGATGACATCAAAGATGCCGATGACATCAAAGATGCCGATGACATCAAAGATGCCGATGACATCAAAGATGCCGATGACATCAAAGATGCCGATGACATCAAAGATGCCGATGACATCAAAGATGCCGATGACATCAAAGCCAGAATGGGATTTTGTGTGGACAATTCTCCCCATCTTAAGTCAAGATAAATTTCTAAAACAAACACCTTCATCAAAATCTTGAAACAATTCATAGCATTTTCCTATTTGGACTGCTTTGAACCTTTAATGTACCAGAATGTTCATATATGGATCGTTCCATTTTGCTACATTTCCAGTTACATGCCACCCATCGACTAAATTATTGGAATATTTATTCCTATTCATGAAATGGAATTTGCGTTGGGATGATGCAAATTCAATATTGGGTTTTGCCCTTCACTGACGTATTTTTATAAACACTGTATAGTCACCGAGTATACAGTGTTTATAAAAATACGTCAGTGAAGGGCAAAACCAAATATTGAATATTTATTCCTGATATTTGTCTTGGATGTTGGACCGATTTAGGCAAGTTTTGGAAAATCCTCAGTTTCCTGAGAAATTTGACATTTAATGACAAATTTAGGACGAGGATATATATGGGACACCGTGTCTCTTTTACATCTTTTTGTCGTGTTGCAAGATTTATTGTACAAGACTTCTCTGCAAACTACTAACTGACCACAAAATGGAACCATACGTATTCACAACAGGTTCTGGATTGTAACAGGGACACCGCGTTCCAACTTGGTGGAATGACCCATATTATTAACCCTTTAACCATCATATTTTTTAAGGTCGCAAACTTTTGACTACTTTTAATGTTTTTCAGCTTAGTACGGCTTATTTTTTTGTAGATAACCCAGTAAAAGTATACATTTTAGGAAAGCTCTTGTTATCCTCTTTCAATGGGTGCCAAATTATTCAAAATATGAGGGGGTTGAAAGAAGGTCATGACTTACAAAGCATGAATCTGGGAATTTTTTACAACATTTTTGATGTCTAGGCTCTTGAAGCATGTAAAAAAACAAACCAAAAAAACAGAACACAGCTGTAATCATTCTAAAGGGCCCAAGGAACATGTATGCATAAAAGCAATCAATTTTATGGGGGCTCCATCACCTCAAGTGGAAACTGTGAAAATCTCGAAGTTTTAAAGATATGTAAAAATGGCTGCAATGCTATTTATTTACATTGCAATGGTCTCAAAGATGATCTGGGCGCCCTCTATTGACATTTTCTAAAGGGGTTTTGTTATCTATGCAGGTTCACAAATGCATATATTCATATTGTGCAAATTTGTCTGATTGACGGTTTTAAAGGACACTGATGCGAATGAGCATTTCTGGCGTCACTCCATTCCAATTGTCGCTGTGGCTGCCTAGTCCTACCTCATCAGCTAGCTGTAGCTCCTGAGCTTGCATCCTCTTGAGCACCTCGAATGCCGTCCGAAGAGCCCTGGTCTTTGAATGGGTGGCCTTCACGTAGGAGGGTAGATGGAGGAACCAGAGAGCGTAACACTGACCCAGCAAGAAACTAGACAGAAACGATGAGGTCAATCCATATTACTAAGGTCTATAGGTCTGAAAATTAAGAGAATTGCTTTGTTGTCTGTTGAAGATATATCCTCTTGGGTCATTCCGTGCCAAATCAGGGGTCCGACGCAGATTTTGTTGAAACTTTTTTCTTAAAGTACCTCAACATGTCTCCTGAACACATGCAAAATTTTAGTGTCCAACTCCAAGTGGTTTCTGAGATACGACCCCCTGAAAATTCCTACCACGCCCCCTTTTTCCCATTCATAGTTGGGCCGATGATTTTTTTTTTGCATTTTTGGAGGCCCATACATGTATCTCCAAAATGCATCACGGTTTGTACCTGGAAATTGCTCTGTAGGATAAAGGGAAATCTTAAAATACTGTACAATCTACATCAGGTACAAAATTCAGGATGGTATCTGAAATCAGAAAAAAATCCGGAGAAACCTCTCCCCTGTAGTTTACGACCCACCTTGCCCACTGCTCAGGAGAGGCAGCCTGTTGCTTGGCCATCCGCTGGGAGTTCCTGATCTCGTGCTTGGTCCTCCTGGGGAAGGGACTGCTCTGCTGACCACTACTCCGTAGACCGCGGACGTTGACCGGTGTCTTAATGGGCTGCTTGCGACCAGCAGGAGGATTGTACAGCTCCAGTCTGAGCAGTGGAAACTTGTCATAGCTGACGGGGAGATTAAGACATGCAATTCAATAACTTTCATATAAGGCTATACAATTTGGATATATTTTTAATGGAGGGTTAAAATCTACTTAAAAACAGGACTCCTGTGGTTCTGTTCTTTAACATCTTTAAGCATCTTTAACCATTTCAGTAGTATCCAAGATATCCTGGTTATGGTACACACATTCCAACCCTGCAATCTGCACATGTTAAGCCGAGTGAACTACAGTGTTCCCACCACAGAGCTATTATTAACAATTGGCAGTTGCGTAACAAAAACGCTTACTTGTATTCCTCATCTCCAAAGCCATTGGCATCGGGAGGGGTAACAAATACGGTATGCTGGCTGCCCTGTTGGTCCTCAACATCAATCAGCTGTACCTCCTCGCGACTGTCTCCATCGAGCTATCGGTTAAAGGAAGAGAATCCTTGATTAGGTTGGTCATCAAGACAATTTCTTGTTTCCTTATGTTGGGATGGCCAAGCAAAACCCAGCAATGCTAAGCCATTCCAAAAAGCTGTCTCATCGGCTTTTCAATTAACCATGAAAGTAAGGAAATAAATAAAACATTATCTTGAAACTTGTATTAACCCATTGAATATGGACAATGGCCACACCAGCAGTTTAAAAAGACCAGCCGGTTGTCGTTTATACGCGCATTCCTGCAAATACTCAATCCACTCATGTTTCAAATATATTGTTCTTGAGTGGGAGTGTAATAAATAGATGTAGGTTTATTAAATAAAGCTTTCATTCACACGAAAGGGAGGGGGCTCCAGGGGACAATTTCACGGAGCTGCTAAGCACAAGAATTTGCTTAGCGTGAAAACTCTTACCAGATAAAAACAGGATTATCAACCAGATTCCAATGTGTTGGATATTGCTTGTGACTGGTAGTCAGTGGGTTGTTTGCTTAGCACGAAAATCACATGGACTTTTGGTAACCTGTTTTTACTAAGCAAGACATTTTTGTGTTAAGTAAATTTTTGTGCTTAACAGCTCCGTGAAATTGGCCCCCAAGGTGTGATGAATAGGACCACTCTATTCAGCTTGTTTGCCTTTGACAGGACAGCACAGCACAGCACAGCACGTTCTTGGCATACCAGCCCCCAATCAATAACAGCCAGACACAAGGGGTTAATATCTGAAGGCAGACAGTTGTCTTCAATGGGTCGATGTCATCTGTACCTTATCGATGCACTCATCGAAGAAGGCAAATCGCTCATCGTTGCCGGATATGAAGGACCGTTCCTCAATGAACTTGATGAACATCTGAGTTTTCAGGAACTGCTTGAAGAAGGGATGGGATGGCTTCTCCCGTGTCTTCATGAAACCTGTGTCAAAGGTGTATCAAGAATAAGTATTCATATGTGGCCTGGCAGTATAAAATAAACCTAAAAGTTGCACGACAGCATTTTGAGTTACAACAACAAAATTTTCATGAAAAATCAATAAAATTAGACATTATTTTTGACCACTTGTTTTGTATCAAATGAAGCTTGAAGTCAGTGAACTGCGCGACTTATACTCCAATCAAACTTGTACACCAATCAAATCACCCCAAAACAATATTTTGTGACTGAACTGCAGTTTGGGAAGAAGAAAAGGATATTTCAAATGCCAAAATATTAAAATTTCAAATGCCAAAATATTAAAATTCCAAATCAACTTCAGAGTAAAAAGTTGTTGTTTCAGCTGCCCAAAATGACACAGCGCTACATTGTTGGTTTCGCTGAGCCACATCACAAATATCTGATCATCAGCACACCGCTTTTATGTACATCTGGGGGAAAATAGACTGTCTTCACACTTCAAGGTGGAAAGCGAGGATCTAGGGCTGTCCCGAATATACCGAATATTCGATCGTCAACCGAATATTTGAATACCTTTTTACCGGTTCGAATATTAGAAGAAATATATATGCATATACAGATATGACTCTGATGCTATTTCAATAGAAATGTTATAGCGCTTTATAGCAGTATCAAATGCCACTTTTTGTCGACGGTAGCTTTTTGTGGAGGGAGGTTTATTGTTCCCGTCCGTAAAAACCCTTGACACTTATAAAATAATTACTGCAAAAAGGCAGGCTTTAGTTTGGTTTCTTGTTATCAGAACGTTATAAAAATTTTGTATGTACCCGTAATGATCTCGAGACAACAAGCACAGGCAAAAGTCGATTGGGCGGTCAATAATATCGATCGCCGCTCGTAAAACACCACCGTGCTTTGCGTGCAACGTTTTACCGGCGCGGCATGCAGTTGCAGCTGAAGCATGATAAACTTGATCCGCGAGTATCGAATATTCGAATATTCGGTCAAACACAGTTTTGAATAATCGAACACTAAATTATTCGAAAATGAACACCCCTACGAGGATCTCAGTGCTAAACAAACATGGTACTATTCAACAAATTCATTCATGCAGGAATCACGCCATAAATGGCAGCGCATCACACATTCAGCATAGTCAGTCCCTCGTTTTTTAACCCAGAAGTGCGTAGATCAGTGCTATTTCATCAATTTAGGAATGGTCTATTTCACGGAGCTGCTAAGCAAAAAAGTCTTAGCACAAAAAAGACTTGTTCAGTCAAAACAGGTTACCAGCCAAAACTCCATGTGATTCTCATGCTAAGCAAACAACAAATGAATGCCAGTAACAAGCAATATACATCACATGAAAATTTGGTTGGTAATCCTGTTTTTACCAAGGAAGACTTTTCAGGCTAAGCAAAATTTGTGCCAGAACTCACATAAAATTTGGCAATACTCACTTCTTGTACTTGACAACAAATCTGGTCATAACAAGATCAAACGTACCTGGGTAATCAAAGCGAGCGCTGGCGTCGGTTACCCTGTGGTTGGGCTGCTGGGTGATGGGGAGCAGGTTCTGACTATAACCCTTCAGCATGGACGACATGAATGTCAAAAAGGCCTCCTGGATCCGATGTTCCATCTGCAACTGTCCACATCAAGCGAGAACGAAAACTTGAAAATTGAGAGAAAACTGCATCCAATCCGAGAAACTATTCATGCCTTGTGTTAAAGTGAATCGCATTATATATATTTCCGAAAATCTGACCTTACCCATGATGCATTGCAACAAAACTGTAAATTTAGTACAAACACAAGCAATGTTTACAATGACATAACCCTACACCTCATCCTTACCCTAACCCTACTTTTTTTTACCACCCTTATCCAAACCCCTACCCTTACACTGCGTTTCGCATTATTTTTGCACAACAAAAATCAGATTTTCCTGCTACACTTTGCATTTATGTTGTACCTTTCCTATCGTCATCTGTGAGATGAGGAGAAACAGCCATCTTGGTCATATCCCCTGAAGACATGGTTCATATCAGCATGAAAGGCATCACAACATTAAAGGCACCAGACCAGTCTGAATAAGCCAGTTCGGTATTTCAAAGGTTATTCGGGATAAAAAAGTGCTGATGTAATGTCACGCTATCTTACGCGAACGCCCATTCTGATTGTATTTAACACGCGCGCGTTGTTTGACCACCTTTTGCGTTCACACGCGAGTGTTAGGTCACGCGGGTCATTCGGGATAAAATGTCATTGTGCACATGCGCAGTTGAAATACCGAACTGGCCTATTTTAAAGCCTTAGTTTGCTGACCTACCCTTATTGTTCATATTAATCCAAGGGTGATTCAGCAAGTATGGGTAATTTTCAATCGAGCTCAATTCCTTACCTGTTTCTTCTTGCTATTGAAGTCCACATCAAGCGGAGCAACCTCAACTGCCTGTTCGTCGGACACTCCGTCACCAATCCCGGACTCGCAAAGTTCACAGTAAAGTTTGCACAGCGTGCTGTGCAGACGTTTGGCGGGTTTCTGTCGGTTCAAAGTTCACAAATAATTCATTTCAAAACAAGCGGGTAAAGAACCAGCAATGTTTTAAACACTCGGAAGGGAAAATGTTTCCACGGATACTATCAAAGTAAGAAACTCTTCAAAAAGCTTTTGTGAACAGATTTTCATTTTACTTGCAACGGTGAATCTCTGATTAACTGACCAGTTATAAATTCCACCTCCCATAGAGAAAAATCATTCTTTAAACGAATTTCATGAAGATTTATCCAACCAAAAGTCTCAGTTACTGTTTTTGTGTTTAAAATGTCTGTAATGCACTCTCTTTCGTGAACATTTTGTGAACGAATTATCCAAGGTAGATTAAAGCTACTATGGCCATGCTCTATATGAAAATTTCAAAATAATGGATTTTCATCATGTTTTCAAATTTGACAATTCATTCTGAAAAAAGATCTTAACCCCCACCCACAACCCCCCATCTTTGCATGAATTCATGCACCCTCAATTTGTCACTCTGAATTTTAACGTTCACATTTTGACAGAAAAACATGTTGGATATTTTAAAAATCAAACTTCACCTTTGGCAAGAATTTCCATGTAACAGGTTTCCTCTCTTCTGATCTGAAACAAAGAACAAAAATTCAAATTTCAATTTTACTATCTTGACGGAAAATCCATTTTTCTTTTTTTTTTATCACTAAAATTTTCAAGCACCCTAGAAAAAAAATTCACTCCAATCAAGCAAAGCTTTACTCTACCACAACCACCAACACCACCACCCATTCCACAGTAGTCATTCTAGCATTAGCATCTTGTGTAAACTATAAGCAAATCTGAGTGATTCTTACACCCTACACCAGTTTTGGTGACGAAGCCTTGATCCAAAACGAAGCCTTGTTCCAACTTTTGTTTGAAACAGAGTTGCAATGAAGTCAAATCACTAGTCAAATCACTAGTCAAATCACCAGTCAAATCACCAGTCAAATCACCAGTCAAATCACCAGTCAAATCACCAGTCAAATCACCAGTCAAATCACCAGTCAAATCACCAGTCAAATCACCAGTCAAATCACTAGTCAAATCACAAGTCAAATCACAAGTCAAATCACAAGTCAAATCACAAGTCAACTAGTCAATCACAAGTCAACTAGTCAATAAGTCAAATTACTAGTCAATAACAAGTCAAATCACTAGTCAATCACAAGTCAACTAGTCAATCACAAGTCAACTAGTCAATCACAAGTCAACTAGTCAATCACAAGTCAACTAGTCAATCACAAGTCAACTAGTCAATCAAGTCAGCTCACAACCTACAGGGGATTTGTATGCCAAGACAAGCATGTGCAGCCAAGCGTAATGCAAACAGTAGGCAAACAATGGATCGAGTTACCAGCCAAAACTCCATGTGATGTATGTTGCTTGTGACTGGTATTTAGTCGTTTGCTTAGCATGACAATCACTTGGAATATTAACCTGATTTTACTACATGAAGGTTTTCATGCTTTTGTGCTTGAGCAGCTCTATGAAATTGGCCCAAGACCGATGTGACTTGTGACTGACTTGTGACTGACTTGTGACTGACTTGTGACTGACTTGTGACTGACTTGTGACTGACTTGTGACTGACTTGTGACTGACTTGTGACTGACTTGTGACTGACTTGTGACTGACTTGTGACTGACTTGTGACTGACTTGTGACTGACTTGTGACTTGATTACACTTCAGGTTCCAAATAATCACTCCACTGCTGGAACTACGGCCGCGTTGGGTGCATTCAGCCGTGTGCTCGGAGTCATGTATAGGGTAAATTATCATGCCATATCAGAGAGGGCTTGCAAGGGTGTGCAGTGTGAACGACTAAACAATCACTGCTCATTCACCTATCATTTCCGATTCTAGCACACAAGCTGCTGACCAAATTATCAACAAAGTCACTGGTGCAACCAACTGACCTATCGCTGTCAAATCTTTCTAAAGATATTTTATGAAACGATGCTCAATGTGTCTTAAACTAGTTTTTACACATTCAAATTGACATTTATGTTTTTAACCAGTTCACGCCAGGATTATTTTTCACGAGCCTAGGTGCCAGATGGGCTCAGGCCTGTCTGTATCTGCGTGTAGTACACCCTAGCCTCGCTCACTGTGAGACGGTCGCTGACAGATATTTCCGCTGAATCCTTGCCCCGCTGAGTGCAGGTATACACGTCATCCGACGCTAACTGGTTAAAGATGTGTTATAACTTTCCTCAATTCGGCTTTCGGGCCGCAATGGACATTTTAAATTATGAAATTTTAACTAAATCAAGTGATAAATAAACAAATAAACTATATGTGGGGCCATTGTGATGAGTTTGTGACAAGCAAAACTAGACAAGCCAACAATTACAATGGAAATTGCCACAAGGATTATTGTGACTGGAATGTTGGCATGCATAATGCCTTGGGAATTTAGTACAGCAAGTTTTTTTGTTTTCCATGTTATTCCATACGTCGCACATAACTGCAATTATGATTGGTCATTGTTTCATGAGGTTCATTTGCATGATTCGGCAGCAATAGGTTTGTTAACCAAGGAACAGAGATAAATTTCTTTGTGAAAAAGCCCAGTCAATATAGCCTTTCTTCAATCACCAAGCAATGGCAAATAACGGGAAAAACAATCATAAAACGAATCTGAACAATTTAAAACCAACTTGTGACCGTCCAAAACAAACCCATTCAGTTATTACCCATTTACAATCACCTAGAAAAGTCTCAAAAATTGCACATGCAACAATGTCTGTGTTGTGAAACAAACTATCAGATGACACCAGAACTATTCAAGTTCGAGGCAAAACCCACTGAAAACCTCTGATAGGCATAACTCCCCGAGATAAAGAACTTCTAGATAGTAGATACATACACTGATGAGTCCATGGATTGTTTATAACTTGAAGGGAGAATGGAACGCAAAAACAAATGGGTAAAACAATCAAAACATGATATGTGACAATAAAAAATGTGTTCAAAAAAATTGAGACGCACAATGTATAATTATTCGTCATAAAAATGTTTCAAGGATTTGGGAGGCAATTGGACTCAAGTTAAAATTGGATAATAAACACATTAATACAATGCATGAAATGTGGACAGCCCAAGTTGTAAATTTACAAATGCCAAATCATCTCGGGAATGCCGAAAAGCATAAAATACAGAATGCTAAAACAATGTACAAATACAAATGTGTAATACCATTCATAAAAACATATCTGATTTTTCTTTTTTTTTTAACTCAATGAGTCTGAAAGTCAATTTAACATTAATAATGATTCTGTGATTTCTCTTCATAATTGGAAATTCTTGATGTATTTTTATTTTTGACATGACATATTCATCTCAGGGTTTTTATTATTCTTTTTTCCCCAACTATGTTATTATTTCAAACTTTTCAAAAGGCACATTTCAGCTCTGAATGCAGACCAACTGGACGAAACCTGTTGGGAAAAACATCCACAGGTGACATCGACCATTAACCCTAACCTACCTCAATCCATCAAAATCCATACCCCTATTTTGGAAGATACCTCCATATTGAAAACTGGGGGATTTTGATGGATTGAGGATTGTAAGCCTAGCGGTACTGCAGGATTTTGATGGATTCAGGATACCTCCATATAGAGCAGTCACCAAAACCAACTTTTTGTGCATGACAAAATGGGTGGATTTTGGCAGATTCAGGATACTTTCCCAAGGGGTTAGGGTTAATTGGCACAACATGTTATCACATTCAGAGAGAGAGACAAAATCGGATACTCACTGCAATATGCTGTTCGTGTCTATATCCAGGCAAGTGGCATCTGTGGGAGGCTCGTACATGTCAAAGTAGCGGGAATCCACACCAGCGATGACAGGCAGCGGGGCGCTGATGACGGCCGATAGGCTTAGGGGGCACAGGGGAACGTAGGGGCACTGCCACATGAATGGGAAGATCATCTAGATAGGGGAGTATTTCAAATAAAACAGTTGATGATCAGAGAGTAAAGCATAGATAATTAGGGTTGGAGTCGTACTTTCCGAGTTACAAAAAAACAACAGTTTTTCACTGAAAAGTCAAATTTGAGATTTTGACACTTAAATTTGAAAACACCTTTCTATCATGTCCAAAAGTTTTAGAACTGGGGGTGATATCTGTTTTTAATGCGAGTTATAGCGTGCGCAGGTTACTTACTACATGTGCATGTACATCTGAGCTTTATTTTCTCAAAACAACGGGTCAAGATGAACAGCTTTAAAGGTTGAAGCCCAGTTCATACTTCATGCGAATTGAATACGTTAAGGTAATGGAGAACGTCACAATGAAACTTCAATGGTTGACGTCATGAAATTCGCTTCGCATTCGCATGAAGTACGAGTTGGGCTTTAAGTGAGGCCTAGGAATGAGCTACGCATCAAATTAAAGCTTATTGCTTGCATGTATATTCACAGGAAATACCACAATCTCAATTTTCCACAAATTTCGTGGTGTAAAGTCACATACGGTATGGATAGTTGAAAGTGGGTATTCCCTCCTCGAAGTGCATAATCAATGTGGATAGCTACGACCGTACTTCAAAAGGACTTCCACGGAGGATAATCAGAGTGACGACTTGGACTAGATACGCAGGTTGAACACAGTTGATATTGATACATATCTAACTATCTACATGTACATGTAACAGGACTCGTTATTCAAAGAAGATATCTAAAAAGGAAATCTGGAGTTGATATTCAGTGTTGAGATCTAATATCTAAGAGTGGATATTCAGTGATAATATCTAATAATTAGAATGGATCCTCAGTAATATCTAATAAAAAAAGTGGATATTCTGTGATGATACCTAATAATTAGAGTGGATATTCAATGTTGGCATCTAATACTTAGAGTGTGCATTCAGTGATAACACCAATTACAGCAGATACTCAGTGTTGTACCTAATACTCCGATTGGACACTGGTGATATCAAAACACTAAAAATCTCCAAGGAGATATAAGTTTTAGCACAACTTGGTTGTGAAATACTGTTAAGTTCAGCAAATATTTTCTGTGCTATGAAATTGCCAATGATACATATAGATTCTAAATGTGGGTAGTTTTGTTCAGATGTAAATTGTTAAAATTCCAAAGCTGACTCCTTGAAAAAAATAGAAGTTTCTGTAACTTGTAAATTAAAAATGTCGTAGTGCGACTTTCTCCTCATTTCCTTGCACCACGTCGCACAAATGTAAAAAGAAGACAATTTTAAAAAAAGGCCGGAAGGGCAGGCAAAAAAAAATTAAATGGAGATGTACCGCTGCTACAGCTTCTGCAACTCCCGTCAGCAACGCCGGCCGGAGTGAGTGCAGCAGCAACTTGTGCTCCAGCAGCACAAACACCAGCATGTTCATGCTGTTGTCGGGCGCCAGGTTGCGCAGTAAAGCGCAGAACGACGCACCGCTCAGTGGCATGGGGGATGTCTGGGGCTGAGCCAAGATCAGCGAGTCATGACCGAGCTGGAAATTAAACAAAGTGAAATATAAACAATACGAGTTAATTCCAGTTTAAGGAACCACACAATAAATATTCAGTTCAACTTGATTCCATACGTACAGTACATGTATAACCATGTAAAACAACAAAATGTGTATGATCTAAATGCTTATTTTTGGGTAAAAAAAAAAAAAAAAAAGGGCAGTGGTTTTCAATAGGGTGCTATTCTTTGTCAAAAGTAGTAGTCGGAAATCATTCCTCCAAAATAACCCATCCACAATGGTTTGAAGAAATGTTGTTTAAAAATGTTGGTTAAAAACCCACGAACTAATATGGACTAATCAACTAAAAACAGGCAACCTCCTCAAAACAAATTAACAGGTGTTTTTGTTTGCGTACTCTGTAGAATTTGACTTATTGCTGTTTGAGAGTTCTAGAACAACATTGAACATGAGCTGCACATACAATAGTATACAAATCATGAATGTTTGTGAGTGCGATGGTAAGAATAATTTTATGAGGTGACAGATGCAATACATGATGTTCCATTCCATGAGGCGAAGCAGAGTAGAATGGAAAAATCCAACTGTCACCGAATGAAATTATTCTTTCCACTGCACGAACGTAAAACATTCATTATTTGTTTTATAGAACGCCTGGATAAATCCACGTCAGAGCGCGACCGATGGTGTGACCGTGCAATGGAAGTTCCAATTTTTGCAGTGTGGCCGTGCCGTGCGTTGGGACGAATAATTCAATGCACGTGATCAATGATCCACCAATCAGATGACGGGGATTCATTCAGGCATTGTATAACATGTCACGACACACTGCAAACCCAAGCACTACCGAACCACCTGTATCACTGACTTCGAGTAGTCTTGGATTTGTCTGAAACAACTTTATTCATGTTTACTTGCATGCACCAGGGGTGCATTTGATGTGTATGGCACTGCTGCAAAATGGGTAAGAAAACTGCATTTTCTACCAAATGATATGGTTCAAAATTCCAAAAAATAGGATCATCAGAATTAAGAGACGACTGTTTCAGGTTTCTGAGGTCATTTTGGAATGATTAACCCCTTGCGTATGGATGACGCCATATAGGGCGCAAAAAAAACAGTGTCACCAGGCCGGATGACGCCACTGGCCACTGTTTGTGCAGTTTCAATCCACAAGTTAGATTATTGTGTATGTCATGCTTGACTGCACAAACACATTGTAGCGGTTCAATTTGGCTGCCAGAACCGCTGTGACACCCCGACGTCTCCCGTAAAATACCGTGCTCAAGGGGTTATTTAAAAGCAATTTCAGTACCAATAAATCTTCTGGAAATCTGGAACACATCTCACGAAAAATCCTGAAATCAGGAACAATCCGGAGAAATCTCACCCTGATGAACATACAGACCACATCATGCCTGTAGTTAAATCACATTTGCATTTGATGTACATTTGCGTATTGTGTGTCAGCGAACAAGGCGCACATGCTTGCATGTATGTAGAAGTTTTTTGTTTGTCAAAGAATTTGAATGTCACCTGATGTCCAACGGACGCTATGATTGGCTAATGCTTAAATGTCAACTGCTACAAAAGACCTGGAAACCTAAAGTAACATGAAAATAATGCCATCGTACATGCATTCATGTCATAAAAGAATCCTACTGCATGGTTCCATTATTAAACAGTTATGCAAATAGAAAGAAAAGTATTAATGGATCCAGGTCTCTATTAATGTTCTTGGCAGTGACGCATTTGAAAGCAAGAGTACATGTAGCACAAGAAATGTATACAAACATGTACATGTTCATGTAGGAATACAGAAACAAATTCAAATATTCACTAGAAAATGTTCCCTTTCTATATTGTGGGGAAAACATTTGAGGAGTTTTCAAAGTTACAGATATTGTTTGTTTTTTTGTTTATATCTTTTTTCCAGAAATGGCAACTGTGCATAACACCATTTTTATAAACAAAAATTAAAAACAGATTTGTATACAGGATGCATGTAATCGACCAGTGAAACATCTTATTTTTGCAGATACCCATGTCTCTGAATAAGCTTGTGTCTTCCGAGTCATCCATCCCCAACCCCCAGATGTATGCAGCAGAATATTATCCAAAATCATCCCGGCATGTTCGGCCTCTAAGAATAGCCCCCCCATAAGACTTCCAAATGTGAAGAATAAAAGATGTTGTGACACTTCAGTGCTCACTTTTGGCATTATGCACCAGGGTAATCACCTAGAACAAACAGCCTGTTCCCAAGGCAAACATGAACGACGGCTTCAATCCAAACCTCATACAATACTTCCTTGAAGTGAGCTATGTTTCAGAGACCGAGGTCCTGGGGTACCTCAGACCGATTCTTACCTCCATCAATATCCTGGGCCTCTGTGGAGTGGGAAAAGGGACTTCGCTCATGAAGTGGGCAATATGTCTGAAATATAGAAGTATAAGTATGGAAGTATAAGCGGACATTCATGGGGAAACTACTTGTATATGGAAATGAAATAATACATTTACGAATGCTAACCATACTTGGCTAATCCCCTGATCCATGTAACATCTGTCATGTTGAATATCCAAATATTACTCATTTTGATTCCTGTAGGTATGACCTCCAAATGTAGCATTTGAGACCCTGCACATGATGGTAATTTGCAGTAATAATCCAACTGCGCTTTACTGGTGCACAGCCACACCCTTTTAGACAACGCTTTCAAAATGACATTTTTGTGTGACATTTTTTGTGTGACAATCTCAGATTCTGCGTTTATTTCAAACTGGTTGACCTATGTATGTGTACTCCTTGAATGTACATGTATTGCAATAATCAATTAATGCATGCACTACGAGAGTTCAATTTTGTTGTAGAGGGGTGAGATTTGAGGAAAAAAAAAAGAAATAGAAATTGTATGGCATTGCTGAAAAATGCAGAAGAAAACTGAATTTTATATCAAAAGATATGGTTCAAATTTGCAAAAAATGACGTCATTAGAACGAAAATATGACCGTTACAGGTTGCAGAGGTCATTTTGGAATGATAAAAACAATTCAAGGACCAAAAAAATCTTTGGGAAATCTGGAAGATGTCTCACCAAAAAATGCTGAAATCAGGAAAAATCTGGAGAAATCTCACATCTGGAATTTTATATGGATCACTGGACAGGACTACGAAGTGTGTTCCAACCAACGTACATGTACCATGTCTGTTGCAGTTTTTAGCATGTTCGGCTAGAAAATGGTAGTGTAACTAGACTTTAAGCCATTCCTGCACTGCAGCAGTCTACTTGGTTTGCACATACATGTATACTGCAATGCATCTGGCTGTCATTGCTCGACCAGACAGCACAGGAACAGTTGGTACACGGAGCAGGGGGCCAAATTCACAGAGATGCTAAGCACATCATTTTGTTAAGCACAGTCTTAGCCCCTCTTAGCAAAAACAGGTCACCAGCCAAAATTGCATGCAATGTACATGTATACTGCCTTTGGACTGGTTCTCGCACCATGTCTTACAGTTATTTCCAACATACATGTACATAATTTGTTTGCATTCAAAACTTATGATAGAACATGTGCCTCCAACTTTCATTCCATGTCATATATTTACAGCAACATACATGTGTACTGCTGTCATTATGCATTCATCAGGCCAAGGGCAACATAATCCACAGGCAAACATATGGAAGACCAACAGTGCTCCACCTGATATGTTGTTCACATGAGTATTTTCAGCATTGTTTACGGTTAAGTGTTTGGCACACTACATGTACGCAGGGGCTCAGCAACATTTTGTTTTCCGTGTCAAAGCTAACATTCACCATGAGGCCAGCAAAAGGACATGGGTCCATATTTGGAGCAAAAAAGCCTATAACAAGCACCCACGCAACCGACGTGTTATTCTGACATTTGCAATATGCCCTAGTGAAACAGGTGTCCAGGATGTCAATCGGCACATTAAAAACTATTTTAGGATTTAATTTTTTTTTTTTGCTTCTAAACATGTTTTTGGTATCCCAAAATGTTCCCAAATAACTAGGGCTGAGCCGAATATTCAAATATTTATTTTCGAGTTTGAATATTCTAAGGTGAAATGGAGAGGAATATAGAAAGGGAAAAAAGTTCAAATTCTTAAGACGAAATTGCATTTGTGACTTCGTGACTGGTTCCTGTCCAAATAATTGTATAACAGCAGGCTATCTGTGTTACAAACACGTAATGATGAATGTACCTCTTCCTACATGTTAAAAAGAACTAAATGCATTTTTGCACGCGTGCTTAACCCTTACCAAATCATTCCTTGGTGCTGGCAATAGTCACAAAAGTGAGAATCTGTTATAATGATAATGAGTAGTTTCAAGCGTTAATTAGACTACCTCTGTACATAATTTGTTTGCCTAAAAATTTGCCGTCCAGACAACCGAATATTCAATCCAATGGAAGGTCGAATATTCAATTATTCGATTTGACTCAGCCCTACAAATAACCTGATTTTAATTCAGTATAACCGAGAAACCCTGCAACCATTGTCAATTCTCTTGTGACCTAGGTCATTTGGGAATCTGTGTCAAGCTACATGTATGTGTAGTTTCGACACCAACCAAGCTTATTGTGACGAGGGGCCAACGTCATGGAGCTGCTAAGCACAAAAGATTTGCTGAAGCACAAACAAATCTTGCTTATTAAAAACAGGTTACCAGCTAGAACTCCATGTGATTTTCATGCTAAGCAAAAAACGGCTGAATACCAGTCACAAGTAATTAACATACATGAATATTTGATTGATAATGCTGCTTTGACCAAGCAAGACTTTCTATGCTGAGCAATTTTTGGGGGGCTTATAATAGTAGCTCCATGCAATTAGCCCCAGATCCCACGAGTCATTTCAGGACTTTTTTTCTGGTCTTTGGATGCATTAGAAAGATCACAGTTAGTTCATTGTTTTTGTGGGGTTTGTTTTGTCTCACATCGTTATAATTGTATTATTGTTTACTACATAATTTGTCAAATGTATTATTTTCAGTCTCAATCAATACCCTGTACCATCCACGCAACATACATGTAATATTTGTTTATTGCAGAACATAGATAATTTGGAAATGTAAAATATTGATTGATACTCGAATGCATATTTTTATTCTACATTACAATTTCAACAATGACGCATTATTATTTTTTGTACATCTACAAATGTATATTAATAATGAGGGTTGGGAATAAAGACTAAACTTCCTTCCCGGAAAACCTCAATGTGATTCTCCCACTGCAGATGTGTCTGTTTGCTTTCCATAAATGACACATTCCGTCAGGAAATAGGTGCAGAATTTCTGGACAGACAGTTCCCTGTTCTCCTTGTGTAAGATCTTTTACTTTTAAAGTTTACAGAAATGTCCTATCCACCATTAATAGGAATGCAATTCAGCAAACAAACTTGCATGCTAACATCTTAGATACTCACTCACTTACTCACTCACTCTCATTTAAGGTATGATAATGATCATTTTTTTGTTTTATTAGTCTCAATCTGAAAACGTTCTCTTTATAAAGAAATCTGATATAGGCACCAATATTTTTACACATTGTATGTCTACAATGCTTCCATCCGTTTTTGAATACTACACCTTTAAAAACACCATGGCTTATTTCAATTTTAACAATCAAAATAAGCGAATCAGTGCATCTGCTTGAAATTGGGCACGATCCGTGGAGCTGTCTGAAATTGGGCACGATCGGTGGATCTGCCTAAAATTGGACATGATTGGTCGATCTGCCTGAAATTGGGCACGATTGGTGGATGTGCTTGAAATTGGGCACGATTGGTGGATCTGCTTGAAATTTGGCACGATTAGTGGATCTGTCTGAAATTGGGAATGATCGGTGGATCTGTCTGAAGTTGGGCACTATGGGTGGATCTGTCTGAAATTGGGCACGATCGGTGGAACTGTCTGAAATTGGGCACAGTCGGTGGATCTGTCTGAAATTGGGCACGATCGGTGGAGCTGCCTGATTGCACAATACCGCAGTACAATCTCCAAGTCTATCCTTCGCACAAGAATAGGTCGATTGCACAAACATAGGTCAATCGCGCAGGGCAGAGTTTGCGTCATCTACTAATATACTAACCATTCCCGCATGATTCACCGATAGTGTAAAACTGCCTTGCAAGATCGGTAGATTGACCAAAGTCTGCGCTGCGCAATTAGCCGATGATTGCAAGATTGAAAGATGTGTGATATATGCAAACGATAGATCCCGTGAAAACACAGCGCAATCAACCTGTCCCGCAGATCCACAAATCCTGTGTTATCATTCTTTTAAGTTCTCATTTGTGACCCACTCTGGAAAAAGGTATATTATGTCGCAAAATATGAAAAATGAGATTTATATTTGTTTGGAAAGCCCGCAATGTAAGCTTTCATTTGGTACAGGATAGAGCTCCAAAGCCCTTTCCGTTCTGGAGATAACACGTTTTTGCATATTAATTAGTTCTCTGGAGTTCAAATTGCACAACAGAGAAAACAGGCTTTGAAATAGCTAGTTCTAATACCATGCAAGGGAACAATGCACTCTAAAAAGGTTATTTTATTCACTTTATTCACTGAAATCAACATTGTTGTGCACCAAACCTGAAACTTTAGATATTTAAGATGTCATTGAAGAATAAAAAGAAATGAATTTTGACGAAAAATTCTACCTCTCAACGTTGACAGGGCCATTACACGAAAATGCATAGCGCGACTTATATCACCTTTTTCTGGAGCGGGTCACATTTATTGTTCTCCATTCCCATCTAGCTGTCCTCCTCACATCATCTTTTATTGTCTTTACTGCCTTTTTGTTTATATTGTCTAAGTTTATAAGTTTTTGTTTTGCATTGCTTCTTTTGAGTATTGGTTGAGGTCAAATAAATTTAAAAAATTGGTAGGAACTCTTCTTTTAGTTGATGCTCATTCCAACTAAAAACATGCATTAAATAAATTATATATTCTCAAAAGTATCTACTTCTGTAGTTCTGGACACAAAAAAAGGACATTTTTTAATTATTTGTTTCCCTTGAGAACCTTGGAGAAAAAATTGTGATATTATTTTTACTCTATCATGAAACACAATCTTGCAGCCCCCATTGATACGATAATCTGAGACTTGTGACCAGATGCCCTCTTCCCAGGAAATTAATCATACATCCATCTCTGAACCTGTTACGGTAATCTTCCAGCGATGGGTATTTATAAAGTGGATTCGGTGCTAGCTTTCAAATGGAAAACCTCCGATTGAAATCAGATTAGCTACCTTAATGTCACGGCATTGAAACAATTAACCCTAACCTACCTGAATCCATCAAAATCCATACCCCTGTTTTGGAGGATTTCAGCGGATTCAGGATACCTCCATATTGAGCAGTCACCAAAACCAACTTTTTGTGCATGACAAAATGGGTGGATTTTGGCGGATTCAGGATACTTTCTAGTAAAGTTACCCAAGGGGTTAGGGTTAATGCTCTCAGTCTGTATTCAAGTCTGCGACAGTGTCCGGTTAGAGGAAATACCTTTCCTTTGAGGCAGGAAAAGCAGTCGTAAAATTGCTATGGTCGGAAAGATCTTTAAAAAGTACAATATAATGTGAAATAACATAATAATGGTCTGAAAATCTTTGATGAAAAAAAAACATGCGCACATCCAGTTTCCAATGGTCCTCCTTTGCAAACCAAACTTTCATCCCCGGACGTATTATCATCGATCTTCAGACGAATGACAAATTTTCGAGGGATGGCCATAGTATATTCTACTTTTTAATGACCTTTCCCAAACGTAGCAATTTAAACACAATTTTTGTTTTGTTCAGTCCACTTGGGTACATGTACCTCTAAGGCAATGTGTCCCTTTCAGTTGGTCAAAATCTTGCCTCATTCTTATACATGTCACAATTCTGCATCTTCCAAATCAGCCCAAATTTCCCCTAGCCTACCACATCACTTGTACAAGTATGTGATCACGTGTACAGGTTGTTGCATGGTTGGGAGTAGGGAACCCACACGAGGCAATACTGGTGAACATAGGACACAACCTTCAGCATTTCAAGATATCCAAGACATAAATGGATTTTTCCCTCTGGATGTGGGATGGGGTAGCCTCAAGCTAAACCAGCAAAGTGGGCGACTCAGTATTACAGGTGGATTTGGGGTTTAAGTGGATAGGGGATTTAGACACGCTTTGGCCTTTCAATCTGGCCCATAGGTAATTGGATCAAGTGATTCCGGGTCTATTGATTGTGGTGCGAGGCCGCAAGGGTGGATCTGGGTGGAACCGCTCACGAAGATGTGCACGAGAGAAATAACAGGATCCACTACGTTGATTTCCAATCAGGCAAGCAGAATCAAACAGAGAAAATAGACCGTCTTTTGGTTACATCTATTATCAGTTCAAAAATATCCTTGATTGCAAACTCTACCCCCCCCCCCAAAAAAAAAATCTTAGAAAACCATGCGTATGTTTTATGCTTTTGTTAAATTTGTTTGGCAAAATGTTGTGTAAATAATTTTTTTGCCCAAAAAGCTGTATTTATTAAAAGGTCACAACTGTAAATAAACTTTATTTTGCATGTTACGGATTTCATTTATTTTGAAAGCAGATACATGTACGTGGGCTATGCATTTCAGCCTTGTAAAAAGAAACCCCATAACTTCTTTCATTGATCTATTTTACACCAGGGGCCAATTCCACAGAACTACTTCAGCAAATAATTTGCATAAGCATAAACAAAACTTGCTTAATAAAATCAGCTTACCAGCCAAAACTCCATGTGATCTACATTGCTTGTCACTGGTATTTAGCTGTCATTTGCTTAGCATAACAATCACATGGGAGTTTTGGCTGGTAACCTGATTTTACGAAGCAATGTTTTTTTGTGCTGAAGTAAATATTTTGCTGAAGCAGCTCTATGAAATTGGCCCAAGGTCATTTCAGTTGGCATGCAGTTTGTCGCAGTAGACACCTTGTTTCATTACACTTCTATTAGGTGGACTTATTTTACCTAAGAATCTCGAGAAATGACCATGCCCAAAAGTCCATGTTCCCTTTGCCAAAACCGACTACTTTAAGAATTCATATTTTGTGCGTACCGCAAATGACTGGAATGACACTCCAGGTGATGTTGTTCAAAGTGCCTCCCTCACTATCTTTAAATCTTCTCTTCAGGATTATTTATTAAATTAGATTCTCCCCTTTTGTATGGTTCTTTTATTGTATCGTTTTTAACATAGTACGCAGTGTTCTTCTTACAAACATATTTTACATTTTAACTTCATCTATTTTAATTTGGCGCTGAATTTTTAATTTGTGTCCATGTTAAACTTTATTTCAAATTTTATTTTTTTAATTCTAATTTAATTTTATATTTTACACCCCACCTATTTTTAATTTGTTCACCTTTGTTATTTTGTTTTGTGTCAAGACTTGTCTTTTTGTTCCAACTACTATTTTGTTCGTTTTGTAATCTATATAAATGATATTTACTTGGTCCTTTATAAATTCTTTTTATTGGTTTTTACATATTACTTTTTCATACTTTTAATGTTTTTACTCAAGTTTGATACGTAATACTTAATCGCAGAAGTGGACCTCATTATGGGTTTTTAACCTTTTCCACGACCCGTGACCTTGTGTCAAAGCTTATAAATAAACAAATTAAAACACTTAATTTTTGTTCATTTTGTTGATTTTCTTTTATTGGATCTTTTTGAGTTTTGGAAGGTTTTTTTCTTCTTCTTTTTCTTAACTTTTAAAAATCACATATAAAAAATGTTTTCAATGTCTCCAATACACCATGGCCTTCTTGTATTTTGGATATCAACAAGTCAGTCATTTCACTTTGGGGAGCTGAGTACACAGTGATGTCAATCAACGTATGAATGTGCTCTGATCGCATTCTGCGCCGGAGCGGCATCTGCGGATATATGTTCTCTTCTCTCGGAATGCATGTTTGCCATTAGCACTTGATGCAGACTGGCCATTCCCTATGGGTCTCCCGAAGAGATCTTCCAAGTCACAAGGAGGGGGGGAATCTTAATAATACAGGGAGAAGATGACACGAGCAAGAAGGAGATGAATTTTGGCATTTTGCCAGTTCTGCTCCGGCAAGCCTGGCACTGTGCCAACATGGACAAACGATACTGTCAAAACACATTACTCCGATTGGAAATGACACACTCGGTGTCTTGTTGACTTCCGTCTGTCCTACTTCCGTATATCCCAACATGAATAAGGTACAGGTTTGAGAATTATACGGCCCATGCCGAGTATTACTTCCTGTCATGGCCCAAAATCCATCAGACCTGGCATCAAGTCACTAGTAGGAGGCCCAACTTTGAAGGGATTTCAGCAAACTGAAACTACTTCCAAAATATGAAGTATAGAATAATGCTCATTATGATTGATAACAGTTTCATCATTTTGGATGTAATGTGGGCATCAGGGGCATATCCAGTGGGGGAGATTTAGGGGTCAAACCTCCCCTCGTTTATTTATTTATTTATTTATTTGCTTTAATTAAATGTAATAGTGTCATACTGGGCCTATGGCCCATTTGCCTACTTTTGTATTATATTTTTTTTGAGGGGGAAAAAAAAAGGGGTGGGAGTAGGGGGTAGAGATGGGGTGGGGTCGGAAGGTGGAGTTGGAAGGTGGGGGTGGGATTGGGCTGGGGTTGGAAGGCATGTCCCCCCTCACCTTACCCTACCCTCCCATCTTCCTCCTCCCCTTCCCAAAGAAAAAAAATTAAGATCCACTCCTTGCATTGAATACTTTGTGCTCAGACATTCTGACAGAGATCAGTGATGGATTGAAGTATTCCAGTACTGTTTTGTGGTATTGAAATATTTCTCATTCATCAAATATAACTTTCAAGACCAGGGCACAGCCAAAAATAAAATTGGATATTCAAAACTGGATGTGAACAGATGTGTACACAGAGAAACGGATTTTTCTCTGCTGTGAAAATCCTTGCTTCAGACAGTCGGATCTGAATTACACTTAAAATTTGTGTAGGCTATTTCCATTCTATGGTAAGCAACGTTTTTTCTTTTCTTTTTAGAATATTATGAATTATTAAGTCATTTTCAAAAATCTCAAAAGAAATCCCTCAAGCTGAAAAATATCTCCAAAACTAAGTCTCTCAAAAAATTACGATCCAAAAACAACTTTAAAAATTTAATAGATTCAGTATAGAATTGTGTTGGCAGTACACTCACCTTTCAATAGGTATCGTGTGGGGACCTGAGAGAGATAACCTATAGATGAAGGTAAGGAACTTCTTGAAGGCACCAAAGAACGGCCATCTGGACAGCAGGCAGACGGACTTGTTGGTATGCATGCTGTGCGTAACTTTGACATTGTTCTTCTTGCCCGTCTTCAAGCCCAGGTCTTTAAGCTGTTGCGACGTGAGGCTCTCCTCTGGGTAACCTTCATAGAATGTGACGGCTGCACCATAGAACTATGCAAGAGAGAGTTCCAAATATACAATGTATCCGTTAGACAATTGAATAGGGACGACGGCCGTAGCCACAGCCATAGTTTGAAAAACATCACCTGGCCGGTTGTCGTCTATTATGTGCATTCTGGTGCTGGAGGGTTTTGAAGGATTGAGGTCACTGGGATCTCTTTATCCAAAATCCACTGGACTGCTTGAGGGTTTTGCAGGATTCAGGCAGTGGTCCCCAGTAACAAACATTGGAGGATTTTGGAATCGGGAGATATTGGACTGAGGATTCAGGTACGAAAAATTATATAGGGAGTTAGGGTTATTAAACCAATCTATTAAGCACCACCCCCTTAATGCATTGACCAATGACAGCCATGACATGGTCCAATACGTCAAGAAGCAGGGTGCTTAATGGATCGCTTTATGAATTTGGCCCTTCAACGATATATTTTATAAACACTGTATACTCAGTGTTGTCCCAAGAAATTATATGGGAAAAAAATCACTCGGGTGGGACTTGCACCCACGACCTCCTGCTTTCTAGTGCAGACGTCTCACTATGAACATCTAATCCCTTAAATTCCCATTAAAAGTCCACTTTTCCGTGAAATAAATCCCTAAGGGATGTTTCACGGATATTTACCTGGGGCTTATTGCACTAATCCCGTAAGGGTTTTTTCACGGTTTTTTAATGACCCTGGCCACTGAGGATTATCATCAGTCATACATAACGGTAAACAACATCTACCACCCTGAAGATTTCACGGTGTTTCAATTAAGATAACGGTATTAGGTAACTGCCTTGACCTTTACGACCCCTAGTACAATGTAAACACTTTTGCTGGTGGAACAAGTAAACAAGCAGGGAGCTTTCTGTAAGTCTTGAATAGATTGTATTTGTGTGTTCAAATCCAATGTGTGAGACTTTCATTTTTTAGACTTACAATAAGTTCAGGTCAAATCAGAATTTGGTGATAGATTCCGAAACGTGGCGCCGGCGCAATTTGATTTGTTCGTAACTATTTGTTGCAAAACTTAAGTTTTTTTTATATCATCTTCAAACAATATATTATGGCCCGCCATCAATATTGGGAAACAGCGTAGTCTAAGCTTAGTCTGCGGATATCTGGATCAAAGCCTTTTCATGGTTCCCGCCACCAGCCAGAGCTGAGGTGGCTAATTTGCATGTGAATGAAACTGCTTAACAATAGGCCCCTTTCTTATTACAATGAAGTGCTGTCTGCGGGATCTGCAGAGTCAGCAGAGTACGCTGATTGTATACTTTATTTAGAACGTTTTAATATATTTTTCATCTTATCCCAGATTTACTGACAGCTTGTCCATTATTCTAAACTTATACTTAAAACCAAAAAAATAGTTTTCTCCCCTATTTATTTTTCTGCGAGTTGCTGAATCACATATTTATTTTTGTAATTGAATTAGCATTTTAAAAGAATGATCCCGAACCGAAAACAAAATGTTGGCTAAAACTTCTAGAGTTTTTAACCACAAGATTTCGTCAGATAAGAAAAAAAAAATAGAAGGCCACTAGTACGTTATATAATAATCGGTATGTTCGATGTGACCAGAGAATTTCCCTTGTTCCCCTTTTAAAGATGGACAATTTTAAATATTTTTAATGAAACCTTCAGGATGACTTTTAAATACTGGTAGTCGAGCTCCACCTGGCTGGATTTGTGCAATACTTCGATCTCTCCATCACCTCGCTGGTGATAATGCCCGCTGGATAAATGTACCGGTACTTCCCAGGCCGATGCCGCGTGTGGTTGGCATGGAATATTTTTTGTTTTATTTTCGCAGGCTTTGCAGTCCAGGGGCGGCCTACACAAAGAACCTCTGGAGCTAAACCCATTGTATACATTTTGTTACATAGTATTACAATGTATAAATAATCTATACCTGGCAAAAGTTGAGCTGTCAATCACTTTAAAAGGTTTCAGGGCTCTTGGGGTGGAGGATATTTTATTTCAGCCCGCCCATTAGACTAGCGACGGGTACCAGCGAATTGTGTAGATACGTACCA
Source organism: Hippasteria phrygiana (assembly GCA_037893225.1). NCBI lineage: Eukaryota > Metazoa > Echinodermata > Asteroidea > Valvatida > Goniasteridae > Hippasteria > Hippasteria phrygiana. The sequence goes on from JAZGUH010000354.1 coordinate 198,933, forward strand.
AGAGTCATCATTCCGCGAGATGAGAATCAGCTGATTTATTTAGAGCTACAGGCAGGAGGCACGAACCACGTGCGAGCAGAAGTGCAGAGAAGCATTTCTCAATGAACGGTTGAAATGGATACGCCCACTAATTTGCATAGATTTAAATATAGCTTAGTGTACAAAAAACCACATTTTGAGAAGTTTTAAGGGTCAAATTATGACAATTACACCGGGGGTAACCAAAAGGGTAACAACAATAGTTTAAGTTTTGAAAACAACTTCTTTGCAATACAATCGGAATAATTTGGTCAAATTTAGGTGAAAATTATCATTTTCAAGCTGCTACCATGGATAGGAAATACACCATTTTTGTAGACTATAAATAGATCGCCTGTCTCATGTTATGTGGTGATTTCACTGCAAAGTTAAGGGCAGAGTGCCGGCGCTGCCCGCCATGTTTGGGGTTCATGGCTTAATACGTCCCCCGCAAGCATCCCGCTGTGTAGTACCTACCAAAATACTGTGTTATTAATAATATTAATAATGATGTCAGAATTGGGCAGGAACGGAGGACCTTCTACAGCTTTTTTTCTTTTACAGATTCACCCATACGTAATAAGCAATTAAATTGTTATTAATAAATACTTCTACAATATATAGGCCTATGACAACACAATGACAACGCAAAAAAGTATGCCTCAACGCTTTACGTTAGCGTTTCGTTGTTCATTTTTTTCCCTCGAAAAACCCTCCAGATTGTGTTACTCGCCATCCCGACAAGCATGCAAGGTTTGCAAGTTCTGAATGCAGTATTAGCCTTCCGTGTTCATGTTTATTCATAAGACGTATTTTCTTGGCAACAATTAATAGCGCGCTCGGTCGGTTGGGCAAGCTCAAACCTGGAGTCAATAAACTCTCCATTGTAAACATTCTAAACACTTATCTGGAGGGCCAGGCAGCAGACTTGCCAATCTCAACCACAAGATTATAATACGGGAGTTTTCACGGATTCCACAACACCGTGAAAAACCTAACGGTACACAATCTGGCACTGGCATGGCTAGTGGCTGAAGTCACCGGATTTTCACGGACGGCTAAACAAAGGACTTTTCTAAGGGTGTTTTCACGGACTCCTAATCTCCCTAATATGTTGAAAAAACCGTGACAATTTTGGCTCACGGTAAATTAAGGGAAAAGTGGCTCTTTAACGAATTTTTAAGGGATGAAGATGTTCATAGTGTCTTACCACTCGACCACCGAGCTTGTCGGAGTCGGCTGGTTGGTTGGTTGGTTGGTTGGTTGGTTGGTTGGTTGGTTCGAATCTGACATAGCGGTTGGTACCGCAGCCAACTATTCGTAAGATAGAATTTGGCATCGGGGTGATTTAAATTCAGTATTTGGTTTTGTTAATATTAAATCAGTATTGGAAGACCAAGAAAGAGCTTACCTTTTCTCCAGTACTATCGGTTAGGACAAACGTTGAGAAGACAGGCAGCGGATGGTGTTGGGCTGTGGACCAGCACTCGATGGTAGCCCCGAGAGGCATGCAGAATCTGGCGATAGACTCCGGGAGGGGAAACTCTTGGTCATCCACTAGTGGATAGCGACTTATGATTCCTAAAAGACACGAGAAAAAAATGAACAGTGAGATCTCTGAAAAAAGTTTCAAGTATTTAAAGTAAACATAGGATCAGGTATGACTTTCACCCCCCCCCCCCCCCCCCATGTCAATACAGAGGATAGAATCAGTGGATCTGACTTGCATGTACTGCTTCTCTCAACAAATAAAAACACACATATTGGATAGTGTAATTTGGTGGTGGTTTTATTTTGGGGGGGGGGGGGGGGTTGATTGGTTTTTTTGTTCTTTTTTTAAATTGTTTTTGGAGGTTTTTTGGCTTGTTTTTTTTTCTTTGCCCAAAGCTGATTCTAGCCTTTGTGAGGTTTTGAACAAATACACAAATTTCACAACCTTTCAGTTATTTTAGGAAATCCCACTGAACAGATGTTTCACAACATGTAAAAGTAATATCTTTTCCAGCTCATTTGTTTCTAAAACTCAATAAATGGGATTTTCAAAAAAATAAATTAAAAATTGACATGTTTTGGTTTAGTTTCACTCTAAATTAAAAGGTCCAATGAGACAGCTTATAACAATTCAAATACATATATACATTTAAATACATACACGTGTAGATCATGTAAATTTTAGTGACAAGCTGCCTTTTCTCACTCAGGATTTTATAGCTAACAATATACCAGGATACATCAACCTATTTTTTAATTATTTGTTCATCATAAATATGTCATGTTGCTTTTACCATTTGCGTATATGATGATTTACTGATCTCTTAAACAATCAGTACTTTCCAACTCACAGTCAATAATAAAAACCTTGAAATATCAAATCCAACATCAGCATCAAAACACATGAAAATGCTATTGGGCCCCAATAATCTACCGGGAAAAGCGCACCCAGGGAACAAATTCCAAATGTAATCAAAAATGTTAAAAATACACCAACAGGAAGAGCAGAGATACACAAATCAATCACTCAAAATCACGCATGAAACAGAAACCCAGGATTTCAAACTGACTTCCTGGCATGGACAGATTCTATCGGTGAAAGGGGTAGTACAACTAACGGCCAAGCTTAACGAGTTGATACAGTTTGATTTATCATTTATCTCACTGGGACCTTGGACCCGAGGGTATTATCACAGATAAAGACGGCAAGCTAATAACAATATGGCCATTTATATGTTGCTGGGCCCCAACTGGACGGAGGACTTTTAAACCCAACCTCAAATTTTAATATGATTTTGCATGGGGGAAAAGGGTAAATGTACATCATGTGCTTACCTCGGAGATTATCTTATAAACATTTCCCCTTTTACTTAGAAATGGGTATCATAGATTCCATATAAATTACTTCAACACGAAAAGGTGAGCAACTGCATTGCATTCTTTATACTTCTGAATTGTGAACAAAAAAAATTATTTCTGTAGTTCAGGTTTAACCTTGCTTTTTTCAATGTCAAAACTAGTTCTAACAGAGAACAGACTTGGTACATAAGTGAAAGTGAAATGGTACTACCATGAGAAAAGGGTCAAATTTCACAAAGCCGGTTATCAGAAAACATACTGCTTAACAAAATACTGCTTAGTGCTTAGTAAAATTGGATGGTCAGCAAAAATCAACTGAAAGCCAGTCGCAAGCAATGTACTTCACATGACATTTTGACTGGTAACGCATTTATGCCAAACAAAACTCGTTTGTGCTGACAACAAATTGTCTGTTTACCAGCTGCATGAAATTGCCTTTGCTCTATAAATAAGTCAGGCCAAAACATGGCCAGGAATTCAGAAGCAGATGCAATTGCTGGCTATAATAAACCAGTTCGGTATCTTAAAGGTCAAAGGTTATTCGGGATAAAATTGCCGACGTAATGTCACGCCATGTTACGCGAACGCCCATTCTGATTGAATTTAACACGTGTGCTTTGTGCGACCACCTTTTGCGGTCACACGCGCGTGTTAGGTCACGCTGGTCATTTGGGATGAAATGTCATTGTGCACATGCGCAGTTGAAATACCGAACTGGCATATTGGCAATGCTAAGCTGTCTGACATATCAAATAGTCAAAACATGTGAAACTGAACAAGCGAATCCCACGAGACATATTTCCTGTACATTTCCATCAGATACTCAGATCCACAATATCAGCCTCTGACACACCAACACTGACTAAAACCAGTACGATAGAGCCCATTGGCAGAAAAATATTGCCTAACCTTAATGGCATTACATATCACATGACATCTTGGCTGAGATTATACGTCTGAGAATTGGGGTAATTTCTCTTGAATCTGTTGAACTATCCTCTATTTAGATCTGGGCCCAGGAAAACCGTAAGGGTGGTAGGGTTGGCAATTCAAAATATGGCCAATCTTACAACCTCTGATTGTAAACCATTACATCGAGTGGCTTTTAGCCTTGTATTAGGCGATTTCAGTTAAAAAAAAAAAATTAAAAAAATTGTCCAGCAAAAGTTTCCCGCATGAAGTAAAACTTTGGTAGTTCTGGGAAGCCGTTCCAGCTGGTTCTGTGGAACATACCTGATTGATAGGCCAGCGAGTTGCCTCGGACTGCAGACTTCTTATAGCAGAGGTAGACGTCCGAACCCACCATGCTTCCTTTGTTCAGGTTCTTGTTAATCAGGCAGAAGGCATGAGGCGGTATCTCACCCTGAGGAAAAAACAACAAAACGTGTTCAGTAATGTCATTACGTAAGGAAGTAGGTTTGAAGGTACACACCATGGAGGAAAGAAATATCTTTTCAGAGAAAGTGTTTTTAGCGGAGAGGGGGGAAGGAGGCAGTCGAGATCATACTCTCACAACTGGATCTTTTCGGAGCCAACACTTTCTCAAAAAAAAAATTTCTTTCCTCCATGGTGTGTACCTGCAAACCTTGCAAAGTTTCAGACAACACTAATACAATATGTGACCCGCTCCAGGAAAAAGGTGATATGAGTCGCGCTGTGCATTTACATGTAATGGCCCTTTCAATCTTAAGAGGGTGAAATTTTTCATCAAAATTCATTTTTTGTTTTTTGTCTTTAATGACATCTTAAATATCTAAAGTTTCAGGTTTGGTGCACAACAATGTTGATTTCAGTGAATAAAGTGAAAAAATAACCTTTTAGAGTGCATTGTTCCATTGCATTGTATTAGAACTACCTATTTTAAAGCCTAATTTTCCCTGTTGTGCAATTTGAACTCCATAGAACTAATTAATATGCAAAAACGCGATATCTCCAGAACGGAAAAGGGCTTTGGAGCTCTATGATGTACCAAATGAAAGCTTACATTGCAGGCTTTCCAAACATACATAAAACTCATTTTTCATATTTTGCGACATCATATACCATTTTTCCAGAGCGGGTCACATATATGTCATTGTTATTCAGAGATTTGGTGCAACAAAAACTTCTTGAAGGGAACAAATTACATTGAAGATTATAAGTTAACATTGTTCAGATTCGGGCTGTTCACACTGGACTTGAAACGGTCAAAGTAACTCTTGTCCCAGTGAGTTTTACCCACAAAGGTCCCATGCGAACACAACTAAACCCTCACCTTATTGGTCAGGATGACGCAAATATCGATGACAGCCAGGGAGTTGTGGGGGGAAGTTTCCGAGGCCCGGCGGTAGGTGAGGTAGGCCCTCTGACTGCTCACGCCGATCCTGGTGTTCACGTTGGCTGGGTTGCCGTTAGGGGTGGTGCTGACGATCTCACACCCGGCCATCACCCTCTCCTTACCCTCGTGAAGGATTCTGAAATGACAACAATTGAAGACAGAAGGAATGAGAAGGAAAATCTTCATGCTATCCTAGGCATTCGGAATTCCCTTTTAAAAATTCATTCAAATTGCTTCAAAATAGATGATTAAAAACTCAAGTCACAAAATCTCAAATGAAGTCTGCTTATATTATGCAAATATTACATGAAATCCATAAAAGTCATAAAACTTTAAAAGTATAAAATAAGAATCAAGGAACCACATTAACCCTCCCTCTCCAGGTGCCAAATTGGAGCCAACTACCCTATCTATCAAAACCTATCGAGTGACAGGTTGAGACACACAAGCTGTGGGAGAGGAGAGGATATGGTTTTTCGATAGGTTGCAGGGACGGATCTAGGTTTTAACTAAGGGGGGGGGGGGGGGGTTTACCTGAGGTGATTGGCCTACACACCCCAGCGTGCCAAAGGCACGCCTTGCTAGGGGGGTCCGGGGCATTAAACCCGTACAGCCCAAGGGGGGGGGGGGGGGTTTAAACCCCCAAAAAAAACCGTAGATCCGCCACTGGGTTGTGATAGTTATAATAGTAGGAGGGTTAAAATAAACAAAATAATGGTATTTAGAGGTCGTTTGCTTAGCATGACAATTACATGGAATTTTGACTGGCAACTTGATTTCAGTAAGCAAGGTTTTAGTGCTTATGCAATTTTTTTTTGCTTAAGCAGCTATACGAAATTGGCCCCCGATTTGGTGCAGCAACTCAAATTTTGAAAATCAAACTATCAGTTGACTTTTTCCACATTTCACTATATGCAACTACCACACAGGAATGGCTCCAGTCAGAGAATGATCGATATCCATTTATTATTTCACTATGACATTTAATGGCCTACTCAAACCGCAACTGACATTTGGCCGACAGTTACACCCATGTACATGTATGCGAGACCAAGGATATTCTGTAAATGCAGGATATTAGCAAAAATAGGGGGGGGGGAAGGAAATGTCAATTTAGGTGCGACGAAAACCCAACATAAGGTTTCTGTGGTAATTCCAGGCAATCAAGTAGGGACCGACAACCCAATCCACACAGTGCCCTGACAGACTCACGCCGTTGTCACCAGTAGTGGTAGTCGAGGAAAAGGACCACTGACCCAACGTGACCACCGCCTTAGAGAAACCTGAAGGGGATTTTTATTTACATCCCAAGTCTCCACTCAGCAGCCTCCAATGCAGTCTTGATCAGTCAGTAACCAGCCACAGTAAAGATTCAAAGCAAGATCTTGTCTGCCCAGGGCTTTTCTGAGCAGAGAAATCCTGGTAATCTCAGATTTCCTTTCCCTTTGACTGACAGGAATGGAGCCAGACTCCTTGGGGACACACTGCTTGCATCCCTGTCCTCTATTTAGCTACATGTAATACATGTACAATGCAGGGCTCAAAATATCCACCGGACTGCTAGACCAAGTCCAGTGATTTGAGCGTCAATCTAGTAAACTCCTTACTTATGATTTTTTCATATATTGCATGAAATAATATCATTAAGTGCAATATTTCCCGCCCCCCGAAAATCTTGAAGAGCTTTGAGGGCAGAAGCCGTTTGGTACTTTGATAATGATGACAATGATTATGCAATGACGATGACGACAACGATGTCCTTAAAATACTCTTTTTCTCATGATAAGTTTGGTCATAATCTTCATTAAGTTTTTGCATTTGCAATTTTGTATTAATTTTAAGTTGAACATTTGCGAGGGCACTTTCCCAATCTTTCAAAGGGTATGATTTAGCTTAGGTGTCGGAAATACATGCCTTTCAATGTTAAATTGTGCATCCCTTTTGTTTTTCAATTAATTAACATATTTCCCCAAAGTTGATTTTGGTTGAATTTTTATGGGAGGTACATGTACATGTACATGTACAAATGTAGCTAGAGTCCCAATAAATACATTGCCACTAAAATGTGCCTGTTAACCAACATGTCAGGGTACTCGTCAATTCGGTCGAATCACAACTCAGTGCGCCGCCAGCGGCAAGCCGGGAAAGGCCAATTTCCCACTTTTGGGGTCGACATCGTGTCTATCATGTTGTATGGACAGTACAGCAATATGGATTTCGCGCAAATGCGAGTGGATGAGTTAAAGACATTTTTGACTAATCGGGGAATATCTTGTGCAGGAAAGAAGAGAGAAGAGTTGATAGATTTAGCGGAGAAGGGGTGTAAGTACGGTCGATGCATTGGCGATACCCACTTCCGGTTTTGCGATGTCGACTTTTTCCCATGATGCACTGCGTAATTTGGCCTTTTCCCGGCTTGCCGCTGGCGGCGCCCTTGTTGTGAATCGACCGAATTCTAAATACACTAATATATCCTTCTACGTGTAAATGGTTAATACTGGCGTATGTACATTTTATTTTCCTCCCAATAATGATCCAACTGGGACCTGGCTGTTTGAGGCTTCTCTGAATAGTTAAGTCTCTGATACAGAGGTGAACCCAAGATTTTCTACCTTTCATTTGCATAAATTTAAAACAGAAACAAGTTAGCTTTCACTGTAAAGTTGATTTTGGTTTGTTGTCATCCCAACCATAACTGAATGTACATGTACGGTACAGTTCATCGCCACGGACAATTTGATGGCATGTTGAAAATGTACAAAAATCCAGGCTTTCGTGAAATTTAAGCACAAAATCTATATTCAGTGAAAAGCGACTTGCACATCTAGGCCAGTTTCAGTATGTTATCTTGTTTCTTGATTTGCCTGGTAAGTTACAGTTTCTGGCAGGCACTGAAAATGGATTTTTGCAGAATTGGGCACCTGACGCTGCTAATCAGAGAGAAAATATGCTTAGTAAAAACAGGTTACCAACCACTTAAATTTGCTAATCATTTTTTTTTTCCTGTTGATATGAGCAGCTTTGTGAATATGGCACTGATCTCATTCCAAGTGAGGCAGGCATAGGGTTCAGAAGTGTAGAACGAATAAGATCAGCTAAAAATAAGCGTTAAAAAATGTTCTTCAGAAAACTGGCTGATGTTAAAAGAAAAAAAGTTTGGATAACCTACCCAATGTCGGTAAGGGGGAGCTTGTCAAAGCCCCTCTTGTAGCAGAGAAAGACGGAAGAGCTTCCTATACTGCCATGGTTCAGGTCGGCAACAAAGCCGGAGGGTGTGGTCTCAATGACTGTGAAGCCTGGAGGGGGCTGGTTTGAAGAAATAAAACAAACAGAAAACAGACGTTACAGATACGTGACGATTGTCGTAGCTACAGTGAAAGGACACTGTGCTTCAAATGCTAAATGCATTTGGAGACAAAAATCAGGCCATGCATGCGCCACTAATGTCACCATCCAAAAAGGTCAATTTGTTCAACTTTATCTGTCCTTTTTCATTTAACCCTAACCCCCTAAGACCCTCTTTGCTAGAAACCATCCTCAATCCTCCAAAATCCTCCAATTGCCCTGCCCCAAAAAATGCATTCATCCTCAATCCCCCAAAATCCTCCTGTGCTTTAAACACCATTCATCCTCATTCATCCTCAATCCTCCGCTTGAAACGCCATTCATCCTCAATCCTCCAAAATCCTCAAACTGCGAAAAGGATTTTGGAGGATTGAGGTGGGTTAGGATTAATGATACTTAAGCTTTCCAAAATTGAATCTGCCTTGATTTTCTACATATATACATGTACATACAGGACTTCACGTGATAATTTCTGGAAATCTGGTCATGGGGAACATTCCTCATTATGCTCCAGAGGGTCACTGATGTTATTTTTGCAGGGTCATCAGTTACATCTATATTACCAATCACACACGAAAGGTTTCAAGAGAGATGCTGTTGTGGTAACTTCAAAAACCCTTAGGATATCGTCTTTAAAAATACTTGGAAATTTATTTATAATATCCAGCTAATGCTGATAACACTTCCATTTTATGAAGGTTCTGGCCAAAAAAATACAGGAATAAATTTTGAACCATTTGTCTCTTCAAACTGAAGCAATTACATGTGATCATTAGCCTTCTTAAGAAATGACACAATGACGGCACCATTTGATATGGGTCAAACTCCTGTATTTTGCCGTGAAACTTTTGTTTACACCCAAACAAATGACACCATCCAATTGTGTGTTTGTCAGTGAGCCTACATGTACGTGCACTGTATATATCTCCGAGGACAAGAGGAGAAAGAAAACACAAAGAAACCTTTCAGTCCTCGAACGTAGAGTCTTTTGTTGAAATCGGTCCTCGAACGTAAGGATACGTGCTTAGTCTATGGGGGTTGGTTATATTAAAGGAACAATAGGAAACACAAAGCATTGTCCTCGGACGTATTGGGGAAGTACGACTGGGTGTGTACACAATGTACATGTACATGTACATGTATGTTTACATTTTACACTTTTTAAGTTCCCGCCCCCACTCGACATTTGACCTTAATTTTCCCAGAATGCCTAGGCAAATACGCCACAGCCTTCGATTAGCCTCATTTTGTGGCTTCCACACTGTGTAACCCCGTGTTTTAAAGTGTAAGCTAATTGAATGCACCCTATCTGACTTCAATGGATTATATCTTAACTTTTGTTGACAAATATTGAAAACCCAATGCAAAAGGCGATCATTTTCAGGGGATGACCTTGCCATAAGGCTCAAGGGGGCACACATACCTTTTCTCCCTGGCCTCGGATGATAATGGCAACGTCGGTGATGGGGGCTAGAGAGCGGGGTGGTTTCCGTACCCCTTCGCTCTGTATCTCCTCCTCAAGTGGCCGGGAATTTTCGGTCAAGCCAGCCACCACAAAATAGTTGGCCACCCGCGGACCACCATGGTCCTCCATGACTGGCACCCTCTCAGAGGATTCTGGCTAATGCACAAAAAAACAAAGCGAGAGAAACATTTGGTTATTTCAAACTATAATTCTCTGAACATTGCTTAATCTTCTCTTGACGGGTCAAAACGTCACCCTGAACACCCTGGAGGTTTGTGCGGGCCACTGAATCATGTAATTACATGCTCATACTTTCTAAGCTTGCCGAATTCTAAAGCAACAGTTGGCTTTTCCCTTCTATTCCTTGGGGAAATAATAGCCACCTCTGTCACTCTTCAACATAAAGCTGCGGCCGTTTGGGAATTACAAAATTTGGGAGCCAAGGATGGTGTTCGGTATAACCGAATGTTCAGTATAGCGGCGTTCCATTGTAGTAAATTTACACATTTAAAGGTTTGGCATTGGTAGAGCTAACATAGCTGCAGGTTGTGTTTATACTTTGTGTTTGTTTCATCATGCATTTATACATGGTACATGTACATGTACATATGAACTAAGGAATTACAGGTTGTAAAAATTTCATTTTTGAGCTTGTTTTGTACCAAAAAAGGGTATTACTACAGAGCTTATTTTTATGCCAATTTGTGGCTTTTTGACACTCGAGTCCACAATGTCATGAATCTCCACAACAGTCTATTTATATGGTCTATTTTCATACATGTATGTTTATTGCAAAAATATTTTTAAAACTGATTACTCAATAGCCTTCAAATCAAAGTCACTTGACTAGTTTAAAAATCATGCAGTTAAAATGCCAAACAGCATGACTTATCCTGGCAGGTTGTGGCAATAAAACAAAATGGAGGTCAACAAAGTGACTGGTTTTTGTTTTGTTTGGTTTGGTTTGGTTTGTTTGTTTGTTTTTTTCTTTTTAAACAAGATACATAGTATATTTACACACATGTACACGTAGTTCTTCAGTTTACATAACTGAGAAAAGCGGACTAAATTTCCTTGGCGCGTACCAGCACAATCATGAATTTTCAGTGAATTATGAAACGAAGTGCCAACCCACTGCAGGAACTGATAGACTGCCGTTATTATGAACAACATCCAACATGGGTCGAATCAGGAAAGGTGCTTAAGGGATAACTCAGGAGACAGGCCGCTGCTTAAATAACGCTTCACTGTCAAGATTAAATTCCAGTAAATACATGTATGTCCAGAGTATTGACAGATAATACTCTTTGAGGCAGACGGGGTTCAGTTTTTCACACATTACTCGGAAATTGGAATTATCGCCTTCAAGTCTAGACTTGTCTCAGAGATGAAGTGGCGTAAAAATAATCAATACTCTGAGATCTACCAGTGGCACAGTGGGGGGTTGTAAAGCTGATTAATAAAAGGACATCCGATTCCATGGTACATGTATGATATATCAGGGATAACACAGTGGTTCTCAGCTAGGGCCTGAAAATAAACCAATTATTCATGTTGAAGTCTAAAGTTACAAGTACATGTACAAGTAGCCTTGCATTCAGTGAAAAAGCCTAAGTATTGGCTTTTACATGGTACAAATGTACTTGAGAACTGGCATCCCTGGATATGTGTACATGTGGAAACTATTAAGCTTTAAGGCCGGAAAACCCTAGAGTGTCTGTCGCATTGTAAACATGCTACATGTATATGGAAGTCTGCCTCAGTCATGTTGACGAAGGAACAAGGCCAAGGAATATAGGTTGCCGTGACGATGGGTCCAAACAAATACATGTACTGTATGTTCAAGATGAGACAGCTGAGTAAACTTAGGTCAAGGACAGATTTAGACTTTGCTTTACACAATTACTCTTGCAGATGGAAGACATTAAAGAATGTGTCCTGAATTGCAAAATCTTACACATGTCACTATGTAACACGGACATCAAAAACGTCACACTTTTAGACCCCAAATTTATGGAATGACACACTCGTACATGTACATACATGCATGTGAACTTCCAAGTTCCAACGACTGCTTGTATTCAAAAACAACTGTTAACGACCCACTGGATTTGGATAAAAGAATGAGGTGCTTTGATAATAGCACAGGCCTTGATGGCAAAGGTTCAATAAATATTGAGTTCAGATTCATAAAGACTATACCCATGTACACATGTACATTTGTATGTACATGTATGTACGTTTTGTATGTATAACGAAGTCAAATACCAGGAGAAAAACTGGTACACCTTAACCTCATAACCTCACCTTAACCTTATTCCAAGACAAAAGCAAATGTACATGTACAGTGTGATATGACATGTACATGTACTGTACATCGTTTCATACCACAGGACTACCTGTTAATGTCCAGTGTACACTTACAAATTCATATAAAATCTACTCAAAAGATTTGACGGGGAAAATGCTATAACCTACATGTACATACATGTACATTATTATCCATATTTCAACATTGTGTAATTCCACAAGTCGTTATGTACATGTACATACATGTACATCATGTACCACAACCTACATGTACATTACAGAAATCAATGGGAATACATGTACATGTATGTCAAGTGATGTATGTAACGCTTCCTTAAAATTAGACAGTAATATTACAGAAATGACAACAAGGTGCACATCAGATTCGTACACATGTTACATCGTACCTGGTGAGAATGTCTTGAAAGTATAATACAGCTTTGGTAATGATCTAAATGGATCAGTTTCAATCTGAAAGCTAACTGCTTATAAAGATGGTGCGGGTACCCATCCTCCTGAGCTGAGAAATATTGAGAAAATTGTATTCAAACTCTTCCAAAAAAATATGGACATTTTCTTGTGACTGATGACAGATTAGGCTCAAACTTTGTTACTTCATGGATATACAACATGTACATGTATGTTGAATTCCACAAAAGTCTGTCAATGTTAGGATGTACATGTATATCATTTATTGTACATGGTGTACGTTTTTCTAATTTTTTTTTAACATCCTTGAGAAGATCACAAATGCAACGCATAGTTGGAGATCTGTGTATAAGAAAATGGAAGTCACTAGAGAAGGGCTGTAATTTACAGCAAAACCATCACGGATAAATCTTGCCTGCATGAGTGTACAACATCCAAAATGGTTTGAACGGAAGCTCGTTCGAGACGCCGTTGCGTGTCCTCCAGACTCTTGATCCTGGTCCATGTAATACATTCACTGAACCAGAGGAAAATCCCAAAGATCTGATCATGCGCTAGACAGCACCTGCACTTTGAAATTAATCAATTGCGTGGTAACGCTGCGCACTGCATCAGTGCATGAACCGATGCATGAATGGCAGCTATGTACAGCATTTTGTGCACACGTACATGTACATCTGTACCTCACTTGATTTACCCCCCCCCCCCCCCCCCCTTGGGCAAGATGCATAGACATTTCTAAATTACAAATGTTCTGGTCTAGATCAGACAGCAAGATTGATGATGCATGTATTGCCTTGGTGTACATGATTATGTCCGGGTCAACTTTACAGTTCACCTTACATTGTACTTGTCAGATTATATGTGGCTTACTTGTCAGAAATTGACCTTCCTTTAATTTCTTGGTGTTCATTCATCTGCATGCCCATGAAATTAATGGAATCAGGAAAAGAAACTGAATTACTTCCGCTACCTGTACAACACACTTGTAGAAATGTTGTTTCAATGATTACATGTATTTGACTGCCCTTCACATGAGCCCTCATTATCAGTTCTGTTTTTCATATGGCCCTGCTGTACAACAAAAACCAAGCACAAATTGTTGGATTCTGCAGTGTACTGGTACCACCTACATGTACATGTACATGTACTACACGACAGAGAGGCATTTTACAAAGTTACGTACATGTACATGTACCCTTGCTCAATCCAATAAAATACAACAGGTATTTGATGAGCCCTGCCAAATCTAACAAAATCAAACATTGTAGAAGTCTGCTTCCACCCTCCTACTGTTAACTTCCACCCTGCTAAGTGCTAACTACATGTATGACAAAATCCAACAGGTATACAGGTATTTACAATGTACCTTCTACCATGCTGAATACAACAATATGTGTCTTGACTGCTTGTGTTGACTGCTAAATCCAACAAATGACAACAGCTTTTTACCATTGTTGGATTTTGTTGGGTTAAGGGTTAAGATGTATGACACAATAAAATAAACACAAACAACATCCTCTGCAGATGTTCTTTGGCAGTCAAGATAAAGGTGTCCTCAAATGTACATGTATGATAGGACCACACAGCAAAGGCAGAGCTTCTGTTTGAAGCAAGCTCATATGGCACACCAACTTCCTTTCAGCCAAAAACACACTCATCCTCAATCTTTGGGCTGTGCTCTAACAAATCAGATCCATCTTTATCGACTGAAGGATTCCCTTGTGAACAATTAGTCTTCAATCAACCTATGCATACATGTACGTATATTGCAGTCCTGAGATTCATGGCTTGTTTTACTGGACCCATGAGTTACAGCTTGCAATCAAAGATTCAATCGCAATCATCGTAACTGATCCCTGGCGTCCGCCGCTCGCCGCCCAGTGCATGCAATGTAATCATAAATTTCATCTCAATAATTGCAAATAATCGTGACAGCGATCTCTATGTGCTATGAGAGCACACGAAATGTATCCATCATTGCAGATAATAAGTAGTAACACAAAATGTATAATGCGCACTGGCTCTGAAAGCCATTCAAAGGCGCCAGTCCAAATGTAAAGACCAGAAAAACCTCAGTCCTTGCACAAAGCCAGCATAAAGAGATGTGTTTTGTATGCATACATTTACTTTACAAAGTATTATTGTAAAACCTGTAAAACCATGACTTTCTTATAAACCTATAGTGTATTCACTGTTCAAGTCAAATTGCATGTTATTTTATCATTTTTCAAACAAACAAAATGCTTTGAATGCATGCTCGACTAAGAACTTACAATGAGGGGATGGTTTATAGAGGATGTTGACTGCCAAGAGAAATCTGCGCATCATTCTTTAGTTTTATGTAGATTAAGGTACATAATAAAACGGCCAATTATTTCTGCCACAAAATAATAAAATTACTTTTGAGAGCTGTTTTTATCAAGTCCCAATTTTGTCCGAAGGTGCCATTTGTGTGAAAGTCACAAACATAACTAATGTCACAAGACGAAGTCCCCTTTTGTCCCTAATGCTAGACACAAAAGGGAGACTGTTTGTCATTTCTCTCAGCAATCAACACTTTAACAGATTTTTCAAAATTATTACTAATGCCCCTACTGAATATTATTTTTTCATACATTGTGCAATAGCTACATTGTAGGCCTACTACAGTTGTTTTTTTTTGTCTAATTACCCTTTTTTTTTTTTTTTTTTCAAACCTTTAAAAGTAGTGTACATGATTGGTCATTGTTGCAATTTTCAGAAATGGGCGGATTTTTGGGTATTTTATAGGAATTATCGTTCCACTGACCTGTTCAAAGTTTTGCGTTGTTGGATGGCAAAAAAACGAGAGGAAAACGGCGCTCGTTTTCAACCGTCGGGCGGATAATAGCATTGAGTCAAGGCGCGCGTGGCTACATGGATGCGTGACACACCTCGAATGCCAGCATGTCCGGGGCGCTACTTGTCCGGGTAGCCACGCGCGCCTTGACTAAAGGCTACAGGGCAGTTTTCCAATGATTTCCAGCTGGAAATCGTTGGAAAACGATATAAATGTCCACTTTTCTTGACAACAGCACACCTGGTGCCAAGGGCGGATCCAGAACACAATTTTTGGGGGGCCAAACATTTTTTTTGTGCAATCTTTTTGGGAGGGGCCAAAACAATGTTTGGCTGAGTTTTGTGGGCAGGTGTACACAGTGGCTGCCTTTTTGCGATGGGGGGGGGGGGGGGGGGGGGGGGGCATGGCCCCCTTTGCCCCCCCCCCCCTGGATCCGCCATTGCCTGGTGCCATAATTTTACAGGACGATTGAGACTACTATTAACTTACAGTCTAGTAAGGTACATGTATTTCGTAATAATTCAGTAAAAAACAAAAATGGATTAACAATCGTGTGTACACTACATTTAAGTAAAAAAATAAGCACTTTTTAAGTTTAGTGCTCAACTACATGTCATACACTTGGCAAAAAGATTTATTGGCATAACTTTGTGTTCCATATCCCTTTGTACAATTCCCATGTACAATGCACGTGTTCTGGTACATATGCTTTGAAAGGGGGACACCTTATTTCTAAGCTGCCAAAATCCTGTGGAAAAAAAACCCAAGGTTTGACAAGTGACCTCCCTTATAATTACACTTCAGTAATACAATGGGAAATGGGTTGGGTTTGTGAATGGTTTTCTGGGTAAGGTGTACCACTACAAATAAGTATAGAGTACCGAAGTGATGACGTCAATCAATGCAATGTTTGGAACCAGAATACATTCTAAACTGCATGTGTGTAGAACCATTGCCCCGGCAACTGACGTCAGACTTCGGTACTCTATTATACTTGAACACGATGTCTTTACTCTTTGTACACACACAACAGACGGGAAAACTTTTTGCATTTCAATAAAAATTTCTATGCCATCGGATAATAAGACAGTTCAATATTACAACTGCACATGTGCACAATGACATTTGATCCCGAATGACCCGCGTGACCTAACGCGCGCGTGTGAACGCAAAAGGTGGTCGCACAACGCGGACGTGTTAAATTCAATCAGAATGGGCGTTCCCGTAACATTACGTCAGCAATTTTATCCCGAATAACCTTTGACCTTAGAGATACTGAACTGGCAAATTCAATGGTTTCATTTTAAACAAGAGTCCATTTGCGCACGTGCAATGACTAAACTTTTTCAACTATTGCGTTGCGTTGCGTTGCGTTGCGTTGCGTTGCGTTGCGGGGATGGGAGGAATGGCAACCCTTCTCTGAAAACTACACCTGCTGTGAATCCGCTATTCCACTTCAAACCTTATGAATAACCTATGAGCCCCCTTTTTTTTCAATTTGCAACCAGCTTGACATTCCAAAAAGTTCAGAGACACAAAGTGGTCTGGCAGCCCCCAGAGTCCACACCAAACTCAAACAGAACAAGGGATTTCTTTGCCTGAATAATGCCCGCCTCCACATGGGACCGCATTCTGCAGAAGCACAGTGTACATAGTCGAGAACTTTTCCCTTACAGAAAGTAATGGGCATTCCAGGCTGCACCCATGGAGGTGGGAAAATCTACAATACCTGCCAGTTATCATAACACTGGATTCTTGCATGAAAAACAGCTTTGGTTACGGTATTGTTGTGGTTCTCTCTGGTTCAGACCTTTAAATGGGATACTGTGAAGTGGCTGTTGGGTCACCAAGGTACATAACTACTGAAGAGACTACATGTACATGAAGGTGATGCACAAGGGTGAACCCCAGGGTTATTCCTAAACAAATCCCATTAGCCTTTTAGAGGTATGGCGGACACAATAGGAGGGCGCTATTTGATTTGGGTAATCAAATAGCACCCTCCTATTGTGTCCGCCATACCTCTAAAAGGCTAATTAAGTGTTCCCCTACAATTCCTTTGCCAATGCATGAGTAGCCACCACTTCTCTTTTTTTGTTTGCCCTTTTATTTTGGGGGGGGGGGGGGAATTAATGGTAGCCAACAATTTAACATTTTGTGGCTCTTAAAAAAAAATCATAATTTGTTACAGAGAACCTGCAAAGGGTCATTTCAACCCATGAAGATTGGCCAAGTCTGTGTGTGGCCCAGAGGGAGGGCTGCAATGCCGTTTAACATGAAGCACTGTTCACACCGATTAATCAAACACCAGTCGGAATACATTTTCAATTTTGGATTAAAGGCTGGTTCGTACAATGTCCAGGTGCTGCAAGTTTAAGCAAATCCAAAAGTGAAGCAAATTTTGTGACGTCAACTGCATTTTCACTGATGTTCAGTCTTCATACCCAGATGAATCTGTTTCACCTTCAAATTCGTGTCAAGTATGAACCAGCCTTTAGGTTGAGTGTGAACCCCAGGGCCAAAATTCATGGTGCTAAGCACACGATTTTCTGCTTACGGAGCCTTCATCCATTTCAGACACATCCTCACATATGCACCCTTACGGGGGTGCCTCTATTGTCCACTTTACTTTCCTTCTATTATTCTCCTTTGTCCCTATTGAAATCTCAAACTCCATAGCGTTTTCCTCTTGGGGCACCTAGATTTCAAAAGACTTCCTCGTCCCACACCCTTGTCCCCATTGTTACCCATTGTGCAAGGTACATGTACTCTATACAGGAATTCGCCGACGCCATTTTTACAGTAGTGCCGCGCTCGCGTGCAGGCTGCCCGCGTTCTTTAATTTGATTCGCGTGCGCATTTTGGCAACATCCTGTTGGTCAAAGCTGCGTCGAGCGCTTGAGTCTAACACGCACGCGAGTAAATGCTTCTAATTTTGGCCGGATTAGTCTATAAGGCAGTATCATATACATGTAGGAACATGTACATGCACAATACGCAGTAAGCACAGCAACAAACTTACTAAAGATTAGTAAAGAATACCTGATGAAGCAGTTCTAGAATCACCTTGTAAGATTAAACTTTTCTGCTACCCATCAAGCAGTTTCCAGGTACACGTACATGTTTGGCCTCTTGAATACTGCAGTGAACATGGGTCATTACGTGCCAAATCACCTACTGTAAATGTCTGAAAAATTGTCAAGGGTCTGACTTAGATTGTTAAAACTTTTTCTAAAAGTACCTTAAAACCCTACCCCTGGAAATTCGTATTGATATTGATGGATTTAGCAGTGTTAGGATCTCATTAACACATGCAAAATTTTTGTGTCCAACTCCAAGTGGTTTCTGTGATATGACCCCCTGAAAATTCCTAGCCCACCCCTTTTTTCCCATTCATAGTTGCAGTGTGCACCCATGAAGTTTTTTTGGAGGCCCACACATGCTCCGAAATGCATCAAGGTTTGTATCTGGAAATTGATCCATATGATGAATGGCATCCACTGTGCAAGATTCTCCTATCAAAAGTATCATACCATGTTTCGTTTATGCAGGTCCCCAAAAACCCTTTTTTGGAGTGATCCACTTTTTGCCATTTCCCCCCTCCACGCCCACCCCTGGGTGTGCACAAGGATAGTCAGAGAGACTTCATACATGTACTTCATATGCATACACACTACATGTACGTGCATGTGTTTACTTCTTATCAAGGATTAACCAATCACACCCTTTTGGGGGGCGTGGTCAGGGTCTGAAGGTGAGTTCACAGAGAAAAGTACCAAAATATCCCCCTCTTCTGATGGGCGGTTCACCCGATAGGCCACTACCCACCCAACTGAAGGCCTTTTCACACTACGAAAAATCTCTGTGTTGTACCCGGGTCCGACACGTGTTGACTTTTAACACAACATTTTCAACACGGCACTGACCCGTGTAGAGCGTTCAACCCGGATTGAAACTAACCCTGCTCGGGAGGTGGGTTGAGAGCTCTCGACCCGTGTAGAGAAGTTTGACTCGTGTTGAAAACACCTCTGGGTTGAGTTCGACCCGTGTCAACCGCGTTGAGTAGTGTGAAAAGGTACAATGTAGCGTAATTGACCCGTGTTGACATTTTTAAAAAGTCTACACGGGTTGGACCCATGTAGATTTCGACACGGGTCGAACGTACATAGTGTGAAAACGCCTTGAAACTTGTTAAGGTAACCCTCAGTTCACCCTTGCACTTCACCCTGTACATGAAAAGAGGATGTCAAATCAGACATCTGGTCTTTGAGGATGTAAGTTTATAGTGGGATTATAAATGGCAACACAAAAAGTGAACAGGACATGAAATGATAGTTAGCTTTTCTGTTCTAATCTCAGAGCCTTCCGTATTAGGCTGTGGCTATCGGACACGTTCCCACTCAATGGAAGAATCTGACATGACACTATGAACACGTAGTCCTACATACGTGTATGCCGTTGTTGCGTACATGTACAAAAATGTACATGTACATGTACTTTTTGAAACACCTGACTGAGAAATTGCATCATCTCACACATATGTGCTGCGGTGTACAATGAGTAAAATCAATCAGTACACACCTGACTGAAATTTTCAAAGGCAAATGTCTGATCCTTTCATTTTTTAATTAGTGAAGTGCATACATGTTTGGCACGAATATGTATGTAATACAGGTCTGAATTATTATGAGCTTCTAGGATAAAGGAAGTACCTGGATGCAAATGTGATACAGTACATGAACGTGTACTGCACACACAATGGGTGCATTACATACATGTATATACGTGTAGCCAGTTTAACACGAGCGCTAAAAACACATCCGCGATGATTGGCGCCGGGTGTCTGATGCCTGCAAGGATGCCTGCGATTTCATCGCAGGCTTTCACACGATACAACAGTCTGGTAGCGAACGTCCCTTGGTTTGCAGTGTTTGCATGCATGGGTCCAAGGCCACACGTGTATCGCTAGTACTACGATACTCTATGAACGATGAAATGTATACATGTAGGGTACCAGTGATTTTCCCGTAAAATAAGGTTTTTCCTCTTTTAAAAACAATCATAGTATTTTAGTTTTAACTGATTTGGACGTAAAATTATGGTACTGTGACCTACATTTGTACGTGACCCTACCGGTAGTTTTCGTGTTTTAACGTCAATTTATGCAAATTTACATGCAATTTGTACAAATAATTAGGCCTATAACATATTTGCTGTAAATATACAGCAGCACCTATGAAATGCTGTTTATTTACAGAGAATCTACTGTTCTACAAAAAATCATATTACGCAGCAAGCAACTAACCAATAAAAAAAAGAATTTGTGTTTACAAAAGCCATGTTAACCCCTTGCGTACGGATGACGCCAAATGGCGCCAAAAAAAACAGTGCCACCAGGCCGGATGACGCCTACAGCCGCTATTTGTGCATTTTCGATCCATTGTTGGATTATTGTGTATGTTACCCTTGACTGCAAAAGCACATTGTGGCCGTTTGGATGCACAGGTCACCCCGGCACCCCGGCGCCTGATTATAGTGTTTCCTTTCTCCATGTGTAGAGCAACAGCAAACTGCGCATGCCTAAAGGCGATTTCACTGCACAGTATCCCTGTGAAAATCGCATCGACACATTCACACGACCAATCACGGTGATCGTCGCACGGATGTCGCATCTATGCGAAATTTTGGAGGAGGTCTCAATCCCTGTCATGAACTGCACGGGACCCATGCGATTTGGTGACTAGGGATACACTTTCACACGGCACGGAATCCGTGCATTCGTGACATCGATGCAATTTCATCGCACAGGACCTGTGTTTCCAATGATCGTGTGAAATGGGCTTTTCATTCACTATTTTGAGTAGTGTAAGGTGCATACATGGTATGTACAGGAATGTGTAAATTACCTTGGGGGATGCATTAATAATAGCACAAACTCATTTTCAGTTTAAAAGCCTAAAAAAATACAAAGTTGATTGATGAGAAGATCTTGCCCTGTTGCAAAATGAGTAACTACGACAGCTCCAAATGTTCAATTCATACAATGTATATAAAGCTAAAGGTACAGAGAATGCACTGTACTGGGCTTGCAAATTCCAAGTCCATTTGAATTTGTCTACAGGAGGGAAAGAGTAATTATGACATGAAACTTACAATTTATCATAAAACAGAACATCAAAAAACAGCCAAGCCTCACTGCTGACCACACACACCACTGGATGAACATCCCTGTCTGCCGCCTCCACACCATCAATAACCCCACAAGCGCAACCGCCTGTTGTCTTTCCGTTGCCTTTCCGCAGGAGACCAGCTCTAATCGCAATCGTACAGTATCAGATTACACTTATACAAATCTCCGAGAAGCCCTTGCCTTTGTCAAATTGCCATTAATGGATGATGCTTCCAGGGGTCTGTGGAGTACTTGATGGAACTGGTTCAAGGGCGTGTAGGACATGTTTCAAGGAACCTGCCCCGAGGGTCCCAAGAGAGGAAAACATCCCGGAGCTGATATACATAATCACGTATACATACATGTACATTTGTACAGTATACCTGCTTGCACATGTATTATGTGCGACTGTCCTATCTTTTTGTGAACGATTCAGAGCTACGGTATAACTTCCAATATGGGTTGGGGGGATTTTCAGGAATCACTGGTTATAATGTTCATGTGATAATCGTATTTTTTCCTCCTTAAAATTCTCAGGGGTACATGTACAAATATCCCCTGCCCCCATGTCCCCCACGACCCATTGATATACCAATATGTGATAAAAGCCCATGTAAATACCGAGGATAGAATTTATACAACCGATGAGTATACCACCAAACGGGGAAAAAAAGGGGTCCGGACTGTCAAAAATTCATCCCATGTTTGCGGCACGTCCCCGTGTGGCTATTTGTAGCGAGTTCCCCCCCCCCCCCCCTCACATACACAGGTCTACATCCAATGTGCATAACATCATAACATGTAATAATGTCACGTGCACTACAGCAATCCATCCAAAAATAGCAGCCAAGCCAGTGCTCATGCCTGAGATGACCCTTGACCCAGACAACCTTGATAATGAATGCAGCAGACAGGGTGTGAAGTCATTCAAATTTGGGTTCAGAGCCAAACCCTGGGGACCATTTTTTGTTGTATTTGTGCAGTCAAGGCAAGCACTCCTGGCATGGCTTCTCAAACTCAAAATTCCCTTCAAATTCTCAAGGGAATTGAGCAGGTTCTATTTTTTGCCCTCCTGGTTTCCGGTAAGCCATTGGAAATCATGCCAGCCCCTCCAGGGATTTCGATGACAAATTATGCTGTTTTATCATGTTGCACAAAATAGAAGCCTTCTTCCCGTTTTAAGTAAATGTACAACATGTATAGCGAGTTCAACTCGAAGTGGTTTATCTCCGTTTTTGAGGTTACGTAGAACTTCCGCTCATTTACATAAAGCGCGCGCTAGTTCATGTGTACATCATAAAATTGTGTGTATGGGATGCGTACACGCATGGGAGGCATCATGTATAATGTGTGCGTGCACAGCTTTCAACTTGTTGCCGGCGTACGTGCTTTTTAACACTTCACAATACATGCATTCATCGCATGTTATTTTTCTTACCATCGCCATTGGATTCCAACGTATCCACGATCATGCCGAGGGGGGGGGGGGGGGGTGTTTACAGCCGGTCTTGACCCAAGCACTCGGTCAAGTTCGTCGAAGAATTCACAGCTGGAACGTCCCCTACCACTGCGCCTATTAGAATCCACCGTGGCCTTAAATTTGTGTTTTATGGTTTTCATTTTGCTACATATATGCTTTCCAAATTTCTATCTTATCCCAGATCATTTAATTTGTCTGGGATAGTCGTTTGTAGATTTTGGAGTTTCTCGTGAGTGGATCGTCGAGGGAACGTTGAACATCATCCTCTGCCCACAACGCTATGAGGGCCTTCACTTCTACTTAGCCCAGTTTGCCCCACGTGGGTCTAACGTTAGATCCGGATCCTTTCTCGGTCGCTGATGAAGTTGAAGCAGTGGCCATGATGCAATGGTGAACAGTTTTTTTTTTTAAATCAACAACCGCTTCAAAAAATGTCGGAACAATGAACTAAATGTAAGGGCAAAAGCAGGCTTTACTGCATTAGCAAAGATGGCGATTGATGGACCACGCTAGCGCTACATGTACGTTGGCGTGTCGCATGCATGTGCATGCTGTGTATAGGACATGCACTGACAACCGCGATTGTTTACACAACAAAAAGCACGCCACAAAAGGGGTTACATAACTGGTCAACTGCGCTGGCTAAAACAGGAAGCGTTTTAGCTAAAACCGTTTAGACATCGTTGTAAAAGATAAAACAGTTGTGGTTTAGCGCTAAACCCACCCTCCCTCCGAGGTGTTATAAATCACGGTTTTAGCGGCGAGATAAAACCGATTCTGGCAACTGTAAAACCGATTCTGTCAACTTTAAAACCATTCAGACACTGTTTTAGCTAAAACTTTATCCCAAATCGAGTTCAACTAGTGTTTTAAGCGAATTTAAAACGGTGTCTGAACGTAGCCAGAGACTACTGGTACATGTAAGTAGTGATCACTATAAGATCTCACTTCCAAAGCTGCTTAATCACATGATGACTTGATGTACAAATGTACACATTTTTATCGTCAATTTTTTTAGTTGTATTCCTCAAAGATTTGGAAAAATAACACTTGCAGTAAGGCTGTTCGATATGACGATATTTCCCGATATTTCGATATATTTTTCATATCGAAAATCGTATCGGCCCCTTTAAAAAACACCGGAATATCGGGGAATTCGATATACCGAAGAATATCGCGATATTGCTTTTCGATCGCAGCGTTCAAGATTTATCTAAGACTCCAGATTACCTTGTTCGAAATTCCAGTTATTTCCAATAAATTTGACGGTAGAATAGTACATACATGTACATGTAACGTATGATTTACAATGGAGGAATACAAAAATACATTATGTACTAAAATGTGTTGTTTCTTAGTTCGTTTTCTAAACCCCGACAAAACTCCGCACCGTTCATTATATAGCGCACATGTGTGCGTCGCGTGCACGCATTCCATCGTGGGTGTAGTCTTGGTCAAGTGCAAACAACCGCACTAAATGCTCTACCGTATTATTCCCAGTGTACAATGCATGGGCACGTGCAACATGAAGCGAAATTCGCCTTGAGAAAAGGCTACTAAGACGTAGGGGGTTAGAGCAATTGCTTCAATAACTCCAACCCCTAAAGCGCATCTGCGCGTGCGCGTTGCTTTGTTGCTAGCCTTGGTCAAGTGCAAGCAACCGCACTGAATGCCACCGTCTTATTCCCAGTGTACAGTGGTAGTGCACGCGCAACGCGAAGTGAAATTCGCCTTGACAAAAGACAAACACAAACACGTGCGGCGCATGCGTTGTACAATGTACATGTACAATGTCTGTCTATCTTGATCTTGTGTGCGCGGGTACACAATTCACAAGAAGACATACAATCATACGATGTTTTTTTGACAGCTCACGTGTGATATTGTAGGCGTCCATGGTATTAATTATTTGACGTTACTAATCAACAATGCCGAAATAGAAACAAACGTTAGTCTTTCTGAAGTGCCGCAAAAGAAGCCAACTGAAGGTAAATGTCGTAGTACTCCAACTTTACTCAACGAGTGAAGCCTTGTCAACCCGGTCCCCCGATCTTGCCGGCCCCGGCCCGATTCGCGATCTTGGTGGTCGGCCCCGATCTCATGATGCCGTGGTGATTTCCATCATGTATTTTTGTATTCATCCGTGATTTATATCATGTATTTTTTTTTATTCTTCTTCCGGTAAGGAAAAAGTGACGTCATCACGATAATATCGAATATCGCGATATTTTTTTGCCGATATTTCGGTATCAAAATAAATGGATATCGAACAGCCTTAACTTGCAGATTGTTATGTTTAAGGTTATAGCACCAACATGGCAAATTCACAGATTTATACCGTTAAGTTTTGAGAAATGTCTCTGTACATTTAATTTTATTTCCCATTTGTTTTAATATAAAAGATTTCTGGATGCTGTCACAGTGTACACAGACAGGGGGTCTACAAATGGACTAGTCTATTACATATTTTATGTACATTTATGTACACACAACACACATTTTCAGCAATGGCTTATACAAATGTACACGTATACGTGTAAATGTACACAGACCAGCTCTGGGCCTTGAGCTAGTAATGTACATGTACACACACATACACTGAATCATTTCTGTATTGTGAGGGTATTACATTAAACCTCCCTCTCTCGGTGCCAAAATGGAGCCAACTACCCTACCTATCAAAACCTATCGAGTTTCAGGTTGAAACACACAAGCTGTTGCACAGGAAGGGCTTGGGATTTTGTTGATAGGTTATGACAGTTATAACAGTAGGAGGGTTTTAAAATTCATCAATTGTCAGTCAGTGCACGGACCGAAAGAGAGCTCACTATCATAATGAGGTTGAGCCATTAGGCAGTGGATCATGCTGTCCATTATGATGTCAAATACTAAACAGGGGCTCCGACTGCTACAGAAAATAAACACACATATTGAAAATGTAAACACACATATTGAAAATGTAAACACAATGGATGAAAACATTTTGGCAACAAGACCAAAGGTCTCGTCATTACCAGCCGAAAAATGCCACTGAATGCATTTTCCTCATTACTGGCTCCTCAACTAATTTATTTTTTGCTTAGCAATTTACAATGTAAATTTGCAAAGCAATATTTATCTGCTTGGCAGTTCCATGAAAACACCATTTGATTGACAAAACAATTTATGTAATTTCTTTGTCACAAAAGTACACTTATTTTGTGTGTTCGATGTGTTCCGAAAAATAAATTCAAAAAAATTGAAATTAAGTTTTTCTTAACCAACAGACACTGTAAAGTCTTAATATACTGTGAGACACTCGGAAAAATAGAAAATGCAGTGTATACATGTACATGTACATGAATTTTTACCAAACAGTTAACACTGCAGTGTTTACTGTAGCCTACAGTGTTTACAAACGCTTTTGCTTGGAATGTTTCAGTTCCCTCTAGCTTCTCTCTTTTATCAAACTGTTCTCCCCCTTTGTTTACTGCCTACCCATGCTCAAAATTGTCTAAATAAAATAAACATATCTGATTTAAATAAATCTTAAAATAAGGCATAAAACCTGACACACAGATAAAAATGGAAAATAAACGGGAAACATATATATATATATGTATACATGTACACCTATAAAAATAAATACCATTTTGAGATTCCAAGTATGCATACACTGTACAATACTGACCTGTAGTGTACACGATTGGTAATTCTCCAAAAATTTGTTAATGAATTATTACGAAATACCTTACTAGACTGTAAGTTAATAGTAGTCTCAATCATCCTGTGAAATTAAGGCACCAGGTGTGCTGTCGTAAAAAAAATGGAAATTTATATCGTCTTCCAACGATTTCCAGCTGGAAAATCATTGGAAAACTGCCCTGTAGCCTTTAGTCAAGGCTTATGGCTACCTGGACGAGTGGCGCGCCCCGGACATGATGGCATTCATGGCGCGCCACGTGTCCAGGTAGCCACACCCGCCTTGACTAAAGGCTATGCCCGACAGTTAAAAACGAGCGCCGTTTTTCTCTCGGTTTTTTCGCCATCCAGCAACGCAAAACTTCGAACAGGTAAATGGAACGATATTTCCTATAACATACTAACCCCCAAATCCGCCCATTTTTGAAAATTGCAACAATGACCAATCATGTACACTGCCTTTAAAACTCAAAGAGATGTTTCACAATCTGACAAACCGGTGAAGTCGCCTTTTAAACAATCCAATACGTTAACCCTAATGTCCTAGGCATTACTTTGGTATAAAGAACCGAGTAGTACTACAGAATACTACAGAGTCTCTCTGTGACTGATGAATAGGTGTGTAATGACAGCAGTCTTCCTGTAGATACTGCCAACTACAAAATACTACTTCTATACATGTATTACAGTTAAGTTTGTGTCAATAAATTGGATGGCTAAGATAAAAAAATGTATCATCTCTGAAAACCAGTAATTCATACTGTGTTTCCTCTAAACCGAGCAACCTTAGTACTACATTGTACATACATACACACACATGTACATGTACATGTACATGTACATGTACATGTACATGTACATGTACATGTACATGTACATGTAGGTACATGTACATGTAGGTACATGTATTACATACATGTATTACATACATGTATTACATACATGTATTACATACATGTATTACATACATGTACACTATTTGGGGTGAAGCACCAAAATCCTAAAAATTACTACAGGCATTGCACACAAGTACCGGTAGGTGAGAGTACTGCATACTACATATTACTACTAGTAGTATTTGATAGCTTTAGGTGATGGGCCTTATACAGACTCATTTCCTAGTACCAATAGTGAAATCCTTCCTTGCAGTTGAATACATACAAATGGGTTATTCCATGAAATTGAGACACACACACATTTTGGCATTCTTTGATTATGTAATTGTTTTTCTTGTTTAAACTAAACTGACTTTAATGGTGATTATGGTATGAACTTGAAGAGTAAAAGGAAGGCTTTCGAATGATACAAAACATGAGGGCATTATTTGAGATATATTTATGTTTTGTCACCAAGTGTGATGGTGTCCCGGGCTAAATTATGGGGTAATTTTGTGACATAAAAACTTACAAAATACAAATAGGGTTCAGAGGTTAAAAAAATTCAGTATTTTATTTTCTTTGACATGAGCACTTAGCAAAAACTGCATGTAACTTAACAACAAATCATATTTTCAGTATCTCTTACATCTTTTCTGTTATATGGCTAACAAATCTGTGGTTAGAGAGGTAACGGATGGTGTCCCACTCTGTTAAATTTTGTTACATCCTGCTTGCATGTCTAGCTTTCTTACTTTTCATCAAATGAAGTCTGAATTAAATTTCTTTTCTTTTGTGTGATTACCGTTTTAATAAAATTAACTTGTAGAGTCAATATATTGGACTGCCTTTTCAAAATTAGGGCAAAATGGACTCGGATGTAACGGTGGTGTCCCACGTTACATCCTAGCAATTTTGGGAACTTTCTTCCATAATTTATCTGTAAGCAGTATGTGAAATGTCCATGCAACATGATAACAAAGACTTGGAGTACCTCTTTTTAAAAACATAAAAAAGACCCCCTAAATTGGTGTCATGTGTTAGTTTGCCACCCTTGATGGAGCGGTGTCCCATGTTACATCCTTGCAGGCTTGCCAAATCAATTATTACATCAAATGTTTTAGCCAACTGTATTTGAGGGGTATGTAAAAGGATAACATTTTCTAACTACCACATACAGATTTGGATGCTTTAACATGATTATTTATGAATTATGAGCAACATAAACTAAGATGTAACCGGGACACCGTGTCCCTTGTTACATCGTTGATTTATCCATAGTAAGTCTATGGGAGTTCATGTGAAACTCAAGAGAGAGGACCCTAAACTAAATATTATGTCACAATGAATCTAACCTATGATGAAATAATTGTATAGAATCACATGTGGTGTGACAAATTTATTTCACACCAATTAAAATTGTTTACCAATATGTCACACATTGTGTCTCAACTTCATGGAATGACCCAAATGTATATTACACATTTCACCCTCCGTTATCAATTAGGCATGTAGACCCGAATCGTAAATGTTTATGATGCGTGTGAGAGGTTGAATAGCACTTGACATACTGGCCAAATCAGAAAGATCAGATTGAACTATTGTGAAATCCCGACTTTGCCCCCAGGTACTCCATCTGCTGTTTGTGAACAAACTGAAATTTCCCTGAAGTTCCAAATTGACTCCGTGACTCGGGGTATTTCCTGTTCTGAACATACCTGTGTGCACTGTGCATCAAATTGATATCAGCAGATTTGTATAGAATGTACGATGTAGTGATAATGTGACAGGTGTGATGCCAAATTGATTTTGGGTTTTCCAAGATGGTTTACAATGGCTCATACTCCATGCAGTAAATTTTGTTTATAAATCTACATTACCCGGTAATTGAACATGTTTTTGCAGTAAAAAGAAATGGTCTTTACTTTTAGTGCCACGTGTTCATATAATTTCACAAATTTTTCATGAATGGCCCTTCTTCCAAAATAACATACAGTGTAATGTTCTAGTCTGATGTACAGTAGGCTGAAAAGAATGTCATTTCAATGGGATAAATCATACATGTATACACGCAGAGACGTATTCGAGTCCATCACAAGTCCCTGCAAGTCCCTGCAAAGTCCCTGCAAGTCCATCACAAGCCCTCCAGTCCTAATTAAAATCACAAGCTATTCAAATGAGCTTTGACAAAGGCATTCCTTTTTCATTGATCATCCAGTTACTTGTGACCACCTTTATGAAAGGACTTGTGAAAGGACTTGCAGGGACTCAAGTACAACTCTGCATACATGTACATTGTTACATATTACATGTATGTAGTGACCTTAAAGGTACATGTACATTTGTCTGATATACATGTAGCTTTGGTAATGATCAAAAACCAAATTGATAAGTTTCAATCTGAAGGCTTACTGTTTATAAAGATGGCACCAGTACCAATCCTTCTGAGAAATATTTCCATCTGAAGTGCTGTCTATTCAAGAAAGTATATCTGAAGACCTGCACAAAATGCTGTGGCTTATTTTAATTTCAACAATCAAAAACAGAACATATGAACATGCATAAAAATCACTTTTGAAACGGAACAGAATTTCACTATTTTCTCCCGATTCAGTTGACGGATTGAGCTCAAACTTTCACAGGTTTGCTATATTAAGTGTATGTTGAATCACACAAAGTACCAAAACTGACTGCAACTAATCAGCTCTACCAACGCTACATCATCCATATACACTTGGGTATCCCGGTACTAAATCTTTTTCCTACAGAGATGTACATGTACACGTACAGTTTACATGTAGTGAATCACTGATGAATTCACCATTACATGTAAGCCTATTTTCTGCTATAAATACCAAAATCCTATCATTCAAATCTTTACAAAAATACATGGCTTGATGCGCATTGTACAATTTTCAACAAAAGCATTCCAGGCTGTGTGTTCACCATGCATACATGTACATCAATTGTTTTCTTTCTTTTTTCTTTTTTTACCTTCAAACACTGTTCAAAGCATTCAAAGCTGTACAAAAGTTTCACCTTGTTAAAAGGCATGCACATGCACACATGTACTGTACATGTATGCCTAGGAATACGTAATTTCACTGTTCTTTGACCGAACTTACCACAGAAAAGATGAGCAGCAAAGGATTATTCGATCCAAGTCAATTACAGAGGAATTTCTTCGTCAATATCCAGCAATGCGATGTACATTTATCTGTCAACTGTCTGACGCACGAACATTGTACATGTACGTGGGTTTAGTGAACTCCAGGAAAAACTATTGACGGGAACCATAGAGTACAAACCCACACAATTTGTTCAGTTAACGACGCGAGTTAAATTTACTGTATGATGAAATCATTTTTGATAGCGTCATCCTTGTGTGGTCAGGCAGGAAACAAAGTTCAACTGCAACCTGACAAGTCAATGTACAGAGTTGTTCCAAATGTTTATATGGCTCCTGGATATTATCCAAGTACACCAAGTTCTGCAATGTACATGTACAACCTTACTCCAATTGAAAAATTTACAATATCTGTACAAATGTACAATGTATGCATGGGTGGCTTGTGCGTAAAGCGCTCGCCTCTCACCAATGTGGCCCGGGTTCGATTCCCGGCTCGGACCATATGCGAGTGTAGAGTTGTGCGTTGGTTCTCTCCTGTGTCACGAGGGTTTTTCTCCAGCCTCCACACCCCAACCATGGAGGAAGGAACACAAACCTTCCTCCACACCCCAACAGACAACATTGTGCAAGGCTTTCATTATTATTTACACCCAGTATGAATACTTATAATCCCCAATAAAACACCAGATTACTCTGTGTATTCTATCATGTGGCAATGAGAAATCAATAACAGCTCAGAGTTGCACTTCCAGGATAATTAAGCCCCCTGCAGTTATCCCTTTTGTTGCAAAGCCCCCCCCCCCCTCACATTCTCCCACAAAAGTTGTTAATGCCACAATCAGCCCAAATGTCATTAGCTACACATGTACATAGACCCTAATCTCATTTTCACAGAATTTGGGGGAGTCATAGTTTGTCATGGTTGTTTAAATGCTCAGATGGATTTCTCAGGAATGATTTCTATTTAAGTGAATATCAAATTCTCTAATTTTCAGTGAGTGAACCAACATGGTTGTAAATGCCCTTTGTAATACCAAATCCTAAGAGATGGGTTATTCTTTAAATTTCAGGTCTAAAAGTGTGAAATTTTTGGTGTCCCTGTTAGTGTTACATGTGTACATCTGACCTGTGTAATTTCCATCAAGTATCATTAAAATTCACTTCACACTATTTTTTGCTTGTTTGGCAAGTACTTTGCTATTGCATAATCACTCTTAGAAGGCATTAAACTTAAAGAATGTGTCCTGAATTGCAAAATCTAAGTCAGATCGATGTACTGTAACAGTAACACCAAAATTAGACCCCAAATTTATAGAATGACCCATATACGCTGTACATGTACATGTATGTGTCAGAGACTTTCTGTACTTGTAAACGTTGGCAGTCAAAAACTTTTCTGAGTAAATTAAAAGTTCTCAATCAATTTTGCCTTAAAATTCTCCCTGGAAAAACCATAAAAGCAGTAAATTATGCTTGGAAAAGAAAAATTTAGAAAAAATTACACTTCTCGGTTTTGTTTTCTTTTTGGTTTGTTTTCTTTTTTGTGTACGTCATTATTACATTATTACATTGCATGGGGGCAATTCAGTCAATTTCATCCATTTTCAATATTTACAGTAGCTGAAAAATTGCTCAACCAGTCAATTAGGTACATGTGAGTTTGCATGCAACATCTGGCTTTCCAAGCAAATAGTTAAATTAAAATGAGAATGTCAACATCCCAAGAGAATACAGTACTCTTGAACGTGAACTTTGCTAGGCTGACACTTTCTGAACTGCATAAATGTACTTGCACATTTTTTGTATACATTTGTACCAGCAATTATACAATGTGCATACAGTCTTGTAACTCAATTTGTTTGGCTCATATGCACATTGTCAATGCATCCCGGTTGAATCGCCTTAACACATCTTGTGAGATATTGTCCAATCATGTTTGTAATAATTTGACGCGGATCATGCAAAATTTGACACTAAACGAAATTCACCTCACAAAAGTCCTTTGGGTTGTCTATGGGGCATGGTTATCTCCCAAACCGATTCTTACACTTGTCTCAATGGAAGCAATGCAAATTGTAACTTTTCTCACTGCAATAAAAATGCCTACGGGCTAATGTCAATATTATCATAACCTCAAGATTTTAACCATTGTCATAATGATTAATGCATCCATATGCTTGGTGCCTGGACCAATTCAAGAACATTCCATACGCAATGTCTAGCTATGAAATGAGTCATCTTGGCCACAGGTCGTTGCCAATACAGGCTGGCGAGTCC
Organism: Hippasteria phrygiana; assembly: GCA_037893225.1. Lineage (NCBI taxonomy): Eukaryota > Metazoa > Echinodermata > Asteroidea > Valvatida > Goniasteridae > Hippasteria > Hippasteria phrygiana. The sequence continues at coordinate 232,100 of JAZGUH010000354.1, forward strand.
CATTGACTGGTTTCCAGCTAAACACAAATACATGTAAAGCCGTGTCCGCACTGGACTTATTTTCTGGAAGGTTTTACCGAGACGATGGTAAAATGAAAAATGGTCAAATGTGACCACTGTCCGCACTTGGACTTTCGACACGGGAAAATTTTACCGAGACCGTGGGAGAAGTAACCGAGCTGTCAATATAAGGACTCATGAGGGCGCTTTGCGTGACCTTACTACATTGACACGATTGACCCAAATCACGGCGTGCCTTTTCATTTTTCGTGCTGATTTGTACACATAGGACTACACCGATTAGCACTAATCAAACTTCTGACTGTATTAATAATAATATCTGCCATGATTGCAAACAAAAAAGGAACAACGCACTGGAATTTGGAAACTTGCCACGTGCACCGCACCGCGGTAAAGCAATGCAAAGCGCATGCGTGGTGTCCCAGTGTAGCATGACCTTGCGCTCTGGCAGGATGTACGCTTTCCTGAGCCGCTTTTACCGACACGCACTGTCCGCACTGGACTTATCGTCTCGGGAAAAGTAACCGCTAGAAGTAACCGCTGGACTCAGGAAAAGTAACTGAGAGGAAAACGTCCTAGGCTGTCCGCACTGGACTTAAAATGGGAAAAGTACCCATCGTCTCGGTAAGTTTTACCAAAATAAGTCCAGTGCGGACAGGGCTTAACACTCAACTATAATCACATCCGGGTAAATAACAGAATAGGGCTGCAGTTCCAATGCACCTGCACCTTGGTCAAAATGTAATACAAAATTTAATACATGTTCATATGCAGGTGGACGTACATACATTGTATGTACAAAATGTACAATGTATGTATAATGTATACACTCCCCCCATGCAGTGTAGACATTTGACTGTTAAAATGTACACGGGAATACATCACATAAATGTGCCGGCACCAGTAGTACACGGTTATGCATTGGATTAAGATACTTGTTTCTTAGACCGCGTTCCCACTCGAATTGGGAAAAGGTGGATCAAGATCCGGCATTTTGGTGTGACCGTTGTCTAACCGCAACGAAACCGCAAGTCGCGTTCCCACTTATGCTTGATCCACCTTTTCGAACGGAAGTGTCGAGTCCGAAAGGTCACTGAGTTCGGTACTACGCATGCGCTTGCTTGCTGAGCGCGCGCTGTGTGGCTGCGTTGCATGCTGGGACGGGTCAAATACATGTGCAATGTTTTGATGTTCGAAGTTTCAACATGGAGGAAGAAATCCAAATGCTTCTCGTTCTGATTTTGCCCATGGATATGATGCGGAGAGCAGTCCAAACTTAATCGTAGTATTATAAGTACTGGCTCGAATCGGATCGTAAAACGTATTTTCTTCAAACTTTGCTACGGTTGTTGTTCTATGACACGCTGCAGGCTATACACTAACACGGAATTATTTGTGGACGGAAAAATAAGTAAAATTACACGAATGAAAAAGGTTTAGAAGCGGACGACTTTCCAGTACGGAATGATAGGAATACACATGTACGCTTAATGGATGCATGCACGCTTGCATCGCGCGCGCGTGGTGACACATTTTGTATACAGCCCGTAGTTCAGTAGTTGTTTATTGTGCATGTCGTGCACGTGGGAAATTTTCACATGAGCTACACGCCTAAACGTATTTCTTCGTTCATCAGACCGCAAACTTTTCGCGCCACTCGTGCACCAGCCGGATGTTGACAGGTCAAATTGCCGGATCAGATCCACCTTTTGCGTTCCCACTTGATCGTGATCCACCAATTGCAGGATCTGATCCACCAATTGGGGGATCTGTATCCTGGACTTTAGGTGGATCAAGAAAGGTGGATCAGGATCTGATCCACCTTATAACGGTTAGCGTTCCCACTAACACAATTGCAGGATCTGATCCACCAATTGGGGAATCTGATCCGGCAATTTGGCAAAAGGTGGATCAGATCCCCCAATTGGTGGATCTAGTGGGAACGGGGTCTTAGAGTAATATTAACAAATATTAAAAAATCTATGTATATTACATAAACTCAATGTTAATTGCTAAAAAAACAAAAAACAGATCTCTTGTGCTTACTGCCCTTTGGAATGCAAAAAAATACAAATTTCAACACATGTACAATGTACATGTAGTATTTAAACTCATGAAATGTAAGCAATACATGTACACATTTACACACATACATGTACACATTTACACACATACATGTACACATTTACACACATACATGTACATGTACCTACTGTACATGTACATTGTAACAATACAGGGCCCAATTTCATGGCTCTGCTAACCACAGCTTTCCGCGCTTACGATCACCATTTTGCGCTAACAGGCGCTAGCGGAAAAATTCTGCGCTAGCCTTGTAAGCACACAATCCTTAGTTACGGGATGTACGCATGCTCAGGAGCCAAAATTCCCTGTTAACGCGTGAAATACGCTTGCCGTAACCACAGAATTTTCTGCTACAGCAAGCGGGGATTTTTCGCTAACGGTAAGCAGAGCCATGAAATTGGGCCCTGATCTGCATGATACAGAAGTACATGAATAAAATGTGCAAGTGTACATGTACAATGTACTACTGTACTACTGTGTCTTGAAGGGCTGTACAATACTTAATTAACTTACAAATTAAATACGGTTCCCTTCACTTCAATAAGGTCATACATTCCAAGCATTAATAATGCTGATGCCAAATGGCAAACCTAACTTTAAAACTGCACAGATTTGAAATGGTGTTAATTTACACATTGGTGCAAGTGTGCAAACCACATCATGTACATGTTACTTGGTCTTGTACAGTGTATAAATACACAAACATCCAGTCATGTTTTACTATACTACTGATGAGGACTCAAGCTGTTGTCTTCCATTGTTCCCATTGTTTGTACTTTTTCTCAACAAGTTAATAATGTTTTGTACATAAAACACTACCAAGGACATGGGCTCAGGTCCTCAGTTGTATTGTAATCATTAATCCCCCATTGTCCCAAGTCCTCAGACGTAATGAAAAACCTGTGCATTAATTTCACTTAAAAAGGTAGTGTACACGATTGGTAATTCTCCAATTTCTTTTTACTGAATTATTATGAAATACCTTACTAGACTGTAAGTTAATAGTAGTCTCAATCATCCTGTTAAATGATGGCACCAGGTGTGCTGTCGTCAAGAAAAGTGGAAATTTATATCGTTGGAAAACTGCCCTGTAGCCTTATAGTCAAGTCGCGCGTGGCTACCTGGACAAGTGGCGCACCCCGGACATGCTGGCATTCGGGGCGCATCACGCGTCCAGGTAGCCACACGCGCCTTGACTAAATTAGGCTATGATCATCCGCCCGACTATAAAATACTAACTCCCAAACACACCCATTTCAAAAAAATTGAAAAAATGACCAATCATGTACATATGTACATGTATATGTATATGTACATGTACACTACATGTACCTTTAATTAAGTCAGCACAAGGGAAAGTACATACATTGTAGCTATTATGTATACATGGTGCTATATTACTGCTGTATGGTGTGTTGTATTGTATTGTATTCGGCAGGGCAGCAGCTAATATACTACATGTACATGTATACATTGTACATAAAAACTGTTGGATTTTGTCATATTTAGCAAGGTGGAAAGCAGACTTTTAGTTAAATTTAAGTTGTATTTTGTTAGATTTGGCAGGGTTCACACAAATAAATTCCTGTTGTATTTTGTTGGATTCGGCAGAGTAGGCCCCCTAGCTGCAAATGCCAAGACGGGTTTGTATGTTGGTGCAACACTGCAGAATTCAACAAAATTTGCTGTTATTTATATTTTGTTGTATTTACATGTAGCAGGCTTCTCCTTTCAGTTTTGTTGGAAATTGTTGGATTTAGCAGGGCGCGCGCCATACATGTATGTAAAACATTGAAGGGGGTTAGGGTCAAAGAATACATGTGATGAAAACAGATTTCCGTGGACATTATTATGGTTATACCAGGTCATACAGGGACAAAACTGAACAGTTAAAATGCAAGGTGCTAACTCTTGCGCACGTACAGCCCACATACAATGTACATAAGAAAATTCCAGCTCTTTTGATGAGAATGCATAATTGCACTCGCATGGGGCCTGAAGTGCAATGTCAACATGCCCCAATGTGAAGCACCTTGACAGGTGTAGGGTTACAGCCAGGGAAACCAATGCATCTAATATTAGGCCTATCGGCAGCCATCAAACCCGCACCACGGTACATGTATGTACTTGGTCATACATGTACCTGGTCGGGAAAAATGTACCCATGGGGGGAGATGAAATGCCAGGGAAGAGAGCGAGGCAAGTTGAGATCTGATGATGCCTTGAACAGATGCCTCTGACTAAATGTGTAAAATCCCCGGTCTATGCATTAAAGTCTTAAGGCGTTTTCACACTATGTACGTTCGACCCGTGTAGACTTTTTTTAAATTTCAACACGGGTCAATTACAATGTAGCTCCCTTTTCACAATACTCAACGCGGTTACATGGGTCGAACTCAACCCAGAGATGTTTTCGACACGAGTCGAACTTCTCTACACGGGTCGAGAGCTCTCAACCCACCTCCCGAGCAGTGTTAGTTTCAACTCGGGTTGATGAGCGCTCTACACGGGTCAGTGCCGTGTTGAAAATGTTGCAGTGTGAAAAGGTCAGTCTGGTTAACACGGGTCGGACCCGGGTCCAACACCGAGATTTTTCGTAGTGTGAAAAGGCCTTTAGTACTGTACATGTACGTCTCTGATCTGCTGTAAAATGCATCATACAGTATTGCCTTGGGTGTCAAAGCAAGTGATGATGTGCGTGTTCGTTGACTGATTCACAATCCTAAAATAGTGTACATGTAGTATATATGCTGGGTATCCAAAGACTGAATTACAAGTTCCAGCAGGATTTCAAATGTCCCTAATAACCTCCGACTTTAATTAATATAACAGGGTGAGGATGGATAGCCGATATTAGCTCCCCAAGGTATTGAAGGAGCAAGCCAAGGGAACTACATACATAGTTTGTAAACTTACAATTTGTAAAGTCTAATGGGGACACGCGGTAAACTAACGTCCGTGTCAACTTATCGCGACCTTGATGTTAAACAACCAGGCCGCGGAAAGTCATCAGGGACGATAAAAAGTCCAATTGAAACAGCCCCTCACTGTAGAAATACCGCGACAACATGTATGGAAAACTATTGTGTAAACAATGCAACTTCCTGTATTACGTCAACTACACAGCGATTATCGCTAGCGTGTGTGCGAAAATGGTGGTATGGTTTTCTGTCTGTGTGTATACACCCACATGTGATTACATGCAGTTGCACTTTGCAGCGGAGCGATCCGTATAACGTGCATACTGTTTTTCGTCCGTTCGCTGCTTGAAACATGGCAGATTTGAGCGATTATAGTGTGCAAGAAATTATGCTACATGTAGGTTACCGCGTCTATCCTGTTTAGGTCAAAGATTGTACACAGTGCCTGCAACGTGTGACATTCTGCCAGCCTCGCAAGGCGAATAAACGTTCTGTCGCAATTATAAAAGTCCAAATGGGAACGCACGGTAGAATTACGCGACGGCATGTCGCAGAAAGATTTCACGAGGCCGCGGAAGAAAAAGTCCAATGGAAACATGGTTCAAGACTGGACCTAGTGAATTTGTTGTGCTGCTAGCCCAGTTATCATTAGCCTTTTAGAGGTATGGCGGACACAATAGGGGGGCGCTATTTTATTTGGGTATAAATACACAGGTTTTACCCAAATCAAATAGCGCCCTCCTATTGTGTCCGCCATACCTCTAAAAGGCTAATTAGCATGAATTTACACGGTGCTTACCCAGGACATTTTCATGGATTTCAAGACCTGAACTGATTATCTTTCTTATTTGTACTTGGCAAGTCACTAACATGTGAGCGAGACTAACACTTATTGTGAATATCATGGACACACATACATGTACATGTACTGACCAAAAAAGCAGCATCTTTGTAACATTACATGCATGTATAGTACATGTGCACGTGATGTACATCAATGTACGTGATCATCAAGAACATGAAGAAGGGCAGGTTTTATCAGGAACTAGTAGGAAGGGCAGAATTTAAGAAGTCAGATACAGAGTACATTGTAGATGGTTGGTTGATAAAAATGATTAACGCTTTTACATGTGGGCACTTCAGCTTCCAAATATATACTACTCAAAAAGATTAAAGGATCAGACATTTGCCTTCGAAAATTTCAGTCAGGTGTGTACATGTACCGAAGTTGATTTTACTCATTGTACACTGCAGCGCATGTCCATGCTTAGTTAAGCACCACAGAATGTGAGATGATGCAATTGCTCAGTCAGGTGTTTCAAAGTCAAATTGACTGGAGGGGTTAAAACAATTAATAATTCAGTTTGATCCTTTGATTTCTTTTAGTAGTATACAACACACCGTACATGTACAATGTACATTTATAACAGAGTTGTACTTTCATCAGACAACACAATACATCAGGGCAAGTGCATGTCTGCAAAATCAATGATGAATTGTGGTATTGCAGACGGCTTTAGTTACACGTATATGGATGCAATGTTGCACATGTGAGGATAGGATGAAATATAAATGCACAGGCACCATGATTAACTCTGCAAGACGACCGCTGTCACCATGCTAACCATGTCACCATCACTCACATTGCTCTTCCTTACATTACCCATGGTAATTGAAGGGGAGAAGTCTGATTGAACATACTCTACGGTGGCAAATTATAACAGTTCCTCAATGCATAAATTACAAAATGCCAAATGAATCCAGTTACGTCGTTGGTTAATTCTTCCATTTACATTGTACTCAAGGACCATTACTGCATGTTTTTCTCTCCAAAAAAAATACATTTCCACCTAAATTTTGACGAGTTCTCTGCATGTCTTTACTACAAACCAATAAGAAATAAAAACCAGACAATGCTACAAATACATGTACAAGACCAAACTTAACTCTATACTATAGCCCATTTCACACGAGCGCTGGAAACACACATCTGCAATGATTGGCGCCGGGTGTCTGGAATTTTCGCGCACCAGTGATTTTACCGCGACGCGCGTGCTTTCCGCATTCATTTTGATATACAAAATGTATTTATAAGCAAACAGACATATGAAGCCAAACCACAGTCCACAACCGGAACCATGCACGTTCCATTTTGCTGTGTTTTATTCCTCCACGGCTATACCAACACATCGAAACATAAAAACAACCACGAAATTCTGACGCATTAAAAAAAGGCTAATGTGGCTTTGCACATACATGCGCATTTTCAGCGCAACCAAGAACATTTGTACACGTATTCTCTCTCTGCGAGACGTCATATCACGATTTCGTGACTTTGGGCGTTTTTTGTTCATCAAATGCAGGAGTACTAACAATAACATCATCAGTATGTTTTCGTGAACAGCCATTTTGTAGCTGAGCAACAGCAAACTGCGCATGCGTAGTAGCGATTTCACGCGTCGTATCCTCGCGAGAATCGCATCGATACATTTCACACGACCAATCTCGGTGATCGTCGCACGGATGTCGCATCGATGCAAACTTTTGGAGGAGGTCTCAATCCCCGTCACGGGACCCACGCGATTTGGTGACAGGGATACACTTTCACACGGCACGGAATCCGTGCGTTGGTGACATCGATGCGATTTCATCGCACGGGACCCGTGTATCCAGCACTCGTGTGAAATGGGCTTAAGAAATCCCAAACGAAAACAGCAAATAGGAAAGACACAAGATGACAGGAAGCTAAATTTATAAGGGCACATCTTTGGCAATCACACAAAAAACTCACAAATGTAAAATGCAAACAGACAGATGAACAGGAACCGACAAGCAAACTGACTCATGAAAGAGGAACCAAAACAGCGCAAACAAAAACAAATCCCTGCATGTAACCGTATCTGTGGAGTGATCAGGATATGCCCATTTCTGCAGTAATCATCATCCGGTCACCTGTACACTAGTTCATGTAAGCATGCCAATACGCATTATTCATCACATCATACGTGTACATAGTGACGTGTAATCGGACTGCAAATACATGTAGATCAATACCTCAGTGGTTTGTTTTGTGTAGAGGGTATTATTCTATGAAATGCATGCATCAATTGCAAAATGTCAAAATTATGTACATTACATTCCCACCTTATCTACGCATACTTTTCAATCCTTTTATTTGTAGACATTATATTGGGAATTACTTTGTTAGCTTTTCTGGGAAAATGTGTTCTTATCTTCAAACTGATTTCAAACAGAATGTTGCATAAATTTCTAAATTTCCTGTGTTGGAGTTTCCCAAGCACACACAGAGGGGAACTTGCAAACAATGTTGGGCAAAATTACGATCATATATTTGGAGGAAGAAATTTCACATGAAGAAACAATTGCTGAATTTATTTCCACTTAAATTTAGTATATAACATCTGTTAAGGTACTTGCTCCGTTTGTAAACCAAACCCAAAACTCTCAATGTGGATCAAGTTTAACATTCACTCGAGCACAAATTTCAAAATGATATTCAGTATTCACACACTGAGAAAAATTTTCCCTTTTTCAATGCATTTCGCGTTAAAGGGACACATTGCTTTGGATTTGGCGATTTGGGCTATAAAAATGAAATGGATATATGGTTGGGAAGCTTTTTTAAAAGTAGAATATAAAGATTCACATAACTATATCTTCAAATTGCTTGTTTTTTTTTTAATTTCGTGACAAATAACGGTCCGCCATTTTGTAGAACCAAATTTTTGACTCCACAAAATGGCGGACTGTGTTCACCAGTCGTATTTCCAGTCGCAGCTGGTTGAAGTACGTCTGGACAATTATTTGTACAATAACCGTCTGTTTGTGATATTCAATCACTTTTTTTTATAGTTAATAAATAAAAATACATGTTGGAATAAACTTGTTATTCCATTATGGTCAAGCCGCAAGCCTTGTAAGGAGCTTGTGTAGCCTGGCCGGGTGAAGCGAACACTGCCCCGCGTCTAGGGTGATATATGGTACGGATATCGGGACTGTCTCGTCGTGGGACACGGACGGTACTCGTAAATGGATGGCCGCGGGGCCAGCCTGGCGCCAACGCATTGTGTGGTACGAGAAGGTCTGGTTCCGAATGTTTTTGTATCATGATGATATAGTATACATGTAGATATCGGTTCGTGTGCCTCATCAGGCCTCTACATTTACATTTATTGCCGAATAGACGTGAACATAGGGGCCGATTTGTATATGAATTGAAGCTGAAGCATGGACGCATCCGGTGGACCTTCATCATCCATGCCATCTCCAACTAGGGGACGTCCACGAAAATCATCTGCTGAGAAGCGTAAGTTGGTGGCCCAGAAAGACTCTTACAGCGTATTTTGCGCATTATTTAGACGGTGGTATTTACTACTGGAAATAAGTCTATGTTTCGCAGGTCAGTGAGATGTCAGGGGTCAGAGGCAAATTTTTTGTTTTGTAATCACTACTCACTAATTACAACACATTATACGTGTTTTTTTGCATGAACAACTCTTATAAAAGATATGGAACATTTCCAAACAGCAAAATGTCATGACATTTGAAGGCAATGTGTCCCTTTATAACCTGCTGAGGGTTTGCTTTATGTATACAATCCTCACGAACAGACAACATTTGAAAGGTTTGTACGTACAGTCTATATCTGAGGTCACCCATAATACTGATCAGGGCCACATATCTCTCGGCTCAGTTGATATTGTTCCCATAGATATTCCCATGCCATGGCAGAAGTATGGAAGTGCAATCAACATCATGTTTGTGTCTGCAGACTGGGAAAGGCATCACCTGTGTATTGGCTTGCCTGCTGGGGACAAGGTCAGGTGCAATGCCATTAGCATTCTAAATTTGTGTTTCAGGGTGGAAATGCGACAAACAGAAATTTTGAAGAACAGGTGGAGGGTTGGAGGCTTAAGGGTTAAAGCTGAAGAATCAAATTATAAAATGTCAACAAAACAGGTAAAGTCTAAAGCCGTGTCCGCACCGAACTATTTTTTGGAAGGTTTTACCGAGACGATGGTAAAATGAAAAATGGTCAAATGTGACCACTGTCCACACTTGGACTTTCGACATGGGAAAATGTTACCGAGACCATGGTAGAAGTAACCGAGCTGTCAATATAAGGACTCATGAGGGCGCTTTGCATGACCTTTCTACATTGACGTTATTGACCCAAATCACGCGTGCCTTTTCATTTTTCCGGCTGATGTGTACACATACATGTAGGACTACATGTACATCGATTAGCACCAATCAAACTTCTGACTGTATGAATAATAAAATCTGCCATGATTGCGACCAAAAAAGGAACGCACTGGAATTTGGATACTTGCCACGTGCACCGCACCGCGGTGAAACAATGCAAAGCGCATGCGTGGTGTCACAGTGTAGCATGACCTCGCGCTCAGGCCGGATGTACATGTACGCTTTCCTGAGCTGCTTTTACCGACTTGCACTGTCCGCACTGGACTTATCGTCTCGGGAAAAGTTACCTGGTCAGTTTTCCTGGGCAGCAGTTGCCCAGTAGAAGTAACAGCTGGACTCAGGAAAAGTAACTGAGAGGAAAACATCCTAGGCTGTCCGCACTGGACTTAAAATGGGAAAAGTACCCATCGTCTCGGTAAGTTTTACCAAAATAAGTCCAGTGCGGACAGGGCTTAAGCATTCTTCTCAGTGTCTCATCTAGCTACCTGTCTACCTGTCCAGGGGACAGGCAAAAATCTTTGGACGGGCAGTTTTTTTTCAACTCTAACCCCTCACGGAGTGTGATATTGATGGATTCAGTTAAAGAAAATGTACAACTTTTGGTACATTAATTTTCAACAATGGTTAATAAAGTCGCAATATCTCCTCCAAAATTAAAAGGCTCAGATTGCAGCCCGGGAAATCGGTGCAAATTTTGCCTGAGAGTGGACAGGCATTTTTTGCAATCATCACTGTGACATACTTCATGATCGGGAAAGTTTCCAAAAATGTCCAGCCTATGATGAAGATTGAGCACACCACCAATGTACGTGTACTAATTCATAGCAACTTTATTAACAGATGGTAGCCATGTCACTGCTCAGGTGATTTTCAACGGGCCATTGAAACAATAGTAGAAAAAAAGATTGTGCAATAGATGTTTAATGTTTTTATTTGATTGACATGTTATGTGTACAAAACACAATTGAAAAAAAAAAATTTCATATCTGCAATTACTGCAATGTTGGTCATTCTTTGTCATTTTCCAATTTACTTTTTTTTGCCCCCCCAAAAATGTGTATAATTCCTGCATTGCCTCCTCATTTGCCTTACAAATGCTGCTACACATAGAACAAGAAGTTTTAATTTCTACAATCATATGTGCCATACATGTACCTCTGCAGACCTCAGTGTTGAAATTTACAAAGTAAAAGGTGTAACCAAAAAAATAATCAATGCCAAATCATTGATTCCCCCAACAACACCCACACCAGACACAAAGGGTTATTAACTGGAAAGCTAGACCAACATGCTGAGAATAGTTCCGACTCTTTGTTCCCCATTGTCCTGCCACCTGTTTGTATTTACACCAAGTACTATGCTTATGACCCAGCCTGTTATTATGCCTATTGGATTATCCACTTTTGTGGTTATCACCAACCTTCCATATCCACCAACTCACCAAAAGCCTGTCTGCCTGCCTAAAGCTGGTTGAGTATTCAGCAGGCTGGCTTAGGTTATTTTACAGGTCAAAGGTCATTGTGAATTGGATGAGTCACTGGCGATGACACTACACTGATTAATTACAGCATGGGGTTTTTGTGTTTTATTCCTCCATGATTACAGGCAATATTCATTCTGAAAGGAGTGACAACAAGAAGTCTTATTTGAAAAAAACTGTCCTCTGATGAAGGTGACATTAAATTTGTATAACAGTACAGGTATTTGTACATGTACACATTGTCAGAAGATGGAATGTTTGCGTCGGGGGATGATGTCAATTAAACAGAGATGTTTTCTTTTTTGCCCGGTCCCGACTGATTACGCGGTACCCGCTGCTGCATTGGATTCGATTCGGCCAGCCGACCCCGGCAAGCTCGGTGGTCGAGTGGTCAAGACGTCTGCACTAGTAAGCAGGAAGTCGTGGGTTCGAATCCCGCCCGAGTAAGCCTGTGAATTTTTTCACACAGCCTCTCGGAAAGCACTGAGTACACAGTGCTTCACATAATTACGTCGGGACAGGGCAAAAGAGAAAACATCTGTTTAATTTAATGCCAAAATAGAAACAAATGCTAGTCTTTCTGAAGTGCAGTAAAGAAGCCAACTGAAAGTACATGTAAATGTCGTAGTACACCAACTACTCAACGAATGAAGCCTTGTCAACCCGGCCCGATTCGCAATCTCGGTGGCCGGCCCCGATATTAAATTTTAGCGGATCCGAGCTCAATCCCAGAGGGCCCGATCCCGGTGGCCTGCCCCCGATTTTAAGATGCTGTGGTGACTTCCATCATGTATTTTTTGTATTCCTTCGTTCTTCCGGTAAGGAAAAAAGTGATGTCATCACGATAATATCGAATATCGCGATTTTTGTTTGCTGATATTTCGGTATCAAAATAAATGGATATCGAACAGCCTTATAAAGCAGTCAAAGAACAAAAAATACATCCCAAAAATATTAATAATCTACTACAAGTTATCATTATTTAGGCATCTTTGTAGACTTTAACCTAACCCACTAAGGTGCATGCAAAATCATATTAAAATTGGAGGATTTGGGACGGTTAGGGTTAAAATTGTGTAAAAAAAATAAATAAAAAATCAGCCGAAAAGTATGATTTCTTTGACATGTTTGATGAGGTAGTAATGGCTACCATCAAGCCATGCAACACCCTAGTCCTACCTAATACTGATGAAATCTTAATTACTCAGAATATGATAGACACAAAACTGCCAATCTGGTGTGTACGTACAGTACACAAACTTCAGTTTGACTGTACAAGTTATGAGGGGGGGGGGGGGGGGGAGGGGGCAGGGAAAAGAATAAAAGTCTCTTTTTCCTTAAGATTAATTTTTATTTTATTTAAATTGTTTGCATTAATATTGTGTAATTATTTGTATTATGACTTTTTTGTTGTCAACATTGGAATATGTGTGTGAAGAAACTTGAAACTTGAAGCTTTCAGACTGAAACTAATATAAAAATCATTACCAAAGCTATGTTATACCTTAAGTAGACCAAATGAAAACTACATGTATGAGTGCAGAAATGAAGGCATTTTGGATAAACAACTGTCTCCTGTACAAACTGAAGAGTACCAGCAATAGTTTATTTATCTTATTCTATTTTTTTATCGTCAACAGCAGTAAACTGCTATTTACAAGGATAAAATAAATTCAATTGTCCCTTGAAGTAAAAATAAAATCACTCTTTATCAGTAATTGTTTGGGGCAAACTGTGTGAAAAATGGAAAATTCCAAATTCGGTACCATTTTCCTCAATATTTTATGCAAGTTTTATACAAGCCCTGTTTATCCTTATCGGACAACCGATTTGTAATCAACTACTGCACAAGGGCAGTCCAGTCTTAGTCTATTTATCATATTATGGTCTACAGGTATTCTAAATATTGGGTAGAAAAATGTAAACCAACTAACCTTACACTAAGTACGAACATGGAGGAAGGAACACTAAGCTCCATGGTACACATACATACAATGTGCATGATGTAGGACGGGACGCTGTATTATCGCGGTACTTATCACGTTTCCCGATCGGAATAGAGATTGCTCACCAACCTTCCCGAATTGTCCTGTCTTTTGTGTTGTATAACTCTTGCTTTTTTACACTGACATCAACAAATCCGACAGTGGTTTAGTTTATTCAAATGCAATGCCTGTGAAAATAGACATGCTCGGCGGAGTACAGACTCTGTATTATCGCGTTATGTGGGAAGTGGTTTTTACAATGATCTCAACTTTTTTATTCACAGTTAATGTTTGACCAAAACATCCCCTGAATAAAGTATGATATTTTCCCTGTAAAGTTCAAGTTTATTAAAGACGATTAAGCCTGCAGGATGATTTCTTTAACACCCTGTCCCCCCTAGAAGGCGACAAAATTCACTGAGACAAGTCTACTGATTGACGATTGGGGGCGCTATTCACTTTACACAGTGCATCGTTTTGTTTTTTTACCGCACTGTCCTTATTTTGATCCCGTAACAGTTTTTACGATTTCGCGGTGGAAATATCGTCCTTCAGCGTCATTTTGCGTTTGCAGCTGTAGAATGGGAACCAGACAATGGAACTTTCATGGACAGACCACCATTAAAGATTTATGTTAAAATATAGACGGTACTTTTAGCAGACACGGTGAGGCAAAATTTACAAGTTTTGGAAAACGTGAATATTTATTAAAAATCATTAAAAGTCCCGACACAACATTTTATAATCGTCATTTTTATACAACTCAGCAGGAAGTCCTTAATGCCTAATGAACTGGATGAAAAATCGCCACACTAAGGAGTTTTGGCAATGCAAAAAAAGGAGAAATTTCCAATGCTGCGATAATAGAGTTGCCGCGATAATAGGGAGTCCGACTATACAATGTACATTGTCTATTGAACAGAATGCATTAAAAAATGTCAAACAATATGCTGCACATGTCCGTAAACTGTAGAGAAACATGTGCAGTCTGGATGAGACTGACTGCACACAGAACCAAATTAATGCCATTCGCCGTTTTTTCGCATGTTCTGCATTCTAAAATCTAACTACACTTATAGCACTTGCTGTGTGCATGCCATGCGTAGGCCTATGTTATGTAAACATTACAATTCGATTCTTGCATCACCAGTTGGAGACTAAGTAAACCCCATACATGGCGCATTTCGACATGTTCACCACAAATTCACCACACAAACACCCCCCAAAAAACAAATCGCGGTCACTTACGTTTAACGATGGTGACTAAATTCTCTTGACTCTTGATGCTGTTCAAAATAAAATGTTTCTCAAGACTGCAACTCTTGGGTGAAACACATTATTGGCCGTATTAAAATTATCCGTAAAATGTGTACACTTCCAATGAACGACATTCATGCGTGCTGCATGCTGTACATCATGATGTATAACGCGGGATGGATACAGGAATCGATCATGCATGTCGAATTTACGTTGGAAATCAGCAGGGCGATTCACACCCAAGAATCACGCCCCATGTGGCGGTAAACATCATCTAAATATTCAATCTGGCTCAACTTGCATGGAATTGGCGGGCAAAAATCAGATTTTGTTTGTTTTAATTGAATTATTTCTACATTGGGTCGTTAGCATGATCAATCATATTGTTTCAATAATTTTAATTGTTCCTGTTAAATATTATATCAATCCGCATTTGAACTGGCTCGTTTTTTTTCTAGAGAGGTCGCTGTTTTAGTTCGGCAGGGCCAATTTCACGGAGCTGCTCAGCACAAAAATGTGCTTAGCATAAAAACTCGTCTCTTGATAAAAACGGAATTACCAACAGATCCCCATGTGTTGTATATTGTTGTGACAGGCATTCAGCTGTTGTTTGCTTAACATGAAAACCACATGGACTTTTGGCTGGTAACCTGTATTAAACAGGAAGATTTGTTGGTGCTAAGCAAATTGTTGTGCTTAGCAGCTCCGTGAAATTGGCTCTTAGGACATTTTTGTGCTAAGAAAACTGTTGTGCTTAGCAGTTTCATGAAATTGGCCCCTGGCCATGCGCCAGCTGCACCGCGCCCAATGCCCAGGGGCGCGGCGGCGGAACACTTTTGAAAGTGTGTGAGTTTGTTTATGCCGGCAATCGTGGACCTAGGACAAAATAATTCGAGCGTAGACAAAGGGGTCCACGTTTGACCTAACGTCCACGATTGAAAATCGTGTACAAAACCAATGGGAGGCCTTCCGAAAAAGTTAGAGTATAAACAAAAGAGGAACAATGGGAGGTCCACGATTGCACCCGTTTACATGACTGTGTGTGTGTGTGGGGGGGGGGGGGGGGCAGGTGGGGAGCTGCGCCGGTGCTATAATTTTCTTTATACGGAACTGCCAAAAGTGGGGGGGGGGGGCAGTTTCACCAAGTGGAAAAGTTGGGGGGGGGGGGGGAATGGCCCCCCCTCCCCCCCCCCCCCCCCCTCCCCCGTTCCGCCGCCAGTGCCAATACCAATGAGCTTTTATGTTGTAAACCGCACTTTGTTTGTTTTGAATAAAAAGTTTGGAGAACTCCACCTAGCTCCAGGGGATCTTTTTACACTTTAAAAACTCCCTGGATCCGGGTTCTATTTGGACTGACACTTTTCCGGGTCAAATTGAGTCAGAAATGAGTCAGAGAAGTATCATTTTGACCCGGAAAAGTGTCATTTTGACCCTGAAATGTGTCATTTTGACCCGGAAAAGGGTCAGGCCAAATAGAACCCGGATCTGGGTCAAATCTGACCCGGGAGTTTTAGAGTGTACTATTCCGTGCTTGATCAGCACAGGTTCTTTCTTTTTTGATGATATGAACGGCGATCCAACCCGCCGCGGGGGCGGGGTGAGGGAGACGGGACAAAGCCCCCAATATTTTGGGTGATTTCTGTGGCGGTTCCTGATCCTGCCCATGCACGTATGCCATTCATTCTGTACTGCACTTAGATTGCGCTAAGACCATGACAATTCCACAGTTTTCCTGAGGCGCACGGTCATATAGCTCCTGGAAATTGGGTCACTCATGTGTTTCCAATTTTTAGACGGTTGATTGCCTCATAGAGAGGTTGTTGGGGGCGTATCCATGATGGTTGGAGAAGGGAACATGACATCAATGGCGGGGTGAGGTGGAACTGCTGTGTTCCCTTCTTTTCAGTTAAATAATTGCACAAAAATAATTGAGAATGTTTTATATTTCTTATGTTTATCGGATGTTGCATTTCAAAGTTAATATTCTTTGGGTAAATGTTTTCATGTGCTTAATGGTGACTAAACATAAATTATTAAAACAGAAAAGTTGAAGTATTTGAAACCCCGACTTTTTAAAACATAATTTCCAGGTGGGATTTTTTTTAAATAATATTTACAGGCTTCGGGGTTCCCAGGGTATCCAGGAATGTAACGGCAAACAATTTGAGAGAGTTTATGGAATGATCTTTAGCAGACTGTCATTGGTTCATCCTCACCCAGCTGTTTTCAGTGACAGCTAAAACTAAAATGCATAAACAACCCTAAATAAATACATTTTGTAAGTAGTTGTTTGACGAATCTAGATTGAACTCTCCTGGAAGTCTTCTTGTTATAAATCTCCCTAGCGCGCGGATAATTTAGGAGTATTTTCAAGCAAAAATGTAGTACCAAGTACCAACCCCCACCCCCCCCCCCCCCCCCCCCCCCCATTTTTGTGCACGCATATTATTTTTTTGCGCATTGTGATGTGCCATGCGCCAAATTTGGCTGTAATGTTTTCTTCAACAGAGGGCGCCATAATTACGGCCTTTTAACTTTTGCTTTCAACCCAAGATGGTACGAAACAATGTCACTGTGAAAATCGCCTAAAATCTGATATTTAAAAGATCCATCTACTTTCTATTTATGATTAGATAACCGTTTTATACATTTTCCTCAAATAAGCATGCATTATTTTGTCCTTACAGACCTTTAAAAATCCATATATTAATGAAACAAAATGTTGAGAAATATTGCAAGTTAGTTACTCCACAGTTGAGTATTTGTACTATTGACTGTTGTACTATTATTACCTTGCTCCGGAAATCATGTTAAAAGATTGTAGGCCTATAGTGCCTCAAAATAAAATTTAATCTGGAAGTTCAATATTGATCATGTGAATAAGGATGTCCGGAAATTGGGCACAAAATCCAACGAAGTCCAGCAATCCAGGATTTTTCCCTAATGTGGCACACTTTATGTCATTAATTGGCGATTGTGTAGTGTAGGGCCCCTCTAGTTTTGATGAAATTAGAGTCAAGGGTATTTTTTCTCATTCCAAAATAGCTTGCAAATTCCAGCTCTAGGCTCATGTGAGATTCGCCGTTTAGAGCTGGAAATACTTGGGTTGTCAGTGGCGTGTTGATGTTTTTGCCGATATCTTCCGTTTCCCAGAATATATCAACCAAACACTCGCCTTACCGGCAGA
This sequence comes from Hippasteria phrygiana, assembly GCA_037893225.1. Lineage (NCBI taxonomy): Eukaryota > Metazoa > Echinodermata > Asteroidea > Valvatida > Goniasteridae > Hippasteria > Hippasteria phrygiana. The sequence goes on from JAZGUH010000354.1 coordinate 250,262, forward strand.
GTAGTAAATCGTGCAGCTTGTGATCTCCTCAAAATGAGAATATGCTCAAGTTAAACCCGAAAAAAAACAGAATTTTTCGTGCAACTTCGGTGCATGCACAAACCAGCTGTGTACATAGAACGGATTTTTGAACAACCATGTTTTCCGATTAATTATCGGCCAGCGGCACTGCGCGCGCCTCGGGGCTCGATATCCAACGGCTGTTTGCTGAAATACTGACAGCGATCAGCAAACAGCCGTTGTATATCGAGGCGCGCACAGTGTTGCTGGCCGATAATTGATTGGGAAAACTTGTTCATGTTCAAAAATCCGCTCCATTACTTTGTACACAGCTGGTTTGTGCATGCACCGAGTTGCACGAAAAATTTGGGGTTTTTTCGGGTTTAACTTGAGCATATTCTCATTTTGAGGAGATCACAAGCTGCACGATTTACTACTCTGCCGGTAAGGCGAGTGTTTGGTTGATATATTCAATAGAAGATATTGGCAATAAAAAAAACAGACCGCTCAAAACCCTATAGAAGTACTTCCAGCTAGTAAAAATTGAGGCGGAAGTCAACATGGTCATGACTGTGACACATGTGGGAGTGATTATTTTTTATTATTATTATTATTATTATTATTATTTTCTTTCTGGTAATGAAACCAAGGATTCCTCAAAAGTAGCTTGAAAGCCTGAAGAAACCTGTAGAGAGAAGACAATGAAAAGAAGTTACAGTTTTAGAGGTGGGAGGAAAACCCCAGAAGAATATTCTGGGGACCAAAGCAGGAATCGAACCTGGGCCACAGCGGTGAAAGGCGGGGACAGTAACCACTTCGCCAATCTGACTCCTGTACACTGTGCCAAGAACATAAACTGAAAACACAAACTTTCTTCCCGTCAGGAAATTTTCATGCAATATAGCCTATATTGCATGAAAAGTTTGTGTTTGTGACAAGTCTCAAAATTAGAGGTTGTGTTGTTTGTGCAAATCTGAACACAAATGGGTAGTTATTTTCCAAGATGTTATTGTTCCTGTCATGCCTGTCCACATTGGAAGATTACAACCTGCAAGTGCAATACCTGCACTTTGTTGTGAATGGAATTCAGCTCGACACGCACTTTAAATGTTCAGTTTCACCAGTTTAATATCAAAAAACATTTGAAATTGAGCAGATGCATTCCCGTGATTGGTTTTATGCCTGCTGTGCTGTAACTGTAGACCTAATTTTTGTGATTGTAGGCTGACCCTACTGCCCAAGTCGAGTTGAAGAAGAAGCGTACCTTCAGAAAGTACACCTACCGTGGTGTGGATCTGGAGCAGCTACTGGACATGTCCAAGTGAGTTGATTGTGACACAAACATCTTTTTCAAAAAAACAAACTGTGTTGGCAGTAATCCCTTTCACGGTACAGTCAAGCACTATTAATACGAGCACAGTTGGGACGAGAACACGGTTATCATGAGCATATTTCGTCAGTCCCGACCAAAACGTGCACATTTCTATGGGAGAAAATTGGCTTAATACGAGAAGCATTAATATGAGAAGACGGTTACGACGAGCATTTTTGGCGGCCCGGTTGAATAAAAATACATTATTTTCAACATCTTTAAGACGAGTACGTTTTGAAAACCCCTTACTTAATCCAAACCCAGAAGAAAGGTGCCAGTAATTATCACGCTAACGCCAATCTGCTTGTTCATCCGCGCTGTGGTTTTAACAAAAACCACCTGGTAGCTGCGTGCTTCGCGCCGCTGGAGGGGGTTTTATAAAGACAGACAATGGGTGTTGCGGTTTTACTGCTGACAAAGGGAGTTCCGTTGCCCGACAGTTGTATGTTTTGTGCCGCCAGAGGGGATTTATGAAAGACGGATGTTGCGTTTGTTGTGCCGCAAGACGAGATCTATTGCAGCCGGCTGAAGCCGCTAGAGGTTTTTATTTCAAGCAAAGAATGGGAAACATGGCTTTTCTTACTTCACTTGTGACCGCGTTGTTTTTGACATCACCGACGAGTTGCAATGAAGGAATAAAAGTTTGCGTTTTTTTTTACAAGTGACGATACGTCTATCGTACCTTCTTCAAGAAAACATTTACCATGGCTTCAATCAAGATCAAGCGCAAGGGGCTGTCTTTGGAGACCAAGATTGAGATCAAGGCTGTAGAATCGGGCCGCAAGAAAGCAGACATCGGGCGCCAGTATGGGATTGTCTCAAGTACACTCTCGACAATTCTCAAGAACAAGGCGGACATCTGATAACCCCCCTTTACACAAGATGGCGACCTTTGGGCCTCCCTTGTGCGACCATAAAACTGGCCAGGTCGCCGTTGGAGGCTCAAATGAGGCCGAATGGTTGCCTAGGTCGTTCAAAGGTGGTACACAGGATGTTCAGACATCGCCATGGTCGCCGTAAATTTTTGAACATGTACAAAACAGTCGCACAAAGGTCGCCGAGGAGGTTGGTTGCTCAAAGGTGGCTCAAATGAGGCAGAAGGAAGGCACAAGCATTGCCGTGGTTGCAGAATGGATGCACAATGGTCGGCCAATGGTCGCCACGTAATAGATGCGTTCTGTTGCAAATTTGACCGTCAATCTGGGCGATGCTTCTGCCTGAAAATGCCCGAAAATTGCAGTTTTGGTGGTTCAAGGGAGGCACAAGGATTGCTGGAGCAGTTACATAAAAAACGGAATTTTCTGGGTTTAGGCGACCATTGAGCGTCCTGGCCATTTTTTGGTCGCTCATAGGTGGTACAAAGGTTAATTTTTGAACATGTTCAAAACAGTCGCACAAAGGTGGTACAAAAGTCGCAGCCCTGTGTAAAGGGGGCTTTAGCGAAACTTCAAAGTTCCAACCTACCCGGAAAAGTAATGCTCCCTAAAACACTCTTCCACCCCTCCCACTAATAGGAAAAAACCTTCCCATTCCCGACGGAAATCTGTGACCCCCACCCCTCCCCCTAAAAAAATTATCCCATTCCACAATTTTCGCGTGATCATTGTTTATTAGGATATTCCATAAATCACAGTACTACAGTTGAGCTGTTTCTGAATATGAGTATGATTAAACCCTAACTGTCCCAAATCTGCCAAAACCCAACACCATGTCGTGTTGAATTTTGGGTTCAGGACTGTAGAGCCTTGGCATTATTACTTTACATGGAGCTATGATGTCCCTAGTCGTGTATGTACAAAGAATGTGCCATAGGCATACTGCAGAGTGTTGGATTTTGACAGGTTCAGGACACTTCCCACTAAAAGTGCCACAGGGGTTAGGGTTAAATTTACTGGAATAAGATTGCAAAAATAAGTAAAGTGAAACGCCGCTATAACGAACATCGCGGGATCCACAGATTTTGTTAGGTATAGCGATCATTCGGTATAGCGATTTTTCAACATGGCGTCCGTTCTTTTAATTAAATAGCACCCTCTTGCTTCATATTTGAAGTGCGCCCTCTTTTGATTGTAATTGAACATGTGCCGGCCATTAAATCAGGTAATTACTTTTCATACTTTCTAAGCTTACTGAATTTTAAAGCAACAGTTGACTTTCCCTTTTATTCCTTGGGGAAGTAATAACCACCTGTCACTCTTCGACATAAAGCTGCGGCCGTTTAGGAATTACAAACAGCCCAAATACCCGGTACATTTTTTTAATCCGTTGCCTTTTTTTCAACAATATTGGGTAAGTTTTGTACACAAAATGTGGGAGCCAAGGATAGTGTTCGGTATAACCGAATGTTCGGTATAGCAGTGTTCCACTGTACTGCAACCCAGGCTTGAAATTTACACTGGACCTACAGTCAAGCAGACTCCAAACTTACAAATACAGTCGAACCCTGATAATACGAGCACTGTTACAACATCTTGCTTATAACAAGGAAAACAATAGGTCCTGAGTCTTTGTTTTTCATTACTGATAATACAAGGTACCTGTTATAACAAGGTAAATTGTAAAGTCCCAAGGACCTTGTTATAAAGGTGTTCGACTGTAATCTTTTCCCGTTTCTCGTCTCTCACCATACAGTGAACAGCTGATGGAGCTTCTGTGCTGCCGCCCCCGCCGCAAGTTCAACCGCGGCATGAAGCGCAAGCCCATGGCCCTCATCAAGAAGCTGCGCAAGGCCAAGAAGGAAGCGCCCCCTATGGAGAAGCCTGAGGTGGTCAAGACCCACCTGCGCAACATGATCATCGTGCCAGAGATGGTGGGTAGCATCGTGGGCGTGTACCAGGGCAAGACCTTCAACCAGGTCGAGGTCAAGGTAATAAGGACACCTCTTTTTTCTTAGTTGTATCTCCCTTTGTTTCTTCAAGGTTGGCTCTTGGGTGAAGCAAGTGTTTCCATTGAATATGGATGACGGCCATAGATGTGGTTTAAAAAAGACCACCTGGCTGATTGCTGTCTAATCGCATTCCTGCACGTATTCAATCCATTTTTTGCCTATTGTGTGTTACGCTTTGGCTGCACAAGTCCGTACTGCATACCAGCACCCCATTAATAACAGGCAGACAGAATGGGTTAACCCGCTTCGTACCAACTTGATATTCCGTTATATCCAAACGAGATATAATTATTCCCTGTATTTCCCAAAATAAATGTGTGGTATTCCATGTCCATAATTCATCTGTATTTCAATGAAAATAGCAGTCAGATCTTTCTAAAGGTGCTATCGAATTTACATCCAACTAGTGTAATATGAGAAAATTGTTTATGAAGTTTCCCTGTAGTCTTGTTTGGGGTGCCATTTGTTTGTTATACGTTTCCTTTTTGAAGTGGGCCAAAGAGAAAAATTAACCATAACTGCTGTTTTAGCAGATTTGACTTTTTCATTTTTATACCGAATTTAAAAGTAATTTTCAAGGAGCAAAAAAATTTGTGGTAATATGAGGTTTGAGACTTGATCTTCCTCATCAACCCATCTAAAAACAAATTTGGTTCATTGTAGTTTTTCAAAACACAGCCGTTTTGCACTGTTCGGAGTGGCAGTTATTTGTGTAATGGAGTTTTCAGTGGGCCAAAGATAAAATAGATATAAATTTGCTGTTTTAGCAGATATGACTTTAATTTTTATACCAAACGGTAAAAGGTTTGAGACTTAATATCCTCACCAAGCAAAACCCCAAATCCAACCTGTCTACAAAAATAATTTCATTTATTGTTTTTTTTTCCAAAACACAGCCGGATATGATCGGCCACTACATGGGCGAGTTCAGCATCACCTACAAGCCAGTCAAGCATGGTCGACCCGGTATCGGTGCCACACACTCCTCAAGATTCATCCCTCTCAAGTAGGGCCGTGGAGACTGAACGGGTTGTGTCAGGTTGATGGACTTTGTAATTAGTTCTGATGATGTGATAACTCACAAGACAATGATGATGAAAAAAAAAAGATAAAGAAATAAAATGGGCCGCAAAGAAGCCTTTTTAACTGAAAAGTCGTGTCTGTGGCTGATGTATGTGTGTACGTGTAAAACATAGTCCAAGATTGGTAATAAGAGGCATAAAATTATTGCACTTTTGGGAAAGATTTTACTTTGATATCCCCACCATAAAAGGTCAGGAACAGACAAATTTGGAAAAGTAACCAAGTCTTCTTGATAGTAACTGTCGAAACACTTTGCAGAACCGATTTATACAAGATTTGTTGGTAAAATCTGTGTAAGGAAATTCGAAATTACACGCATGTGTTTTACACTACGTGTATGCATAAGAGAGACCATGCACTGCTATGACTAATAACATCATTGTACCATGAATTTATACAATTCAGAATAAGAGCGGATGATTAATTTCTCATTGTTCAGTTCCTGATCCTTTGTTACGGAGTTATAAAAATACAAAATGTTTTCCACTTTTAGAACAGCATTTCAAGTACTGTTAAAGGGACACATTGCCTTCAAATGTCATGAAATGTTCCATATCTTTTATAAGAGTTGTTCATGCAAAAAAACATGTATAATGTGTTGTAATTAGTGAGTAGTGATTACAAAACAAAAAATTGGCCTCTGACCCCTGAAACATACTTATTTCCAGTAGTAAATACCACCGTCTAAATAATGTGCAAAATACACTGTAAGAGTCTTTAGGCTGGGCCACAGCCAGTGGCCTTGTAAACCTATCAGATGATCGCCAGGTACCATTCTCCACCTCGCGACACATATCGCCAGTGCTGTGCGCCGTGCCACAGTACATCAAATTGGATCAACAGAACGTACTTCAACCAGATGCGACTGGAAATACGACTGGTGAACACGGTCCGCCATTTTGTGGAGTCAAAAATTTGGTTCTACAAAATGGCGGACCGTTATTTGACACGAAATTAAACAAAAAACACGCAATTTGAAGGGATAGTTATGTGAATCTTTATATTCTACTTTTAATGAAGCTTCCCAACCATATCCATTTCAGTTTTATAGCCCAAATTGCAAAATCCAAAGCAATGTGTCCCTTGGATGACGCTAAATGGCATAAAAAAAACCAGTGCCACTGGCCGCTGTTTGTGCAGTTTCAATCCATTGTTGGATTCTTGTGTATGTTACGTTTGGCTGCAAAAGCCGACATGACACCCTGGCGCCTCCTGTAAATAACCGTACTCGAGGGGTTTACTTGAAATTCCACTCTGGCTAAAAATAAGATTGTTTCTTTAAAAATTCAAGATTATGGGTTCAAAATCACTTCATGTAAAAAATAATATCCACTTATTTCAAAACTTAATGAGACCTTCCGAAATATCAATGACGTGCACAAGAATATCGATGAATGTACAATCTACTCTATATTGGTTGTAATGACCAGCCAAATTAGATTTTTATAACAATCTTAGAACAGGACTACCGGTACAACAAAACAGAGACTTTGGACTTCAGTATTTGCTCTTCATAACACTACTTTGTTAAAATAGTGTTCTTTATATTCAAATTATACTTTATATCTATATAAGGGGAGATGATGGGCAAAGATAATTTTGTTTTGAAATACCCACTATAATGAGCATAATTACATGACCTGATCAAGAGAAACGAGTCGTCACATGCCATCGCTCAGTGTTAGGGGGATTTTATACAGGGTGTAGAAAAAGAAATGTCCCTCTTCTTTCAATCACTCAAATTTGCCAAGTAACCAAATATAACACCAATTCGACTACATCTGTTGGGCAAGTTCTGTCAAGATTTGAATGAAATTGATCCAATGGTTACAGAGCTGTGATGCAATTCAGGGCCATTACAATGCTTGCTGACCTTAAGTTACCATGCTGCAAATCTGCAGGATCTGCGTGACACCCAAACATTAAGAAGAACCAGAATGGTGCGAAGAGCTGTGATGGATATGAGACAGAGGGCCCAAGTCTGTGTGCAGCTGAATGAACGAAAACTGACCGGCAGAATCATGTCAAATGCTTTTCATTATAAAGCACTAATAAATTGTTCTTGTTTCCATGGCAGTGGTTGATAATTTCTTTACGTTTTGCCCTGACATACATGTATACCAAGGCTGAAACATGTTTTGTAATGGATAACTAGGAAAAATCCAAATGTAAAAAGTTCAACTGCACGTACATTTTGTATATTTTTTTCTTCACAGAAACGGCAATGGTATAATAATTGTCATGAACATGCATTTGAGATAAACTTGGGTACAAGCTTGGAATAAGGGTTTGGCTGATAAAATTAAACCATTATCCCATTTTTTTTTTGCAAGTTGTTGGACAACTTTGTCCATGTGCAGCATTCGCAACAAGGCATATGTCGGAGTTATCCTTGTGTTTACGTGTGAACATTTGCATTTAACCTGCATTCTCATATTGCGTTTCAACGAACAAGACACACAAACAAGCCCTGTTTTTTCTTCTGTCCAAGATTTAGAATGTCGTGTAATATGCAACAGATGCTGTGATTGGCTAATGGTTTTGAACGATGATAGGCAAATGTCCCGTTTGTCAGAACGGCATTTAGCAACTCGTTTCTCTTGATCAGGCTTCATCTGCAGTCTCAAATACACCCTAGTAAGGATCTTGCCATATGAAACTGGGATAGAGTGGACATGCAACAGGGAGGGCTTAAGGCTAGCAGAAATTGTGAAAACTGGTGTGAATTAGTCTTTAAAAAAATGACCTGACCTGATGTCGGACATTAGAATGTTCAAAAGAATTTCCAGATTTATTTTGTATTGATATTGTACTTACGATAATCACAGCAAATTGTTTGCATCTGGTATTGCCACAACAATCCCTAAAACATGTTTGAAAGTCATATGAAATTACACACATTATAATGCACTAAGTAAATTGAGAATTCACTGGATGCACTGCTAACGTTTTGCAAACTTTTATTATCTTCAAAAGTAGAGTAATGGGAGAAAACAATGGTGATCATTATGTGAACTGGACTACTGGGATGAAAATGTTAATATTTGTATCTGTAAAGTTTTAGTCTATTTACAATGCAAAACAGTCCACTGTATCACACAAAAGAACCATGTGACACAAAGACCTAACAAATCTTTCAGCAAAATCACTTCATCACCTTACAAATTATCTCCAGTCCCAGAAGCACATTAAGTCTGGATTCCAGAAATATGCCATGGGCAAATTAGTTTAGAGCAGCAAAAGCAGTGTTCGCATTGGACTAACTGTTGTCAAAAGTTACCGTGCATGATTGTTAACATTCCACTGTGGTTATTCTTCCATTTGGCCACAAACTTTTCAGTGATCAAAATGCATGTTTCACATAACAAGTGGCTGTCCGCACTGGACTTTTCAGCGACGTAACTCTTCCGCTACACAGTTGGCCCTGTAAAAGTTCCCACTGCGGAGGGATAAACTGACAACCTACGATGGACACTTGACAATTTGGAAAGTTAACCGGCTGTCCGCACTGGACTTAATTTGGTCAAGTTGACAGTTTCTGTACGTTTTACCAAAAAGAATAGGCCAATGCGGTAAATGCAGAATTACAACTCGGTAACTCAAGGTTGCCCACCAGGTTTTACAGGGTTGGAGTGCTATGCACCGTGAGGTACCTTAAGCCTAACGCAAGAAGTGTTCGGTACAATATACTACAAAGTACAACATAATTTCTAATATGCCAGTGTAGTAAGACTACTGCAGAGTTTACTACTTGGGGTTGTTTGTAGCTTCAGATGAGGTTTGGGTTAAAAACCCTGCATTACTTACAGGGTTGAACCTCGAGTTACCTCTCCTTCAATTCTGCAGTTACCCCTAAAAAAAAGGAGACGGCTGCAAATCAGTAAAATAAGTTACACATTTTGCCAGTAACTTGTAAATGCGGAGTGAAATTCGGCAGATTGGAAACTGTACACTCAACAACATCGATTTTATGGCACGGCTTAACAAGTAATGAAGAATCTAAGCCACCTCAAAGTAGTAATGTTGTTCTGGCCTTAGAGCAGCCAATATTTGCTCGAGCTGTGATATTTCCATTGACAGGATTTGCTGCATCACTATTTTAAGAAACTGCTGGAGGCAAGTTGTCTTTGTTGTGCTTCCTTCTTGCGGTCTCCAGGAAATAAAAAAAAAGTTCTAGGGAGCCGAAACGTTGTGTCAGAAGTGCCATGACTTTGGGCCCAGATTGCAACCCCGATGGCTGAAAGGTTTGTTGGGTCTGATCCCAGATCCGGATCTATCTGCGATACCACATGGTGATGTTCTGTGCTCGCTTGATCTTCTTCTGCAGCTGAAGGACGCCGTAGAGGAGGGCCTCGGCAGTCGGTGGGCATCCTGAAGGACAATGGACACAGAAACAGCGATTACAAATGTTGCATTATTTTGATCATTGTATTTCTTATCAGGGTTCCTGCACCTTTAGGACAATAGAATTCCATGACTTTTCCATGACTAAATCATGAAAATCCATGACCTATTTCATCAAAAAGCTGATGAAACTGTGAAACTTGTTCTGTGAAAAATCAGATTTCTGATGGTCTTCACAAAATTCCATGACTTTTCCAGGCCACGGGAACCCTGTCTTATTCATCCCAGGTAGGCTGATCTGTACTTCAGCACCGTGTCCCACAGAGATTGGATTTGAACTGAAAGGAAGGGGCGGGGTTGGGGTAAATTACAATTGTTAATGTGTAATTACGTCTGATTACAATAAGCCATATTTCTTTTACAAATAAGGGCGCGGTAACCCTATTTCAAAAACTGCATTTGTGTGCCGGAAGCTAGAACAGATACAGTGCAGTCAACAAAAAAATTGGGAACAATGACAATGCTTGCATTGTCATTGTTTTGAAGTTGTCTCATTTGCGTGAATGGGTTGGGTTTGAATCATGCAATGCTTTTGGGTTTTTTTTTTTGGGGGGGGGAGGGGGATGTATGCATGCAGTTGAGAATGTCAGTGCATTTTGGGTATATATGTACAGTCGAACCCTGATAATAAGAGCACTGTTAATACAACATCCAGCTGATAACAAGGAAAAAAATAGGTCCTGGGTCTTTGTTTTTCTTTGTTTTCCATTACTGATAATACAAGGTACCTGTTATAACAAGATAAATTGTAAAGTCCCAAGGACCTTGTTATAAAGTTGTTCGACTGTATTGATAAAACAAAACCTTGTTATTTGCAGGTCAAACTAATTAGCACACACTGGGATGAATTCCCCTGGGTGAAACCAATTAGGATTACCTGCTACCCACACCCACATTTTCAAAGACAAAACAAGAAGGGGAGAGAGACTGCAAACCACACTATGACTGTTATATTTACTTCGTCTGTATCCACAAATGGCATGTCAGAGTGCCCCATTCACCACAAAACAGCCTATCATGCTGTATAAATTGGCATACAGCACAGGAGTAAAAACACAAGTCTCCAGATCGACTTGTGTGAATTCTAATAATCAACGGCTGCACTCTGATTGGAATCCTTGTCTTGCTACTCGGTTCAGTGCAGATTTGTCTTGACTGACAGGGTGACGCTGCCGGCCACCACGTGCAGCCGGCAGCATGCAAACCTGGCAGTCGGGGGACCTTCAGTATCGGTCAATCCGTGCCCCTGCGTTCTCGTCATTGTAGCAGAAAGGATTCCCTTGCACGTGACCAGATCAACAAAACCAGGATTTGGTTGGAAAATCTCATTTTGTGTTGACGTTACATCTTTGCGTAGCAAGCACAACACAAGCAGCTAGCTTATTTGGTTGTAAAGTCGGGGTATGATAATTAGTATATTGTTTTGTTGAATTATAACATTTTGGCTCCAAGATAAACAATGGAAACAACCACACCAATCCCATTAAAAACCTGTTAATTACAAAGTAATTAATGCATGACCTACAAACAATGAGCTCAAAATGTCAAAATCAACCAGTTCATTTCTTTTTAATTTGGAATACTAAAAAGGATGATAACTATTATAGTCTTTTGAAGTTTTTCCTACTTGAAGACAGGTTAAACTTTCAGAGCTTTTGAAAACAAAAAGCTTCATTTCACGGAAAAAAACTTTGCAACAACTTTGGTTTTGTTTTCATGATACAGCATTATCTAGAAAGATAAGTTTGCTCAACACAACATACCTGGTACATATATATCAACAGGAACAATCCGATCGCAGCCTCGGACGACGGCGTAAGAGTAATGGTAGTAGCCTCCTCCGTTAGCACAACTGTAAACAATCGGCAGCATTGTGATAGCTCATCACAAATTCACATAAAGGTAATTTAGATAATTACACGTACACCGACAACTGTTTGCAACTGAACAATCGTCAAATTCTTTCAAGTGAATAAAGCCCCCACTTGAAACACATTATTTATGAATGCATTTTGGAGTAAAAAATATAGCATTTTGGAGTAAAAAATATAGCATTTCTCCGCTATGAATTTTGATGCACAAACATATTGATTTACCTGTCATTTGAAACCGTGACCTCTGGGACCACACTCAAGTTTAATTTTTTTTTTTTAATTCAGAAGCACTAGTTGCAGTCAAATGGCAAAATTATTTTTCGGAGCAAATTTATGGGGTTTACACTGAAACTGGACATAATTATATATTTAAAATGGACAGGAGGGTTTAGGCGAATGAGATTTGAACAATGACGGTACAAATCACATCCAGAGCCCAGAATCACAATGAGGTTTTAAGCTGTTAAACCCAGAAGTCACAATGTACTCTTTGTCAATGTAGGACAATAGTTTACGGGCATGAAATGTGATTTTGGACGCCAATTGTCGAAGTCGAATTGTCCTAATTTCTCTCATTTTGAATAGAAAAACACATCCAAGAGAGGTTCACAATGTAGGGTTTATTCAAATTTAAGATCTCCCCATTAAAATAACCCATTTGACTGCGCCACTGTGTTACTGCACAGTGTTGGATTGTGTTGGATTTTGGAAGATTTTGGAGGATTCCAGGAAGGTTCCCAGCAGGGTTCTCAGGGGGTTATTAATTGAAATTCAAGTGAGAGCATACCTTCCCATTGAGATGACCCATCTAGGCTCCGGCATCTGATCGTACACCTTCCTCAGGGCCGGCGCCATCTTGTTGGTCAACGTCCCTGCAACGATCATGACGTCGGCCTGGCGGGGACTGGCACGGAACACTACACCGAAGCGGTCCATGTCGTAGCGCGGCGCAGCCATATGCATCATCTCCACTGCACAGCAGGCCAGGCCAAAAAGCATGGGCCACAAGGAACTCTGGTGAGAAAAAAAACAGGAGGAAACAAAACCGAAAATGAAACATACAAAAAACACTGCACTGGTGTATAGTATCCCAATCAATGGATTGGGATACTATACACCCCTTCTCACCCTCCTCTGAACTTTAACCCTAACATTCCAAAATCCTCTTTGCCAAATGGAGGAATTCGGAGGACTGGAGGACTGACGGTCTTTGGAAGTTGAGGCAGAGGATTTTGCAGGATTGAGGGCATAAGACAATTTTGCCTCTACAGGGTGTCAAGCAAAAAAATACCCCAACTTAAAATATAAAGGATTAGGCCAAAAAAATAATAGTTCTGCTTCCGATTACATGCCTTTCAAAAATAGGGTAGTTAGGTCGGAATTTTTTTGTTTTTGCCAATATCTCATAAACTGACCGTACTACCATATCTCTTGGAACAAACAATATGAACAGCAACTGCCAAGATTACATTTTTTAAATTGGCTTTCTTTAACCCTAACCCTCCTCAATCCTCCAAAATCCTCATGGTGGTTTTGGAGGATTTTGGAGGATTGAGAAGGAATGGTGATTGAAGCACAGGAGGATTTTGGAGGATTGAGGATGGTTCCTAGCAATAAGGGCCTAGGGGGTTAGGGTTAATGTGTACCCAGGTACCTGTATTTTTTTTCAATCGGGTACCCGATACCCATACTACCCATAAATGCACATCCCTAATGTGAACTGTGCCTGGCTTGTGATGACTTGATTACAACTTTGCCTGAAAGAACCGGGGTTTTCTAAATGAAACCTACCCTTCTTGCCCAGTTGATGATGTCATCCATCCTGGCAACTACAACTTCACCTTTACTGTCCTTGGGGGCGGGAACCGGTGCCGAGCTCTTTTGCCTGTACGGCACCAAGCTGATTGGGTAATAATTAATAAAATCAGTATTTTAAATGTATGTTATGTGACCTGCAGACGATTTACAAATCTTGGCAGGAAATAATAGTTTTCAAAACATTTAGTTCGATGTGCACATTTTAAACCCTCAGAAATTTCATTAAATTTCTATTTTTGTTTGTTAATTAAAACCCCCCTACTATTTAGAAGTTCAAAGTCAGTCAAAATTTTCATCCTCCTCCCCTGCTATACTTTTAACACAGACAAGACACCAATGGTCAGATTACTTATGTATTTGCATGGTGGAATATCGATATCGTTTCGGTTTGCGGTAACACCATGTGTTTATCTCAACTAACGAGAGGTATGGGTTCTAAAAAAGAACCTTATCGCACAACTCGTGCTAATCAAAATGTTGAGAACAACCTGAGAAGTCCCCATGGTTCTCCCTGAACCATATTAACCCATGAAGTCCTCATGGTTCTCCCCTGAATCATATTTCTCACTTATCGACAGTAGAGAAAACGAGCTGCCCGAAATTGGTTCTCCCCTTGAACCCTTCTCACTTAACGAAGGTTGAGATACGAGTTGTGCGATAGGGTTCTTTTCAGAACCCATACCTCTCGTTAGTTGAGATAAACACATGGTGTTACCGCAAACCGAAATGATATTACTTATGTAGTTAGTACTATGGCAGGTCAAATTCAGTCCACCGGTTTTGACTCTTGGGACAGGCATCCCTTCATTCATTCATTCATTCATTCATCATTGAGAGGATATGTACTAATGGTCAGATTACTTACATGCATATTTAGCCTTCACTGTAGCCAATTTGTTTTCAACTAACAATGGCAAAGTTGAACCACCTAGCCAATACCAACCCAGACAGGGGTGATGTTTACATCAAAACACTATCTCAGCACTTTATCATACAGCTGTTTTGACAGGATCATGTTTGGTCCTTGGTGGGCCAATTAATACCAGCCACTTACAAACTGTAGAGAGTACTTTAAGAGGTCAATAGCAGTCAGCAAATATCCAACATCAGCCCCTGTTCTATGGGTCACAGCTAGCCAAATCATTCTCGTAGCTACATGTAGTTACATGTAGCTACATGCAGTCATCACAAGTCAATCATGTCAATCACGGTCGCCTGACTGTTTTTGACCCATACAACATGGCTCAGAATGTATTTTTGCATAGGAGGGTTGATGAATTCCCCCCCCCCCATTTTTGGAGCATCACTGTGAAGTCTACATATCAAAAAGTCATTTTATAAGATTCCAAAATAACTCTCAAATACCAGAGTTCAGATCTGAAAGTTTCCAGACGGCATGCTTAGAACCACATCTTTCTAACGTGAGAGATGCAGCACGTATTGCATCTACATGACGCATAAGCATCAGTCATCATCCAGTTTTTTTTATCATATACAATAAAATCGCAATAAGTCAAACTCTGATAACTCGAATCTCCACTTATCTCGAAGCTACACTACATTCCTGGCAAAAGAATAGGATATTGTGTACATAAATCCACCCGTAATTAAATTTACGGCACCGGTGAATCCATTTAACTCGAATTTTTTTCTAGCCAGTCTAAAAGAAACCGCTGTCAAAAAAGCCACGAAGAAGTGTCAACCAAAGCAAAACTTTTTTTCATGAGTCATAATTGCTATCGCCTTCGTCTTTTCAAGACATAGACAGTGTGCATGTGCCATTGTGATCAATTTGGTCTCACTTAAGCATAACAATCAACTGTAACTGCAACCGATCCTTGTTTTCTCTTTCTGGCCTGATCACTACAGCTTGCCCAATGGTTGCCCGCACACCGACAGTCGCAGTGCTGGCTCTTTGCCGTGTCCAAATGACCGCATTGAAAACCTTTGAGGATGCCGCATGCGCCTGGCTTTCAAAGCTGTCTGTCCAATCAGCGGCAGACGCTGGCTTAGTGCAGTGGACATGGGACCGGATAGAAGACCCAATCACTGGCTCCGTGCGGTGTCCACGTGACCACATAGCAATTTCTGAGGATGCGATGCCTGCCGAAATCGAAGCCTAACACTTTAAACAAGGCGTCATTCTTTGAGATTTCTCATTAGTAAGACACTAGTGAAAAATTAGCGATAAAAAAGGGGAAAAAAGATAAAAAGGAAACAAGTGAATGTACGGATCCGTGAAAACTCACGATAGTGCGCCCTCTGTCGGTTGAATAATGATCAGTCATTTGACCGCACAAGTGCATGCAGATATATATGCAGAGTTTCTCAGACAAACGTGACACGGACTAAAGACTTCCTGCACATTAATGTACAACTCCCCAGCTATCCAAATTCTGCTCGTTTAACTTTGAACAGCCCCCTCAAACAGTTATATCTCGTAGTTTAATTCTTGAGGCCGCTGTTGAAATTGTAATGAATCAAGCAGAATTCCAATAGCTGGGGAGCTGCAACACGACATCTGTCCACAATCCCCTATGACCAAGTGAATTAGTTGAGAGTTCAAACATGCTTCTCTCGCTCTAAAAAAAATGTTAGTTTAAAGCTAAAAATTGGTATGCTTGAGCATATACATACATCTTTCTAGTGTAAAATATTCCGAGCTGATTTACATTTCCATGGTGAATTAATAATTTCAATTTTTTCAGCCAAGAACCACTTTTCTAGTTTTTCGGCATACACGGTCTCAGTCTACCATGCACCAAGAGATACCCCTAAAAACCCTGCGTTACCACAGGGATGAACCTCCACTTGCTGTTCGTTATTTTTGCATTTCCCCCTACTTGTACAATCACATCAAAACTTCGCTTGCCACTATTTTTTTTAATATTTTGTTTTAAAAGCAACTCTATATACAGGAGGGCCAGGGGTCCAGTATACAGAGTGAACTGAACTAGACACTTACATTGTACATGTAAGTGGCTAACCCATAGTATGCAAAGGTATGTTTCAAAAAGAATCAATTGAACAGATCCTAATTCTTTACCTCAAGCTGTTGCTGACTTGGTATGTCTGTGCTGCAGGAATCGTTTGCTTCTGGTCATACAGGGAGCGTATAGGCACCATGGCAGCAGGAAGCTGTCGGACTGGCAACAGCCCAAAGCGCCCTATCCTCAGCATGGTGCTGCCGACCTGCCGAGCTGCAGAAAGAGAACGATGAAATGGAAATTTGAGAAGACATTTTTGCCCTTTCCCGACATAGAGTATGCATCACTGTGTACTTGGGCAGGACTCGGATCCATGGCCTCCTGCTAACTAGTGCCAACGCCTTAACCAATCGACCACCAAGTTCGGGGGTCGCCTGGCCGATTTTAATCCAACGTACATGTACATGTAGCAGCAGGTACTGCATAATCAAAGTGAAGATGGAATTGACATCGGGGATGATGTAAATTTGAAGAGACATTTTTGCCTTTTCCCGACGTAGTGAATACTATGAAGCTTGGTGTACTTGCTGCTTTCCAGTGCTGTTCATTTCATGAATCGCTTTCTTAACAGACAGTATGATTAAAATTTTGATATTTTTTGGCACATTGATAGAGTAGTTCTATTTAAATTCAAGTACCAGAATTTTTGAAGTCATGATTGCCGCCTGCCTTTTTTCGTTGAAACAAGGCTTGAATGAGGACAAAGATTTAGAGAAACTGAGTTTTACGCATTTTGATCATAATATGCACAAATTAATTTGTGTATAAAATAATCACACTTCACGCTGCGCATTTTAGGGACAACAAATCCCTGCTTTAAATACATTTTTTTTGGCGATTGTGTAGTGTAGGGCCCTGTTCCCTATTTGTATAAGGGAACAAAAATCCACTTTTAGGTTACACACGTTTATATTTAACTGTCGTTTTTCATAAATACTTTTTTATTGTTAGGTTACTCATGGTTTTGCATGCATGTCTTATTTGGGGCCAAATTTGAGGCTACATTGCCTGATATCGATTTTTAGCATGGTAATATCGATTTTTCGCATGGTAATCGGAAACCACCGTAAGCTTCAAATGGTAAATTGTTGTGGTCTGGCCCTTCGTGTTTTGGTCGGGCACCAAGAATCACTGCGCCATTGCTTTGTACACAGCTGGTTTTGTGCATGCACCGAGTTGCACGAAAAATTCACTTTTTTTCGGGTTTAACTTGAGCATATTCTCATTTTGAGGGGATGACAAGCTGCATGAAGGTGAGTGCCGGCAAGGTGAGTGTTTAGTTGATATATTCAGGGAAACGGAAGATATCAGCAAGATCTAAACCGACCCTAACGAACCCTATAGAATTCCTTCCAGCTCTAAATGGCGAATCTCACATGTCATGAGCCTAGAGCTGGAATTTTCAAGCTACTATTTTACTATGTTCATTCTTTGTTCTGAATAAAACATTGCGATCCCAACTGAGAAATGTAACTCAATGCTGTGAACAAATTATAAAATACAAAAGGTCCCGACGTACATATTTTCTTGGGTATATAGGCCTATATGGAAATTTTTATTCTATAAAATATAAAATATAAATTGCCCTGACGGACCTTTTTGCCACAAGGGTTCTGATGAGAAACAACTAACAATTTGTTTTATGTTGCCTTAACTTAAGAGAAGTCTGCTTTAGGTTAAACAAGTCATTTTGGAATGAGAAAAAATACCATTGACTCTATTTTGATCAAAACTAAAGAGGGGCCCTACACTACACAATCGCCGAACTCTAGTCTTTAGCATTTGAAAGTCGCGTTACGGCTGCCGTACCCCTAGAACTATGGGGTTCCGACAGGAACCCCATAGAAAGACGCGGATTTTTCCCATAGGCTAGTAGTAACAGCAAGAATAAGAACGTCATTCCCATGCAACACGTTTCTACATTTTTCGCCGTGAATTACTTCATGGCTGCCCCCAAAAATAATAATATGCCGCATTTACATCCTCACCTCGCTTGCGCCAAGTCAATTTTCGCCTGAAACGGTTCCAATTTGCGGGAAAAAAATGACAAAAATCAACGACAAGCAATGCATGCAGACGGTTAATCTGTTGCCTGCCATACCGCGCTTCAAATTTTCGATGAATAATCATGACTTGACCGACCCACGGCCCCCCCGCAAAACAGGAGCTTCGTGTGTGCGGCTTCCTCGATGGTGTGTGTGTGTGATCGCTTCGGAACGACTGAAGATTTTTGTCATTTTTTCCCCGCAAATTGGAACCGTTTCAGGCGAAAATTGACTTGGCGCAAGCTACTCCTAGAACTATGAGGTTCCTGACATGAACCTCATAGGAAGACGCCGATTTTTCCCATAGGCTAGTACAGCAAGAATAAGAACGTCATTTCCATGCAACACGAGTCTACATTTTTCGCCGTGAATTACTTCATGGCTGCCCCCCCAAAAAATAATATGCCGCATTTACCTCCTCACCTCGGTTGCGCCAAGTCAATTTTCGCCTGAAACGGGTCCAATTTGCGGGAAAAAAAGAAAAAAAAATGCAGTCGTTCCGAAGCGATCACACACGCACACCATCGATTAAGCCGCACACACGAAGCTCCTGTTTTGCGGGGGGCCGTGGGTCGGTCAAGTCATGATTATTCATCGAAAATTTGAAGCGCGGTACGGCAGGCAACTGCCGCGTGTCCGTTATATACCGTCTGCATGCATTGCCTGTCGTCGCAGACGGTATATAACGGACACGCGGCAGTTGCCTGCCGTACCGCGCTTCGAATTTTCGATGAATAATCATGACTTGACCGACCCACGGCCCCCCCGCACATTACCCGGCTGGATGCATGCTGGGATATCTTACAGGAGCTTCGTGTGTGCGGCTTAATCGATGGTGTGCGTGTGTGATCGCTTCGGAACGACTGCATTTTTTTTTCTTTTTTTCCCGCAAATTGGACCCGTTTCAGGCGAAAATTGACTTGGCGCAACCGAGGTGAGGAGGTACATGTAAATGCGGCATATTATTTTTTTGGGGGGCAGCCATGAAGTAATTCACGGCGAAAAATGTAGACTCGTGTTGCATGGAAATGACGTTCTTATTCTTGCTGTACTAGCCTATGGGAAAAATCGGCGTCTTCCTATGAGGTTCATGTCAGGAACCTCATAGTTCTAGGAGTAGGCGCAAGCGAGGTGAGGATGTAAATGCGGCATATTATTATTTTTGGGGGCAGCCATGAAGTAATTCACGGCGAAAAATGTAGAAACGTGTTGCATGGGAATGACGTTCTTATTCTTGCTGTACTAGCCTATGGGAAAAATCCGCGTCTTTCTATGGGGTTCCTGTCGGAACCCCATAGTTCTAGGGCGGTAACGGCTGCCGTAGGAAAATAAATTTAAAAGGCGCCCTTAAGTTAAACTTAAAAAGGCTTTAGTTTTTAATCTTGTTAGAATATAAAACCTCAAAATAGTGATGGCAGTATACGGAACTCTTTCCACAAAACAAAACATATATTATCAATATAACCGGAACTGTACTAAACTCTTGATATTTTTTTCACAAAGAAGGTTAAACTAAAAACTCTTACCGCACGACGCCATCTTTTGCTTGTTTAGCCTTAAATAATTGAGGGCGCTACATAAGCGCACAGCGACAACCTCGTTCCCATGGTGTCGAGAAGCGGAGTTATGAGCAGCGCCCTCACCGACACCACAGCTGCTCTCTCAAGAGGTTGAAAATAAAGTAAGCCTTGGGGACGAGGTTGTCACAGCAATGGATTCAAACAAGATGGCCGCCCCCATGTTAAGACGTTTTGGAAATGGAAGGTTTTGGAGCATTTTTAATTTTTGAAGACCTCACAGCCGGACGAAATTAGCATTTAGTAAGCCTTGTTATATACTGTAGAAATTGCCATTGCTACATGTAACATCTCAGGATTACAATGATGTATGTAAAACTAGTGTTCAGCGATAGGAATTTGGGGGAGATGAAATCAAAGTCGACCGGTTGTAAAACTCGGCGTGTAGCCTATAGGGGTACCGTTGGAGTAGGGCTTGGTGACAGTAAAAAGCCAGAAGTTAAAAAAGGAACCATTTACAGCCCTATTTATAGGGC
Organism: Hippasteria phrygiana; assembly: GCA_037893225.1. NCBI lineage: Eukaryota > Metazoa > Echinodermata > Asteroidea > Valvatida > Goniasteridae > Hippasteria > Hippasteria phrygiana. The sequence goes on from JAZGUH010000354.1 coordinate 270,785, forward strand.
TAGATACCTGCAGAAGGCACCTAGCATCTCTTATTCGGCGATTGTGTAGTGTTAGGGCCCCTCTTTAGTTTTGATGAAATTAGATTCTAACAGTATTACAGTTACTTCTATTACTATAGTTCTAGGGTATTTTTTCTCATTCCAAAAATGACTTTCTCGACCTAAAGCAGACTTCTCTTAATTCTATTGACATCGTTTTTTGTAATTTTGAACAGTTTATTTTGGTAGAAAATGCAATTTTCTAACGCGCTTTACGGCTAGCTATGCGAATGAACGCGGTTTTGCGTGTTTACTGTGCGTCGCGGTAATCTCCATCTTTATTTTCGCGTTGCGTTTTGTCGTCCTCATCGCCGCTTTACCCCAAAATTTCCCTCAAAACTAAAACCCTGCCCTTTATCTATGGCATACCTGTTGGTTTGTAATGTCGCTAGTTTGGCAATTCCAATAACCTAAAAGTGGATTTTTGTTCCCTTATAGGGAACAGGGCCCTGCACTACACAATCGCCTCTTATTCTACATTTCTAGGCCATAGAGTACCGAAGTCCATAATAATTAATGGCTGCACGTAAGGCGAAGTAAAAAAACATAGGCCTATATAGCGCCCGTCCCCGCCCGCTTCCTTAAAAAAGCCCCTCCTCACTTCCTTTTTTTTTTTTAACATGTCTTTTTTACTTGGCCTGCAACTTTTTACTGGCCTGCTTTGCGTGCAACTTTTTACAGCCATGGCATGGAGTTGCATCTGACGTGTGGAAAACTTGATCGTCGAGTATCAAATATTTGAATATTTGGTCAAACGAATATTTGGTCTCGAATATTCGAATACTAAATTATTTGAAAATGAACAGCCCTTATCTCACCCCACCCTATCCCACCCCCACCCACACTCTCACAGGCTATGCTGTTATGTGAAAGATCCTACAAAATGTATATACACATGTAATAGTTGACGCTTCGATCTGTGGTTGACACATGCTGGTTGGTTAAAATCTGGAGGTCAAGACGCAGTGGTCTAGACTGTGGGGGGGGGGGGGGGGGGCAACATTTGAATTTGTTTGGTGGGGGGGGGGGGGGGGCGGGGGGCCACTTGCTTCTCAGTAACTGTAACAAACATCCTACCATGTCAGCTGTGTATGGAGTCCACATTTGTGATTATATTGCTCAAATTGTCACAAAATGAACAAAAAGTAACATCACAAGTTAACCCTTAACCCTTTTTAATCCTCCAAAATCCTCATGGTGGTTTTGGAGGATTGAGGATGAATAGTGATTGAAGCACCGGAGGATTTTGGAGGATTGAGGATGAATGGTGATTGAAGCAAAGGATTTTGGAGGATTGAGGATGAATGGTGATTGAAGCACCAGAGGATTTTGGAGGATATAGGATGAATGGTGATTGAAGCACAGGATTTTGGAGGATTGAGGATGAATGGTGATTGAAGCACAGGAGGATTTTGGAGGATTGAGGATGGTTCCTAGCAATAAGGGCCTAGGGGGTTAGGGTTAATAAGCTGTTTTGCTCAAGATCATGATGATGTCTTAGCTATGGCCTACCTATGGGGCACAAAATAGTCTTGTCTTGTCTTGTCTAGTTTTGTCTAGTCACCATAATAAATTAAAAATAAGGCCGTAGCTATAGACGATGTGCCCTTTTATGTCACGTGTTTACATCTATATTGAAATGTGCCTGGCGGTATGTATCGCGTTTTGCATAGATTTGGGTTTAGGAGTGTCGTCGCAGGTCAGATCGTCTTTGAATTATGTGACCTTTGATGTCACTCCCTGACCAAATTTTCTGCAAAACATGATGCATGTGCATACCGCCGGGCACATAGGGCAGTTTAAATGTAAACAAACGGACAAGGGGCACATGGTCTATATATGTATACATAGTTATGGCAACTGTAATATGTTTTCATTGGCTAAAGTTATGGGAATGGTTTTTGAAATTTACTTTCCTTTGAAATAAAATTCTCCAAAAGAACAACATTTTCTCTAGCCATTAATGTACAGTGTACTTACTGACAGGTTTTCAGACTTTATTTTCCTTTAGAAACCCCCCCCCTCCCCCCCAAACAAAAAAACAAAATTGGAAAAGCAGTTCTACACACTAACCACTGGACTACCACAACAGATTAAAAATCTTTTTATTTTGGTCAGTAAGAAGATTTAGGATCCCTGTGTTTTGCAATGGTGGTTGGGGTTATATGAAATATGAGTAGTATTGGCCAAACAGCAAAACCAATTTTTCTCTCTATATTAACCCTCCTATAGTTATAACTCTCACAGCCTATAAAAAAATCCACCCACCAACTCTCACAGCTTGTGTGTGTTTTAACCTGTCACTTGATAGGTTTTGATATATAGAGTAGTTGGCTCCATTTTGGCCCTGAGAGAGGTGGGGTTAAATTGTTTTAATACATAACAGAATATGTATTTAGAGCCATCTCTAAAAGATGACAAAGTTGTCTGAAGAGGAACATTTATCCTCTTGTTTCCAACAAACAGACTCGTCAATCAAGAAGGTGTTTGGCATCAGCAAAGCCATCACTATGGGTAAACTGCAGATTTTTGAGGTCGTGTTTGATGGGGACAATGTTGATGTATTCAAATCGGGAGACGTCATCAAGGGTTTCGTCAAAATTGTACTCCGAGAAGAAAAGAACAATGTCCGAGGTGGGTGCAAGAAACTCTGAATCATTTCGTGTGAGCCTATCACTTTTATCCAGTGGTGTGGATCCTGTATGGGAAGCTGGTCAACTCGCTCCCTGATAAGATCGCACCTTACAAACCCACTTCCCCTAATCATACCAACTTGTCTCCTTGCAAACTGGTCTCATGTAAAATTCACCCTCCAAAAAGCCTCCAAACCAATTTGACTATAAAAAAAGAAGATTGTATTATGTTTTTTTGGGCTGCCTCTTTACTCTTTTTGTTTTTTACAGACTTACACCGGTCTTTTAAACAGATGGGAACAGGGGGTGAATTTGTCAGATCAAGTTTGCAAAGAATCAAGTTTTTCAGAGGGCAAGATTGTCAGCGACAAAAATCGTCCAACTTCATTCTTAATCGATTGCGTTAGATTGTTTTTATCAACTCAATCAGCGACTTTTTAAAAGATTTTACTGTGTATAAATTGTACACGAATAAACGCGACATAGGTTATTTACTCAGCACTGAGCCTCGCTTTCAAACCTGGAAGTGTGCAGATCAGTGCTATTTTCATCCATGTAAAATAAGTCTGAGAGACCCTCACCACAAATCACCATATTAATTCTTGCAACTGATTGAGTTTACAAATATGCAATGGGGAACATCTGGGAAAGATTTTACTTTAATACCCCACCAAAATCGGCCAGGAACAGCAAAATCTTGCCAACCCTCATTGATAACAATCTAAACACGTGGCACGACCTGGTTTTTTATTTTATTTCTGTCGGCAAAATCTGTAAAAAAAATGAGGCAGAAATCAACATGTTTAAACACTCTGAGTGACCATACACAGTGCCAAGAACATCTAACACCGGAAACACAAACTTTTTCCCCTATACTGCATGAATATTTCCTAACTAAATTCTCAAAATGTAAGGTTGTTGCAAGTGTTCATACAATTCTGAACACCAATGGATGGTTATTTTCTAAGATTTGCTGTTCCTGACTAATTTTGGTTGGGGTATTAAAACTTTACAAAATCTGTCCCCTCACAAAAGTTTGGATTTTTAGTAGTATGGAGACCCCACTCCTAAAATATTTGTTTTAGCCGTGAAAACCCAAAATAGAAATGTGACTTTAACATACAGATATATATATAAGACATATTCAATGATTTTGTCAACAGATTTGATTTGTTTTGTTTAGTCAGAAATTTGACTTTTGATGCGTGTTTGTATTAGAAGCAAGTACATTGTCTGGAGTAAAATTATTATATAACATTACATAAAAAGTGCAAATTTTTGTTTTTGAATTTGTATGCATTTCCAGGAATAAAGATTACATTTAAAGGCTCGGCTCACACTCACTGGTCAGAGGGAACGGGCGACAATAGAAAAAGATACCATGGACATGAGATCTTCTTCAAAGAAAAAATTGATCTGTTGGGGGAAAGGTAGGATTCTCAATACATGTGTTGACGCAAACTCGTACCACCACAAACTTATACTCCCACAAACTTGTACTCCCACTTGTGAGTTTGCATTGGTACAAGTTTGCAATGGTGTACGAGAAACCGAGGGTGAGTTGGTGTAGGTTTGAGTTGGTCAAGGTATGAGTTTACTCAAAAACCGTTATGATCAATTTCATCCACCCTGATAGGGTGAGTGAAGTGGGTTGGATTGACACATCAAAGGTTCTTAGCATGATAACCTGAGAAATACCATTGATTAACCCTAACCCACCCCAATCCTCCAAAATCCTCGCAGTTTTGGAGGATTTTGGAGGACTGAGGATGAATGGTGTTTCAAGCGAGGAGGACTTTGGAGGATTGCTGATGAATGGTGTTTGAGAAACAGGAGGATTAAGGGTGAATAGTGATTGAAGCACAGGAGGATTTTGAAGGATTGAGGATGAATGCATTTTTTGGGGGCAGGGCAATCGGAGGATTTTAGAGGATTGAGGATGGTTCCTAGCAAAAAGGGTCCAGGGGGTTAGGGTTAATGTCAATTTCAGTCTGTGGATTACTGTGGGTGTCCCTAAGCCTTTTAAATTCTGGACTTACAGGTCAAAATTAGTCAAGACGACAGTTGCGTAAAATACAGTTTGTGTAACACATACCGGACCAACCCTTCATTTTGTCAACCCTTTATTTTGTATCCTGAATTGTTGTTTCAGGTAAAGAGGATGTTTGGGCGTCAAAGCTGTCTCTGGAGTCGGGTGAGCATCACTTCCCCTTCTCCTTCCAGATCCCAAACAAGCCCCTGGCCTTTCCGTTTGAGTCATTCAATGGCTGGATACGCTACAAAGTGATTTGTAAGATCGATCGGCCGTGGAAATTCGACCATTATACGGAGAGGATATTTACAGTTGTCGGTATCCCTGTGGATCTGAACTCATTGCCAAATGCGAAAGTGAGTTGGTATGAAACTTATTTGTGATTTATTTCACTTCTAGGTAACCCACAGGCATTTTTTGTCTCGCCTGAACCAAGTTCAGAAAGAGACTATGCAATCACTATTTCTGTACGTAGTCCGTCTATAGTCTGTCCGTAGTCCGTAGTCCGTCCGTACGTGTCATTTTGGTTAAAGTTTCGACAAATTGGTCTTATATGCAAAGTTGAAGTCCGATTGCAATCAAACTTGGGTCATGCATTCAATAGTGCGACCTTTATATGATGGTCATGTCAAAGGTCAAGTACTGAGGTCAAAGGTCAAGTACTGAGGTCAAATGTCAAGTACTGAGGTCAAAGGTCAAGTACTGAGGCCAAAGGTCATCTGAGGTCAAAGGTCATCTGAGGTCAAGTTGAAAAATGGGCTGGAATTGTAAAATGGGCTGGAATTGTAAAATTGCTGTTATATTCAAAGTTGAAGTCCAATTGCAATCAAACTTGGGTCATGTATTCAATAGTGCGACCTTTATATGATGGTCGTGTCAAAGGGCATCTGATGTCAAAGGTCATCTGAGGTCAAAGGTCATCTGAGGTCAAGTTGTAAAATTGGCTGGAATTGTCCAACTTGTCTCATTTGAAAACTGGAAGTCCAATTGGAATCAAACTTGGGTCATGCATGCACAATAACCTTTATAAGATGGTCGTGTCAGTAATCTCTGTGCTTTCATCCTCTCTCGTCTCACACCCCACTCAAACTTCCATAACTTTGGACAACATTTTCCTTCCATATTGCTTTTGTCACCTACCATTCTTTTAGGCATGCTCATCGGTTCTTGCTCTTGATAACTTACCATTTCATTCTCTTTTTACACTAACCCTTGCTCCTTCAACCGTTATCAGTGCCCCTGCATTCTTCCCGGGTAATCACAAAACTAAAGCAGGCGAGACGCGTGGTTTGAGAACCACCTTGTTTCATGAAGTGTTTATTTTCTTGCAATAATTTCTGCTTGCAGTTGTTTTGATCTTTTAAGCCTGTCAATCAATCAATCAATCAATCAATCAATTGAACAAATAATCGCTCAGTTAATTAAACAGCCAATCAATCAATTAATCAATGGGTCGATCAATTGATTGATCAATCAATCAGTCATCCTGCAATTAGTCAGTAAGTCAATCAACCAATCAATTAGTTCTAAGGCAATCGATCAATCACACAGTCAAATAATCAATCAATCAATCAATCAATCTATTGATCATTGGATCAGTCTATCATTCAGTAAATGAGTCAGTCAAACAATTGAGTCTGAAGTTTGGTCCAGTCCCGTCTTGACTACGCCAATTCACTCTTGCTCGGTGCTTGCGAATTTGATCTGAAACGCTTTCAGCACCTTCAACATATAGCTGCACGGCTAGTCTTTGCATGTGGTGGACGGGACCAACCCTCTGCTGGCCTGTTGAATGAGCTTCATTGGCTTCCTTTGAAGCAGTGGATTTCCTTTAAAATCCTCACATTGATTTACAAGTGTCTGAATGATCAAGTCTCGTCATACTTTACTAATCTTATTCAGTTACTCAGTGTTTCAGTTTCCCACAGACACCAACTTCGCTCATCTTCTGATCGTACCCGGCTTTTTCTCCCAAGATCCAACAAGAGAGCCAGGGATAACTCCTTCCTGTGAGGCGGAGTCGTTGTCAATTTTTAGGCGTTGTCAATTTTTTTAAGATACTCCTTTTTCAAAATCTTGATTAATCTGTTTTTTCCTCCTGTATTCGTATTGTTCCTATTCCTGTTCTCCCACTCGTTTCTATATTTGTTGGTTTATGTCAGCACTATGAGCTTGCATCGCGTGTTATAAATACTATGTATTATTAGCCTAACAGTACACTAAGGGAGACATTTAGTCGTGTAGATTTATGACTTAGGGAGACAAGGTACTTAGGGAGATATTTTCATGTCTCCCTAAGTACCCAGCCCCTATTCAGAGGCAGAATTTTACTGTCACGAGTGGGTTATATCGATCGAGAATGGTCCAAAACATAAATATACCAAAATTCGTGGGGGTAGGACAAGGGAAAAATCTGGTTGGACTTCATAACATTTTTAACAATTTTGTGCCCGTGTCCACGGCGATGTCTACCAAATGTCCCACTAAGGGTAATTTTCCTCAATTGCCTAATGGGGCGACACATAATGATGGAAAAGAGTGGGTTTGGGTGACTGTGGTGAATAGGGCGACACATAACTGTCGCCCTATTCAAAAGTCGCCCTTTTGGAGTGTTTTTTAGTAGGGTGTTTGGGGAGAGTGCTCTAATGGGGCGACACTGCTGTCGCCCCAGTAGGGTTATTTGGGATAGTGTGGCCCGTTTGGGGCATGCGTAGTAATTCAAATTTTCCTCAATTGCCGGATATGGCGACACATAATGCTATAAAAGAGTGGGTTTGGGTGACGCGGTCGAATAGGGCGACACATAACTGTCGCCCTATTGTGAAAGTCGCCCCTTTGGAGTGTTTTTTAGTAAGGCGCATGGGGAAAAGTGCTCTAAATGGGCGACACTCGTGTCGCCCCTTTGAGGTTATTTCGGGCAGTGTCGCCCATTTGCCGCATCCAGGAGATTTAGAATTATTATTAGTATTAATATTTATTGGTCAATCAATTAGTCAATTATCCTGGTCTTTCATAGTACCCTGTGCACCAGGAATCCTCCAAGTCCGTATGCTGCCTGTGCTGTGCTAGTGGGCCCATCATAACCAAAGCCTCCATTGATAAGAGTGCCTACGTACCAGGGGAGAGTATCTTCGTGTCGGGCGTGGTAGAAAACAACAGCAGCCGGGATGTTATCGACCTCACTGCCAAGCTTATTCAGGTATAGTATGTTTGCAAATCAGTGTCATAGAGCAGCAAAGTGTGACATCATTTGCCATTGTTCTGGTTCTTGTACATGGTTCAAGAGGGTAATGCCTTTGCACATATAATTGTACTCATGAGCAAGAAATATGTCATTACTTCTGTACTCTATTTTACCCACACCAAGGCACTAAGCAGTTTGACTTAAGTTGGCCTTATTCATGGGGTAATGTCATGTTCCGTGAATCCATTAAGTCAAACATCAGCATGCGCGCGACCATACAATTGTATAATTGCACATTTGCTTTGTTTTTGCCTGATTAGCAGGGCTAACCTCACTTTCAAATAGTACTTATTTTTTGGGCAAAGGAATACAACAAACTTGTATTAAACAAGTACATCTGGGTTCATGTATGGTTAGGGACTACTGTGTCTTCACTGGTGTATTCAGTATTGATTTTATTCAGACTAGTTGCTCAGGCAAGCTTATTTTGTAGTGTTCTTTAATAAGATCCACTGTTAACATCAAATCTGTTTTAGGTTAAGAATGACCAACCTTACTTGACCACTCTATTCCTCCTATTAAGCAGTGGGCATCAGTGCTTTAGGAAACAATATACTGAGCACTGGAAACATGGAAACAAAATGATAATCATGGGTGTACTGAAGTTGATTACTTTGCAGTTACTTTGCAACTTGGGCAGCCAGTGCAGCCAAGTATCAACAAAACAATTATCATATACATTGTATTCACAAAATATACAAAGCCGCTTGCACTTTCATTTAACCGCTTGAAAATGAAAGACGGCCATACCTGCAGTTTGAAAAAGACTACCTAGCTGGTTGTCTATATACGCATTTCTGCACATACTCAGTTTATTCGTGTTTCGACTTAATAGACAGACGTGACCTATAGTGGGTATCAAACGTCAACAAACATAGCGTCCTCCATAGCAAAGTGCCGCTGTTGTAAAGTACATGATGATTGTTGCATTTGTTTGTTCGATCGAGGCTTTTCTTTCTCAAAATCTCTGAAGAATATTCCGGAGTTTATACCCGAGACCTTACCGGAATGGTTGAATAAAGCCAGTAAGGACAGTTCCAGCAAGTCTTGGAAATTCTATAACTTAAGGAACGATGTTTACGATGTGGTAGTTGCACCGAACGTTGGGGTACTAATACGACAACTAGCACTAGCACCAGCAGTCGCAGCAAAAATACATGAAAATCTAGTCTTGGGGGAAATAAAATTTAAAAACAAAAAGGATGCGGCTTCCAAAAAGTATGTGGGCAAGGACGATCAACTGGTGGTTTTTTACATGGCCTAAAGTTTTGCTGCCAATATTTTCAATGAAAATTTACTGAAGCTGCAAATTTCTTAATTGCATCCTAAAATTACTTGATTAGAAGGGGTAGCTGTAGCAGCTAGAGTCTGACAACTTTAGTCTCCCTTGACATGGCACAGAGTTGACTTGGCTTGAGACCTACACTGCACGTGTACATGTAAACATTGACTGCATAACAAGATGGCCGCTCACATGGACGGCCGCGATCACACACTTAATGTCACAATTTTGAAGCTGCAATCATCCAAAATAAAAGTCTTTTTTCTTCAAAAATGTGTGATTCCTTTGTCTATTTGAAATTCCGCAAGGTATAAACACTCACTTTTCCAACGCTCTTTTAATTTTACAGTGATAACGTTACATTACAAACAAAAGGGGGGTCTAACCATAGCTCAATTCCCCTCAAAAGAAACCTCTTTTGTAGTAGAATTCTCGTTATTTATGAAACAGTTAATGTGATTTAAATCAATGTCACAACATACAACTTTAATAAAAGGGCTTCGTAATTGTGTTATAAGCGTTATTTACCAAAAATAAAGCCGATTGTCGGTAAAGTACTCGGCACGCATACTGCACGTCCCACTGCATCAGCTGAGATGACGTAATACCCACTATAAGTCACGTGATGACATGTAAACATTGGTCGCGCAATCGGTCAATTGTTCTTGAATGGATTGTAATGAATAGATGGAGCTATTTCAAACAAAGCTTCCATTCACACAAAAATGGGGTGGGGGGTGCAGGTGCAGGGCTCCAAGTGCGATGAATAGGACCACTCTATTCAGTGTGGTTCCTATTGTTTGCATTTACACCTTTGGCTGCACAGCCTGTTCTTAGCATACCAGCACCCCATCAATAACAGCAGGATACAAGGAGTTCAATTGTAAATGCCAGTTTTAAAATTGTCAGCCAAGTAAAGCACAATTTCAAGTATGGCACTCTTGAGAATTCCTCAATTTTTCTTTCTTTTCAGTTGACCGTTTTCTTTTCATCAGTTGGCCACCACCACAGGCATCTCAAGACCATCGTTAAGGTGGAAGTGCCGGGATGCCCCGGAGGCGAGGTAGCGAGGATGGATTGGAAACCTCTTGTGATACCCCCTGTCCCTCCCAGTGGCCCCCAGGGGTGCAACATCATCAGGATAGAGTATATGGTGCAGGTATGCTTGCATGAGTAACTCTGCCCACCTGTCGGGCCCCCCCCCACCAAACCCACTCACCCACATTTGTGTGCCCAGTTCTGAAAAGTCTCAAAACAAGATTTTGAGTTGCAAAATCAGGCCAGACTTTTGTTTCACTGAGAGCACATGCAATAAAGGAGTCTGAAGGCCAGAGTTGTAGTCCAGTCCCTGCAAGTCCTTTCACAAGTCCTTTCGCAAGTCTAGTCAGAAGTCCTTTCATAAAGCCGGTCACAAGTAACTGGATGAACAATGACAAAGGAATTCCTTTGTCAAAGCTCATTTGAATAGCTTGTGATCAGGATTAGGACTGGAGGGCTTGTAATGGACTTGCAGGGACTTCTGATGGACTCGACTACTTCCCTGCTGAAGGCCATAAAAATGAGAAAGGTCCGAAGTTGTTCTGAGCACCTACTCATCAGAAACTACCCAGTATTAGTTTAAAAACTTAGTGGTGCAGTAGTGTGAATGCAACTGATGAGAGAGTGGGAACGTTCAAAGAGTGTCATATTTACAACAAAGTTGTAATTCAACCTGCAAAATCTGAATATGAGCAAACAAATTCTGTGCAAAATCCCACAGTAGTTGTCAGACAAGGATTTTCCACAGACACATACGGGATATGTTAACACCTTGTGTCTGGCTGTTATTGATGGGGTGCTGGTATGCCAAGATTTTTAATGTGATGCAGTCAAGCATAAATGCACACTGAATAGAGTGGTCCTATTCATCACACTTGGATCCCCCCCCTCCTCCCCCCTCCCCCCTTCATGTGAATGTTTAAAATTTATTAATTACACTCCCATTCAAGAACAATATAGTTGAAACATGAATGGATTGAATATGCACAGGAATGCACCTACAGACGTCAACCGGCCACGGCTATGGCCGTCATCTGTATTCAAGAGGTTCACGTACTCAGTATGTTGTCTGAAATGTCAAATTCCTGACATTGGATAGTTGTCTGAGAGTGGTATGTTAGTTTATTGAGAAGAACCAGGTAACCATTTTATTGTTAGCAGCCCCATAATGATATCAGCCTACCCATTCAAACTTATATTTTAACTATTGGGTCTCTGTTTTACCCGCACTTGTTGATAGTTTGAAGGTGACATAAGTAACACCCCAATGGACGCTCAAGTAATGCTGCCCGTTACCATTGGGACCGTGCCTCTGTACCAACCCAGCTTTGTAGACCCTTCAGCCGTGGTACTGGATCAACCAGCCAGCATTCCCAGTGGTACGATAATGTTTGTAAAAATGCAGAGAAATCACTAATGAAGGATGCGGATCCAGACGGATGGTTGTGGGAGTCAAACCCCTACCTCAGGCTTTCAAGTATTCCTACTTTTCCTATTTTTTCCTCATTTTTGTCTCGCCTGAACGAAGTTCAGAAAGACTATGCAATCACTCTTTCTGTACGTAGTCCGTCCGTAGTCTGTCCGTAGTCCATCCGTAGTACGTAGTCCGTATGTAGTACGTAGTCCGTATGTGTCATTTTGGTTAAAGTTTCGACAAATTGGTCTTATACGCAAAAAAAAGTTGAAGTCCAATTGCATTCAAACTTGGGTCATGCATTCAATAGTGCAACCTTTATATGATGCTTGTGTCAAAGGTCAAGTACTGACATCAAAGGTCATTTGAAGTCAAGTTGTAAAATAGGCTGGAATTGTAAAATTGGTCATATGGAAAGTGGAAGTCTAATTGCAATCAAACTTGGGTCATGCATTCAATAGTGCAACCTTTATATGATGCTTGTGTCAAAGGTCAAGTACTGACATCAAAGGTCATTTGAAGTCAAGTTGTGAAATATGCTGGAATTGTAAAATTGGTCTTATATGCAAAGTTGAAGTCCAATTGCAATCAAACTTGGGTCATGCATTCAATATTGCAACCTTTATATGATGCTTGTGTCAAAGGTCAAGTACTGGGTCCAAGGTCATTTGAGGTCAAGTTGTAAAATAGGCTGGAATTGTCCAACTTTTCTCATTTGAAAACTGGAAGTCCAATTAGAATCAAACTTGGGTCATGCATGAACTATTGTAACCTTTATATGATGGTCGTGTCAGTAATCTCCATGCTTTCATCCTCTCTAGCCTTCACACCCCACTCAAACTTCCATAACTTTGGACAACATTTTCCTTCCACATTGCTTTTGTCACCTACCATTGTTTTAGGCATGCTCATCGGTTCTAGCTTTTGATAACTTGCCATTTCATTCTCTTTTTACACTAACCCTTGCTCCTTCAACCAGTGCCCCTGCATTCTTCTCGGGTAATCACAAAAGCAGGCGAGACGCGTGGTTCGAGAACCACCTTGTTTCACCTTGCTGCTACTTTAACTACTTTTTTCTTGAAATTCCTATTTTTTCCTACTTTTTTGTCCCACAACTCCGAAAAATGAAATTTCATTGAGTGTTTTTCTTAAGTGTTACATGCCGTCATGCTGAAAATCACACAAAGGGCTTGGGTGCAGGAGTACTGCAACTTTACTTCGAAGAGCTTAGTTCAGGTTGAAACACAAGTGTTGTGAGTACAGAACATGTCAAATGAGGCTTGTGATGCTGTGGACATGGGTGAGTATCAACGAAAAACTACTCTCAGAAGCTTGCAAATGTCCTAATTTTATCCCAATTTTGTCCTCCAAAGTCCTACTTTTCTCCTGTTTTTCAAAAATGTTTGATCCTACAGTTCTACTTTTTAACCTGGGTCTGCTTGAAAGCCTGCTACCTCCTCCCCAAATCTCATCCCTTTTTTCATCTTTAATCTTCTCTCTCAAGCTCCACCACTGGCCCCACCTCCAACTTATGAAGTCGCCACGGAGGGACTGCAGGAGATACCCAGCAAGAGTGGCTATGACTACACCTTTGGTAAACTCATGTACGCCCCCCAGTACCCGACCTACAACCTGCCGGTGCAACCCCCGACGTGGGATCCCATGTACCCGCCCCAACAGGGTGACCCCGGCTACCCACCTAGTGGACCAGGTTACCCTCCTGCCAACTAAGGAGATAGAGCCGGCTCGCATGAGCGTCAGAACTACCGAAAAAATTAGCTTCTCATGCAGGGGTGAGATTTGTCAAGATTTGTCCTGATTTCAATATTTTTAAAGAATCTCTTTTGAAATCTGAAATTCCTGAGGTGTTACCCTAAAGGTGTTTATATCTGTAGGCCAATAGAACAAGGTATTTTAAGGCGTGCCTTTAGGCAAATACAAACCATAAACCCTACGTTGCTCTGGGGTCCCCGGCAACCACCAGACACTGCAGATATCATGGATTTTACATTTTTGGCCAATCTCACCCCACAAGAGCAGTTTGTAGAACAGTGGCCAAACACCCAAGGAGATGCTGCATAACATTCCATAAATTGCTAGATTGGCACAGGGGCCAATTTCATGCAGCTGCGAGCTGCCTAAGCACAGAAAAAGTTCTGCTTAGCCAAAACAGGTCACCAGCCAAAATAGCATGCGAAGTATACTGCTTGCGACTGGTTCTCAACCGCTTTTTGCTTAGCCAAAAAAAGTCGATAAGCAGGAAAATTGGCTAAGGAGGAACATTTAATAAGTAGTGTTTTGTGCTGAAAGTAACTCCTTGCTATTGCCCAGGAGAGTGGTACCTATCACACGTTTTTGCACAGTCACACTCCCTGTAGACATTATTGAAATCCGTGCAGTAATTATTTGGCTCCGATTCTGCATGTTTTTTGCTGAGCAGGAAAATTTGCTAAGGCAGTGTTTTGTGCCGAAAGCAACTCCTCGTAAATAGGCCCGGGTGAGTTTGTGCACAGCCACCCCCCTTAGACAACATGAAAATGTGTCGAGTAATTGTTTGGTTTAGATTCTGCATGTTCCGTGTTTAGTCAATTTAGTTGGACATTATTTGTATAAAACGTTCATGTGATCCTACCACGAAAGGTCAGCTGTCCATCGTGGGCCAGTTTCGTAGAGCTGTTGATGCATGCAAAATGTTGTTTAGCGAGGAAAATGTCTGATTGGTACGTGGTTACAGGCCATAAAATATAGTGTGATTACATGCTTTCAAGCAGTGTACATGCTGCCTTCAAAGCCGAAATCTGATACCAACCAAACTTTATTAATTTATATTTGGTAAGTCAGCTAACTTTTGCATGTATTCTCTGTAACAACTTAGTGGCACATTCCCCTGAAAAAAATGACAGGAGTTGTATTGTAGAACAAAATAGCCTTACTAGAAAGTGTGATGTACCTTTTCTACCTTGCTCAATAGTCCCAGTTTAAAACAAAACCCCCACTTTTTCTGAAATATTTTTTTACCATTTTTGTCCTAAGCCTCAATTGCCGTCAGTGCACTACTTTTTTCACCCACGTGACATAGCATGATGTGGACTGCCTTGAGTGATCACAGTACAATGTACATGTATCGTAACGGACAGATTCAACCACGGTACTTGAATAAGCACTTCATTAGCGTTATTACACTGTGCAGTCCATGATGACGCATGCAAAGGATCTATGCACTTGACACTTGTGAATGTCTTGTCTAGTACGGTAGTTATGTTCATTGCACGGGTTTAGACTATAGGTATAAATTGTGTCATATATCATTATTGTACAGTCGAACACCTTTATAACAAGGTCCTTGGGACTTTACAATTTATCTTGTTATAACAGGTGCCTTGTATTATCAGTATTAATGGAAAACAAAGACTCAGGACCTATTTTTTCCTTATTATAAGCAGGATGTTGTATTAACAGTGCTCTTATTATCATGGTTCGACTGTAGTTATGTTACTACCATTGGATTTCCTAAGGTTTTTACAGGTTCAGGCATCGATCTTGATACTGCACACTTTTTAATTGAACCTTCAAAGTTTGCAATCAAAAGAAATTTTGATTCCAACTTTTGTAATATATGTGCATGAAATGAAATGAAATGAAATGAAATGAAGAGAATAACAGTTTACTGTTTTTTATGTATACATGTAATTATGTATGATGAAGATTACTTATAAATTTTTTTAGGTAGCAGATTTTATACATATTTATATTTTGATATCTTTGAAGGTCATTTTCACTGTCCTTTACTGTATTCATTTATTTATGGCACCTTTTACATTTTAAGAAGTCGTTAGAATCGCATGATTTCCAAATTTGATGCCAAGAAGAGATTATTTGTGCTATACAGCCTAGAAAAGTTTAGTTTCTAGTAGCCTATGAGGAGGTTCCGTCGGTCATAAGTTATGAGGTTTTTTGTCTCGCCTGAACGAAGTTCAGAAAGAGACTATGCAATCACTATTTCTGTACATAGTCCATCCGTACGTAGTCCGTATGTGTCATTTTGGTTAAAGTTTCGACAAATTGGTCTTATACGCAAATTTGAAGTCCAATTGCAATCAAACTTGGGTCATGCATTCAATATTTCAACCTTTATATGATGCTTTTGTCAAAGGTCAAGTACTGAGGTCAAAGGTCATTTGAGGTCAAGTTCTATAATATGCTGGAATTGTCCAACTTGTCTTATTTGAAAACGAAGTCCATTTGGAATTAAACTTGTCATGCATGCACTATTGTAACCTTTATATGATGGTTGTATCAAAGGTCAAGTGCTCAGGTCAAAGGTCATGTGAGGTCAAGTTGTAAAAGAGGCTAGAATTGTAAAATTGGTCATTGTGCTTGTGTGCCGATTGAGGTGTCAAAATGTGCAGGGAACATGATTAACGTTTAAGCAGGCGAGAAGCATGGTTCGAGAACCACCTTGTTTAGTTTTTCAGTTGTAAAGCGTCGAAACAAATAGACTTATCTGCTAAACTTACACATGAAACTATATCTTGTTTAATGGATGTCTTTATGCAGGTTTAAAGTAT
This sequence comes from Hippasteria phrygiana, assembly GCA_037893225.1. NCBI lineage: Eukaryota > Metazoa > Echinodermata > Asteroidea > Valvatida > Goniasteridae > Hippasteria > Hippasteria phrygiana. The sequence goes on from JAZGUH010000354.1 coordinate 287,035, forward strand.
TACTTTAAATGAAGTTTTAAAGGGTGCCAGCTTTTTTCTCTCTAATGGACACTGTTGGAAACATGTAATTAGTTTTGAAAATAAACAATACTAATCTTTGCCAGTCTTGTTGACTTGACTTGCTGACTTGACTTGCTGACTTGACTTGCTGACTTGACTTGCTGACTTGACTTGCTGACTTGACTTGACTTGAATCGGACTTGAGTCGCAATATATTTGACTTGAGACTTGACTTGTCTTGAAAGAACATGACTTGTGACTCGACTTGACTTGAATAAATTTGACTTACTGACATTAACACTTCTGTTAAAATACACACAAACATATATACAGATATCGGTTAAAAAATTAACGCCTATAGCGCATACATGTATATAGCAAGCTGGGTGTCCAGTACGTATGCAGGGCTGCAGAGCTGCATGGAAAATTGTCGAAATGGCACACCGGGTTGATTTTGTACAGTGCATGTGTGCTAGCCTAAACTTTGCATAAAAAAAAAATGTTCTGATTTTTTTCTTTCTATTTTTGGCTTTTCCGCAAACTTTGCGGAAAAGGCTTTATTTTTGTTCTGATTTTTTATTTTATTTTTTTTCTTTCTATTTTAGTTCTATCCCAAATCTTCAAAGTGAACAAAGAAACTGGCATGAGCGGGATTCGAACCTGCGACCTCCGGGTTACCGTACCGGCGCTCTATCCCAAATCTCATAGACTTTTTACACGAATATTGTCGCGGGCACTTCAGTCATCAAACAACCTCAGATCTTAATCATATTTACCATAGACATAGACCCTCAACTGAAATTATATGCCGAAGAGTGACATCATGATGACATAATCACGTGTCACGTGTCACGTGAAGTCATCTTAAAGGTCCGTTTTGTTAAGTCCAATAGCAGACGGAAGAAATGTCCGATCGGGTTCAAAGCTTGCATATATGTGACCCGCTCTGCAAAAAGGGCACATAAGTCGCTGTATGCTTTTACGAGTTATGTGCCGTTCAATGTGAAGAGGGTGAAAAATTCTTCAAACAAGTGATTTTAAAGGGAGGGAATTTTTTGCATCTTTGTTACTATATTATTCTATTTCATAACCAAAATCTTTGATTTCAGTGAATAAAGTTGGAAAAAGAATGTGTTTTTGTCGAGTGCTTCCATCTATTGCTTTGCTTTTTGTTTTTTTAAATGGCTTGTTTCTCCTTAAGTCATTTCAAGAAATTCCTGAAAACAAACATGCAAATTTCCAAATATCTTGTAATTGCAAAATGCTACAGACCTCAGACATATACCATATGAAAGCTTATAAAATGGCCTTTCCAGCTATATATAAAACACTATTTTCAAATTTTGCAACATAAGTGCCCTTTTTGCAGAGCGGGTCACATATATACACAGGCAGGGATGTGTTATAGACGAAAATTGAGGTGACGTCATGATGACGTCATCTTTAGATTTTTTATGAATTAATTTCTTTAATTTTGAAACTTGTTAGGCACATATCTTGAGAACTAAAGGGGCTATATTTAAAATTCTTTTTGTAATGGCTTAAGCTTAGCCAGACATAAATATTTGTCAAATAAATTGAGAAAAATGTGACGTCATCATGACGTCATCTACAGGCCGATTTTTATTACACCTATTAAACAACCTTTGATTGGCAGAAAAATGTGTACAGTTGTAGGACCTGAAGTCCTTATGCCAAATGTGAAGTGACGTCATTGACGTTATAATTTTTTTTATTTTAATTTTTAAAGTGTCATTTCAAAAATACGACTTCATGGTTTATCATAGTTGTAATGGTTGCATATATTCTTAAAATAACACAAACCCCCCTAAACGATGTTTTCTAGACCTCTTACAGTTGTTAAATTCTTTAAAAAGAGCAATTTCAGACAATTTTACCGAAACGGTGGAGTTATAGATTAGTTTTGTTTACAAGAAAAATACGGAAGCGTAGAAGGGCCACAGGAAAGTGAAAACAAAATTGTGTTACTATCCCGCCGCGGCGAGTTACTATCCCGCCGCGGCGAGTTACTATCCCGCCGCGGCGAGTTACTATCCCGCCGCGGCGAGTTACTATCCCGCCGCGGCGAGTTACTATCCCGCCGCGGCGAGTTACTATCCCGCCGCGGCGAGTTACTCTCCCGCCGCGGCGAGTTACTCTCCCGCCGCGGCGAGTTACTCTCCCGCCGCGGCGAGTTACTCTCCCGCCGCGGCGAGTTACTCTCCCGCCGCGGCGAGTTACTCTCCCGCCGCGGTGAGTAAGTCATTGCGGCACGACACGAGGCTCCTTGATGAATAAATGATATCTCATGTGTTCTACATGGAGCCTATAGTTTAGCACGGAAGCTTAGAAGGGCCACAGGAAAGTAACACAAATTGTGTTACTATCTCGCCGCGGCAAGTTACTATCTAGCCGCGGCAAGTTACTATCTCGCCGCGGCAAGTTACTATCTCGCCGCGGCAAGTTACTATCTCGCCGCGGATTTGGACCGTTGGTACACGCTCGCTCTCAGTCGAGAGGCCGGTGGTGCGAAGCTACCATCCAAAAGGCGAGGGATTACCCTTACAAAAATGTGGGAACACCATGGGAACACCATGGGGATTTTATGACACCATGGGAACACAATGGGGATGTTATGGACACCAATGGGATTGTATGGGAACACCATGGGGATTTTATGGACACTGTGCCACGGGGATTTTATGGACAACATGGGAACACCATCGGGATTTTATGGACACCATGGGAACATCATGGGTTTTTATTGGCACCATGAGATCACCATGGGAATTTTATGGACACCATGGAAACACCATGGGGATTTTATGGACACCATGGAAACACCATGGGGATTTTATGGACACCATGAAAACACCATGGGGATTTTATGGACACCATGGAAGCACCATGGGGATTTTGTTATAGTTTTCTGTTGAACAGGCACACAGGAAACCACAAAAATTGTCCCATGAAAATCCGCATGGGGTGCATTCGACAATTCCCATGGAGAGCATTGGACAATCTCCATGGGGTGCATGGGACAATCGAGTGCATGAGACAATCCCCATGGGTGCATGGAACAAGCCTTACGGGGTGCATGCATCCCCATATGGTTCATGGGGTGCATGGGATAAATCCCATGGCGTACGAAGGAAAGTTCAATGCGAAAATTTGGAATCCTTTGGGAAATGACATGGAATTCTCAAATCATTCATTGGAAAAACTCCATGGGAAAAATCCCCATGGGAAAAATCCCATGCTACATGGTGGCTAATTCACCATGTAATTCCCACACTAAAAAAAATGCCTGTAAATTCCCAGTAAAACGGGTTGCCAGCGAAAAACCGTAAAATGTACAAGAATTTCCCGTAAAATGTCTCTAGGCCATATATAGGCGTAGCAAGGTCACTTTTATTTGGGGGTAGACGTAAAAAAAGGGCACTCGATATATCCATGCTGAGAGGTAGACAGGGATTTTTTTACAGATCAAAAAGGGACTGAGCGGGGACATAATTTTCCTACTGTTTAAAGTGGACATTTTACAGAAAATAGTACAAATAAATATGCTTCACAATTAGAAATAACATTTCATTTTTTCGAATTCTGCTACAACCCTTAAAGGGGCATTTTGTTAGACACCCCGTATAAGATCTGAATGGCCCATTGGCTGTGATGAGAAGTGGAAAAAAAATCGCTATTATAACCACTTCTTGATCAATAGATTTGTTTTGAAAGATATGCAATTTAATTTAAATGTACACATAATACTTCAAAAAAGTTTGCTTTCATTAACATTAAATTGCAAAAAATATACTTAATGTAAAATTTCTGTTACAAAACAATTCATGTACATTTTAGCAACTCTATTATATTTATTTTATTTCATTAAACATTCAACAGCGCAAGCGCCAATTACAGGATGTGTGCTGAGGGCACCAGAAGCACCGGGGCAAACCCCTTACTCTTTCATGTGCTCTGGGTTCTTTTACGTGCACTGATCCCATAGAGCACACGAGACCTCCGGCTTAAATGTAGTGTACACGATTTTCTTTTTATGAATTATTATGAAATACCTCACTAGACTGTAAGTTAATAGTAGTCTCACTCAACCTGTGAAATGATGGCACCAGGTGTGCTGTCGTCAAGAAAAGTGGAAATTTATATAGTTTTCCAACGATTGCCGGCCGGCAATCGTTGGAAAACTGCACTCTGTAACAAAATAATGTAGCCTTTAGTCAAGGCGCGCGTGGCATCATGCTGGCATATCCGGGGCACGTCACGCGTCCAGCCGCGCGCCGTGACTAAAGGCTATCATCCGCCCGACGATTGAAAACGAACAACGTTTTTCTCTCATTTTTTTTCGCCATCCAACAAAGCAAAACTTTGAACAGGTCAGTGGAACGATATTTCCTATAAAATACTAACCCCCAAATCCGCCCATTTCAATTAATGCACTATTTCCCAGCCAGCAAGTCCAATTGGGGTCCTGTTGGGCCTTGGATGGGCAACTGAGTGGGCCCCAATTGGGTTGCCCATATGGGCAACCATACAGTTTTGGCCGATGGGGCCCAACTTGGTGGGTCCCAAATGGGCTAGCCCAAACCTGCCCAAAGGGTCCTACAATTGTTACCAGGCACGCTAATGCAAGCAATACTTGATGTGGTTTCCCATCCAAGTACTGCCTGCAATTAACATTGCTTAACTTCAGTAATGTGCCACTTGCTCTTCCACTAAGCCAACAATTTGTTGTTATTTTGAACAACGAGGGTGTTTGAATCCAGCTTCCTCCACACATTCGACCGGAGTGCATTGGAAAGAGCATATATTCATATTGGTTGTACAGCTTAGAATGGCCAGCTACGTACTCCTCACAATTTAGGGGAAAATTGTGTAGTGATGTTGCCAAGGATTTTCATTGGGGACACAATAATTATGAGTGGGGGGTCCATGCATGGTAACAGCATTTTAAAGAGCAACTAAAACGTAATTTTTTTGTGTGACTTTTTGGACTTTTCCCGACAGTTTAAATACTATTTTAACTGATGGAGATTAAATGGCAGACGAGAGGGATTCTTTTATAAAAAAAAAGGGTTGTTATTCTGAACCATTTATCCTGTTTCGCGAAAGCTCATTATGTATGTTAAATGTATGTACGTGACCCCGTGACGTACACGTGTAGAGTCGGTTGATGCTACAGCCAAACACTATGCATGTATTTACGTAAAGTTGATGCTGCTGGAAGAGTTTTTGTCGACATAACTCCTCCGTTGTCCCGTCTATTTTGTCTAATTTTGATATTATTTCAGTATGAGCATGGTTCTGAGATAATCATTATGCCTCGATCGTGTGTAGTTGGGGGTTGCACGAGGAACAGCGACAAAAACCCTGACCTAACCTTACTGCGATTCCCAGTGCTGAATGGAGTTCAAAGGCGACAGTGGGTCCGCTTTGTAGACAATACAATATCTGATTTTGGGCTGTCGAAATGGTCGAAAATATGTGCAGAACATTTCGCCAAAGACTGTATTGATGATACTTAGTGTTGTTAGTATGAAAACTCGGCTGGGTTTGAAGGCACAATTCCGTTTGAAGGCTGGAGCCATTCCAACTCTAAAGGCACCGAGCATTCCAATCCTGTCCCGGACTCACACGCCCCGTGATTAGGACGACGTTCCCTGCGATTGCCGGCTCGCGCAGCCAGAGCCCTAGACTTGATTTCAAGTCCGAGATCGCGGTTATTTTTTTGTCTGCATAAAGCCACGCAAAACGTCATTACCACTCGATCGGGCTATCCAAGGTTAACTCACAAAAGGACGCAAGAGGGCGCTATTTCCGGCACTATTCTGTGATTGTATTGGCTATGAGGCCGACAAAAACCACGATCACAGACTTGGAACCAACAGAGCTCCGGCCGTCTCCCTGTCCACGCTCGCTTGACTCAACGTGCATTGTACACGCACGGTACCGCATGCGCTGCATGCGATTGAGTCTGGTACCTTATAACAGACATTGTGTGTATGAGAAGGTGCGGGTCCTTAGGGCTGCATTTATAAGCAAAGTCGCCAGACTAGAGTATAGCATCAGCTCACACACAACTCACCGCTGCGCAGGTCCCAATAAAAGCCGACTGCAAACAAAGGAAAGTATGAATCATAACTAGCTTTTCAGCAAGAACAAGCCTGCAACCCCAATTCTAAATGTGTCTCACAAAGATGTCAACACTTTAAAATATGTTTACCGTAGTGTTACACCTGAATCATGTGCAAAAAGCACAGCAAGTAATACTAGCCTTAGACAACAAAATACGTACAGACTCTACGTAAAACCATGGTAAAACATTGTCGTATAATACAGTGACGTCATATGTTTCTACACGTATACGTCAATATTCGCGCGATACGGCACGCAGTTGACCTCGGCCTTTTCTGAATTGAGTCAAATTAGGTCAGAAGGAAAAGGCTCAAAAACATTTTTTTTATTTTTTAGAATTTTGAAACTTGTTACATTAGTTTGGGGGAAGGCATAAACTATCAGATAAGTCCAAAAAGTCAAAAAAAAAATTGGCGTTTTAGTTGGTCTTTAAAGGGAAAGTACACCCTGAGTTTATAATAACATAATGTTAAAGAACGTTAATTGCAATTGTGACTTACTTTATATTTCATTTTGATTGGTTTCGGTAATCGTATAAACCGGAGATTTTTTTATATCGCGCCTGCCGTCATGCGAGCTGCCCTTTTGCTCTGGAATATCGGTACATCCGGGATACTGTGACGTAGTGGCTGCACTACCAAGCCGGCCGGCCCCGCGGCCTGAGGTGTGCGAGTGCAGTGAACCATTGTCCGTACATGACTTCCTCCATGATGCAACCATATATGGATCCGAGGTAGTAAACTCCCTCCATGATGCAACACACACGAGAACGTGGTAGTGTTGTTCCTTGACGCACGTCTGTTTTCCATATTCCTGGCGAATTTTTGCCTGACTGCTAAAGCAAAACTCGGTCGTGCTGTAGTACAGCAACATCATGACGATTTGGCAAGCTTTTGGCTGCTCAAATAAACCGAATTCTCGAAAAGATCTCAGATTCTTCCAAATTCCCAATCCCCCAAACGACCAGATATTTGTAAGAAATGGCTGAACGATATAAAAACGCGAAGCTCGACTTCGAACCAGATTGCTTCGAGGAAAATCGGCAGGCAGTTCTCCTGGGGTAGGCTAAGAATCTTCGAGATGATGCAGTGCCTAACATATTTTCTTTCCGACCAGAACAGACTTTGTGCTCTACTAAAAAAAAACTAAAAAGCACGTCAAGTCGAAATAAACATCAGCATTCGCAACTTGCTGGGGCAAGGAGGGCACCAGCATTTTTAGTGGGGACACAGGGGCACCAGAATGTTTAGTGAGAGCACAGGCGAACTAATATTTTTCAGTGGGAGCACTGGGGAACTAATATTTTTCAGTGGGGGCACAGGGGGAACTATAATTCCCAGTGAGGGCACCCTTACAGAAATCTCCCATGGGGATCCCATGGTGTCCCACATGGATCTCCATGGGACACCATGGGAAATATTAAGCATCTTCTGACACACCATGCTACCCAATGAAAATCCCATGGAAACACCATGAGCTGTCTGTGAACACCATGGGAATTTAAGCTAGTACCATGGGGAACCATGGGGAAATGGAAAATCCCATGGGAAGAATTGTCTTCACCATGGGAAACACCATGAGCTGTCCTGAACACCATGGGAATCAAAGCTAGTACCATGGGGAACCATGGGAACATGAAAAATCCCATGGGAAGAATTTTCTTCACCATGGGAAACACCATGAGCTGTCCTGAACACCATGGGAATCAAAGCTAGTACCATGGGGAACCATGGGAAAACTGAAAACCCCATGGGAAGAATTTTGTTAACCATGGGAAAACATCATGAGCCGTTCTGAACACTGAAAAAATTACGAGAAACTATGAACTGATATATAAGCTTGTAACATGGGACCCATGGGAACAGGAAAAGGATAATGCCTTGGCAAAAATTGTGACCATCACACTAGGGCCAGCAGCATGAAGAAAATTATTTTAATGTTGCGGCGATTGTGTACTTACGGACCTAGTCTTGGTTCCAAGACGTCCTTAGCGCGGTGCGATGTACAGCGCGCACGGCATGCAGCGCCCTCTAGCTACACACACACACACACACACACGCCAAGGCCAAATCGCTAAGAACGTCTTGGGCATTTCGCAAGCGATTTGGCCTTGTGTGTGAGTTTGTATATGCCGGCAATCGTGGACCTAGGACAAAAGAATTCGGGCGTAGACAAAGGGGTCCACGTTTGACCTAACGTCCACGATTGAAAATCGTGTACAAAACCAATGGGAGGCCTTCCGAAAAAGTTAGAGTATAAACAAAAGAGGAACAATGGGAGGTCCACGATTGCACCCGTTTACATGACTGTACGTGTCAATGGTGCAGAGTGAGCTCGTTTATGTGACTGGGAAGCCACGCTTCGAGGACGCGTTGCAAATCGAGGTCGTCCTCGATTTGCAATAACGTTAAAAATGGACACTTCATGCAAAGTAATGACGACCAGTGAAATATTTCGCTTTTTAAAAGCAGTCCTCGGTGTACGGGAGTGACGCGCGGAGTGTGACTTTACACGCCCTTATTTCACCCCGGAGAATCGCTTCAGATGTGCCCGGTAATGTAAAGAGCGCCCTCTCTAGTTCTTCGTGAGGGAGGATGCGCGCTTAATTAAAGTTTATTAAATGAATTCAAGCGGAACGCGTCCTCTATCTCTTTCGCGTTCCTCCATGCTCTTCGTGAACACGCATCTTGAATTCTGGTGAGTACATATCCTACAAGCTTTCATTTTATTACTAATTAATTGTGTGTGGAAAATCGCCCTAAAATGACGATGTTCTGAGAAATGTATGCTCTCAAATGAAATAACGTTAAAGCCCACAGAAATGATGGTGTTTACCAATGGAGGAATAAGCCATAAATCCGTCCACCACCTAAAACCTCGTGCACAAAGTCTATAAGCCATGACCGAAAAAGTCGCATATTCGTTGGCAAGAAAAATGTGTGAATGTTGCCCTTCTAAATTGGCACTTATTCTTCACATGTTCAATTTTGGGTAGTTGTCATAAGCCAATTACTAAAGAAGGGGAAAATACATGGTGGCTGGCTGCGGCTGTGGAACTCTTTCCACTCCTACTTTCAAGTTTTAATACTAGGCCTACATGTAGAAGTAATACGTATGCTTTGTATGATTGATTATTTTCAGTCTGTCCATGTGTTTCTACATGCCACTCATGGAAGTTGGGTTAACAACATGGAATGCAGGGATCAAGACACAAAATTAGGCCGTAAAGTAAGTACTCCAGCAGAAATAGGGTTTGATTTTGGGGCATTTTGGGTCATCTCGTACCCGAGTTAACTCGCACCCGAGTCAACTGGTACTCCCTCCTTTTGAATGGAGTATGAATGGACAGTTCCAACAAAAACTGTAAATGTTACCATCAAAACGTCTACAATAATGGTAGTTACGCCACCAGAGATGTTTAAGATCCTGGTACATGATAACTTAAACTCTGGAATACAAGTCGAGATGTACTGTTCATTGGTCATCAGTCATCTTCCATGATACAGATGCTTTTTTGGCCCCCAAAATAATCAAATATTTGAAGTCTCGGGTACGACTTGACTTGACTTGGGTGTAAATTTTGGGGTACGAGTTGACTCGGGTACGAGTTAACCCGCGTATGAGTTGACCCATACCCCAGTCATAGCTCCACCCAGTGCCTGTGTGCCCCCCTCCACCCCCCAACAAGCCCTAAGTCACTCATAATTGACCCCCTTATCCCCAATCCACCCCCCCCCCCTTATCCCCAATCCACCCCCCCCCATCCCCTTATCCCAAATCCACCCCCCCATCCCCAATCCACCCCCACATCCCCTTATCCCCAATCCACCCCCCCTCCCCCCCATCCCCTTATCCCCAATCCACCCCAACCATAGACAAAATAGAATAGCATGCATCCAATCCACAAACATAATTTTTTTTAAGAATACCATTATTTGAATGTTATCGGTAATATGAAAGATATGACAATGGTCATAAATGGGTCAGTCCACAGGGTTGGGACACGGTGTGTGATATGACCATATCATTAACCCTAACAGTCCTGAATCCTCCAATTTCAATAGGATTTTCCACAACACACTTTGGGTGTTAGGGTTAAAACCATCATTACATTTAATTCATGTAACATCCATCTTTGGGTGTCGGGTTATTTGAGAGTTTTCAATCATGTAAGTTATATGTTAACCAAAAATGAAAAAAAAGTGTCATTTCAATGTAAAAAACATAACAAAGGAATTGTTGGACACAGTGTGCATGTTACGTCTATTTTACATTGTAAAATAGACGTAACATGCACACTGTGTTTAACATTTCTTTTGTTATGTTTTTTAACACTTTAATAAATTAATATGGGAAATTGATTACGTACACTAATTAAAAGACACACTTTGCAACACTAAAACACCTCTTTTAATGTAGTCAGTGTCCACATGTTGCAGAGATAGCAAGAATTTGAAGAATCTGTGCAGACGTAACATGGACACCATGATAGACCATGACCATACACGTATTTCTGCTGTTGTGCTGCGTTTTGATATTGAATACCATAACAAATGTTTTTGGTGTTGCAGTTTGTGTATTTCTAGAAGTGTTTAAAATGTTACAACAGGAAATTTGCATTTTTCAGGTCCCACCATGTCAGTACTAAAGGTTATGTAGAGACTGGCTTCATTTTTCATCAGAAAATTGGTCAAACTGGTTACATGTATGTCCAACTGACACATTTTGCATCGTATTTTGGGTAAAATATAATTTGCATGATTTTAAACTTTCTAAAATATTGCCCACCCAAAGACTGATGTCAACCTCGTGGATTGACCCAAATATATGTAATCATTTTCTGTCTTTATTGTTAGATGGCGCTACCATCATGTGACCCACAGTGCAGTAGTTCTGCTCCTTTGAGGTGTGTCTGCCCCAAGACCAGCTGCAAGGATGACGGTGGCCAGCCAGCCGCGGCATGTCATACTTGCCTCACTGACGAGTCACACAGGTCACCTGACGAAGTACAACCTACTGAGGACTGTGGTGTGACAGTCATGCAGACAAGTAATGTGGGTGGTCAAAGAAAATGGGACAAGAAACACTTTTGTTTTTACTGTGATGAACCTCAGTCCAAGTTGCCCCGTCATCTCCAGTCTTGTCATAAGGAAGAAAGAGAAGTTGTAGAGATTGCCTCTCAGACCGACCGTAGTGCACGGAAAAATCTTCTGTTGAAAATACGCAATGTTGGTAATCACAGGCACAACTGCCAAGTCCTTCGACAGGGTGAGGGTGTTCTCATTGTAGGATATAGGCCCAATCATAAAGCAGATCCACATGCCTATGGACCGTGCATATATTGTTTTTGCTATTATGTACGTAGCGATCTTTGGAGACACCAGTGCCCACTGAAGCCTGCCCTCCCTGCACAGAATAATAACAGCAGGACAAGTCGTGTGCGCGGACGTGTAGCTCACAAGAGTGATTTATTAAAACCTCCCCCTGCTGGAGTCTCTTTCAAGTTGAACCAGGTTCTAAGTCCGATGAAGAGAGATGATGTGGCTCTGGTAGTCCGGAACGATCCACTGATTATCAAAGTGGCCAAATGTGAATACCTGAAACTTGGCCACGACATAGGTCAACATGGCTACATCCGAAACAAAGTCAGGGAATTGGGTCGTCTTGTCATCCAATTGCGAAAAAACACCAACCAACCAAATGCAACACTTGAGGCATTTGTGCATCCCCACCGCCTCAACGACATAGTCACTGCCGTTCGTGATATTGCAGGATTCAGTGAAGTCGACCAGTTGTATCATGTTCCATCTCTAGCACTGAAGATTGGACATTCCATCAAGAAGTGTGCCCTGATAGTCAAAGGAAATGCTCTAGAGTGTGGTCTAAATCAGAAAGCCGAACAAGCCGAACAGTTTCTGCAGTTGTGTGAAATGAAATGGCAAGAAAGTGTTTCCACCCACGCGCACAGAACACTTCACCAAGGAAAGCGTAACAAACCTGTCATTCTCCCAACAAATGCTGATGTGGTCAAAATGTCGTCGTTCATCCATGACGTTGGTGACAGAGAATTCCAAAGCCTTAAAGCTGCCCGGGGGAAACGAATAAGAGCACCTTGGAAGAAATTGAATGAGGTCACACTTTGCCACCTCATTATGTTCAACCGCAGAAGGCAGGGGGAGGTTTCCAAGATGACGGTGGAGGATTTCACCAAGCACAGTGCAGCTGTTGTCAATAGGGACTGTGTGCTCACTGATATAGAAAGGCATCTATGCAAAATGTTCAAAGTTGTTGAAATTGTCGGTAAGAGGGGAAGAACTGTTCCGGTACTTCTGAGCACTGAGGCGATGACCTGGTTGAATGCATTGGTTGCCAAGAGAATTGAAGCGGGAGTAGCACAGGATAATCGTTACTTGTTTGCACGGTGTTGTTATGGGGGCCCGGGCCATATACGAGGAAGTGACTGTCTCCGAGCATATGCAACTGAAGCAGGCCTTGAGAATGCCAACAGCATCCGCTCTACCAAACTTCGGAAACATGTAGCGACCGCATCACAGATTCTTGCCTTGAAGGAACATCAGCTGGAGACACTTGCAGATTTCATGGGTCATGATTTGCGGGTCCATCGTGAATACTACCAGTTGCCAGATACTGTCCAGAGGGTCACCCAACTGTCACGACTGTTCCTGAGCTTGGAGAGGGGCAACCTGGCATCCCAGCATGGCAAATCACTGCAAGAGTTACATGTGACTGGAGGTAAATATCTCGCCGTTTATACAACCTCCCCCATGCCCCATTAACCCCTCCCCTAATGCCTGTCTCCCTCCCTGCACTCCTTCCCCCTATATTCTCTCCCCCCCCCCCCCCCCCCCCCCTCCCGAATGAAATGGCAAACTTGCCCTCCAAAAATGCATTGATCATTTCTTTGTATATTCGCAGAAGGCTTCACAACTGATGAGGACAGCAGCGATTCCTCCGACTACTCGGATTCGAATGATGATGATGATTCCAGTGCAAGAGGTAAGTTGTGTCTGTCTGTCTGTCTGATTGAACAAGGTACCTGCGCCAAAATTGGAGGTTTTACAGTAGTTTAATTCTCAAGTTTTCTGTGTTATAGGACTGGGTGTAACCAGTGTCCCATCCACTAGTGAGGCAGCTTCAATATCTGGACGAATGAAGCTTCGTCTCAGGACTGCACGAGAGAAGAGAGACGTGGCATCCCGGCCTGACAAATCACTGCAAGAGTTACCCGTGACTAGAGGTAAATACTGTCTAGTTGGCAGACACTCTCCCTCCCCTATCCCACCTTTTCTCCCCCCAGCCCTCCCCCCGCCCTCCCCTCCAACCTCTGCCCTAACTGCCTCCAATCTTTCCCCATTCTGTCCCCTCCCCTTCCTATCCTATCCCCCCCCCCCCCCCCCCCCATGAAATTGCAAACTTGGCCTCAAAAAATGCATTGATCATTTCTGTGTATATTGGCAGAAGGCTTCACGACTGATGAGGACAGCAGCGATTCCTCCGACTACTCAGATTCGAATGATGATTCCAGTGCAAGAGGTAAGTTGTGTCTGTGTCTGTCTGTGTCTGTCTGTCTGATGGAACAAGGTACCTGCGCCAAAAATTGATGTTTTACAGTAGTTTAATTCTCAAGTTTTCTGTGTTATAGGACTGGGTGTAACCAGTGTCCCATCCACTAGTGAGGCACCTTCAATATCTGCACGAATGAAGCTGCGTCGCAGGACTGCACGAGAGAAGAGAGACGTGGCATCCCGGCCTGACAAATCACTGCAAGAGTTACCCGTGACTAGAGGTAAATACTGTCTAGCTGGCAGACACTCTCCCTCCCCTATCCCACCTTTTCTCCCCCCGACCCTCCTCTCCGACCTTCCCTCCAACCCCTGCCCTAACTGCCTCCAACCCTTCCCCATTCTGTCCCCTCCCCTTCTATACATCCTATCCTATCCCCCCCCCATGAAATTGCAAACTTGCCCTCAAAATGCATTGATCCTTTCTTTTTATATTTGTAGAAGGCTTCAAGACTGAGGACTGCAGCGATACCTCTGACTACTGCGACTCGAATGATGATTCCAGTGATAGAAGTAAGTTGTTTTTGTCTGTCTGTTTGGCCGTCTTCGTCTGTCTTTCTGTCTCCATTTGTCAGTCTGGCTGTCTGTCTGTATAAGGTGGCTGCGCCAACAGTGAAGGATTAAGTGCCTTAATTATCATGTTTTCTGTGCGTTATAGGACCGTGTGATACCAGTGTCCCATCCAGTAGCCGGCCACCTCCAATATCTGGACGAGTGAAGCCGCGTCCCTGGACTGCACGGGAGAAGAGAGACGTCACGGAGGGCTTACAGAGATTCTTCTTGATGAGGACACTTCCTGGCAAATTTGACATTGAAGCAAGCTGTCCTGTGGCACTTCAGACTCGAACGTGGAGGAACATTAAAGACTTTTGCAGGAACACAATGAAGCTCAATGGCCGTTCTAGTGAACGTTAAGGGTATTCTTGGCCTTGTGAACGGACACTCAAAAAGTTTGTCGGAGCAGAATTAGTACTCAGTTGCTCAATACAGGCAACCACTTAAGAAATGCAAAGTGTGCACCACATAGCTAAGGATGCTCACTGATTTCAGAAGATATTACGAAACTGAAAGCCATCAGACATGTATCATATTGAGGCCATCTTGTGCGCTGGCTGGGAGGCAATTAAGTCTCGTGCCTATTTGGATTAGGAGAACAATGACCATCAGTTGAGCGCGATAATCTGTTGAAATAAGTTATTAAAATAGGACATGAAGTACCTTTCGTACAGAAAGACAATATCGGGAATCAAATGATAAGACATGATGTCATACGCCTAAAGGGCCTCTATTTTTCACAAACATGCCATTTTTTGTATGGTGTCCTCAATTTGATAGACAACACTCGCATGATAGAAATGGCCTCTATTTGATAGAATACTAAGTATGTCCTCAATGTGCATAGGTGCACATGTATGGGTGGGTGGGTGGGTGTGCAATCTGATAGCATTTAATATATTTTTTGATTTTTTCTGGGGGGGGTTTTGTAAAGAACACGCTAGAGATGGTCAACCGTACCCCCACGCCCCCAGTTCAATGTTGTAGAAGGCCGCACGCCGGTCCGTGCGCACACACAGTGGAACCGCATCGGGACGAACAACATTGAACTGGGGGGGCGTGGGGGGGGGGGGGGGGGTACGGTCAACCCCTGGGAAAAAATTCATTCTTTCTCAATGCTTCACCCTATGTTCAGTCCGAAAGTATTTGACCTTGTATTTCTAGTAATGTTTTGTACTGGTCAAAACAGTTAAACCTGGAAAATAAAGTTACGACAGCAAAAGTCAAGTACATTATCCGCTTTATTTCGTCTATTGATTGCACATTTGTCATTTAATTACATTTAATTTGTAAATTTGGCCAAACAAAACAATACCTTTGGTTCGGGTCATCAGAGCGACCCTCTTTTTAAAAATGTTATGTTGACCGACCAAATTTCTTTATAACCATGTGACCCGAACCAAAGGTATTTTCTTTGTTTAACCTTAAAGGTAGTGTACACGATTGGTAATCCTCCAATTTTTCTTCTTTTTTTTTGGGGGGGGGGGGGGGATTTTTACAATATAGAGCACCGAAGTGATGACGTCAATGCAATGTTTGGAACCAGAATACTTTTTTGTTATTGTTTGCATGACTGGCTGTTAAAGGAACAGTCGAAATTTACATTTGTTTGGAACCAGTTGTCATGCCAACTGATGTCAGACTTCGGTACCCCATACCTTACTAGACTAAGTTAAAAGTAGTCTCAATCATCCTGTGAAATGATGGCACCAGGTGTGCTGTCGTTGTCAAGACAAGTAGAAATTTATATAGTTTTCCCCAAACGATTTCCAGCTGGAAATCGTTGGGGGAAAACTGCCCTGCAGCCTTTAGTCAAGGCGCGCGTGGCTACCCGGACGAGTGGCGCGCCCCTGACATGCTGGCAATCGGGGCACGTCACGTAGCCACGCGCGCCTCGAGTAAAGGCTATCATCCGCCCGACGCTTGAAAACGAGCGCCGTTTTTCTGTTCTTTTTCGCCATCCAACAACGCAAAACTTTGAACAGGCCAGTTGAACGATATTTCCTATAAAATACTAACCCCCAAATCCGCCCATTTCAGAAAAGTGCAACAATGACCAATCATGTACACTACCTTCAAAGATCAGATACATTAAAACGGATTATTTTAACACATTATTTTGGTTTTTTTTTTACATTTCTTTTCTGTTCTGTGTGGGGAGGGGGGGGGGGGGGGCATTTGCAGAATTGGCATCATATTTTGTACAGTCGTGAACAAACTTGACAGACTTCCATTTGTCCATTATATACTGTGCAACAACAGAAACTGCACACTAAAATTCCTGCATTTTTTCTAAAAGGCGGGCTGTACACATTAAATTCAGACCTTATGCTACGACATAATGCATGGTGTAGCCACACCTTAATTTCACAAAAGGGATATGACAGGTTGTTACGTAATGGAAATCTACCCAGTTGTGGTCGCGTTTGCATGGTGTATAAAAGGCCTACCCAAAAGTCATAAGAGCATTGGACAGCATCGAGTAGAAGTGTCAGCCCACAAGACTTCCATGCGCATGCCATTGCTTCAATGAGACGATGCAAGATGCACTGAAAATGAATGGGTAACTAACAGTTAACAGTTAACGGTCAGTCTGTTTACCGAGTGTTCATGAAATTATTAATTGTTACAATGTAATGCACAGATTGATAGAAGCCATGTAGGTAGGATTTTCGAATGAAACTTAGAAATATGATGCACAGAAAACAAACGTGGGAAAAAAAGCAACGGAACCAACAAAATTACACTGTTTTGATTTCATATTTGCTCTAGTTTCATTTAAATCGCACGTGTGTACATGGCTTCTACAAATGTGTACATTTAATAGTAATTCACACGAAGACTAATTCCATATGTGTTATCGGAAGTTAACGATATAATGCATTATGAAGGTGCATTATTGCACTTTCAAACAAATGTTGCAAAGTGTGATGATTAACTGGCGTTTATTTGTGAGCGACATCATGCCCTGGCATTTTTTTTGGGGGGGGGGGGGGGGGCAAACAATACTCTCAAATCTATAGCTTTCAATTTTCATATTGAAATCATTTGTCCACAAATGCAAGCAGTTATTTTATCCACCAGACTATCCCCTAGTATCCAAGTCATCACCACCTTATGTTTTGCAGTCCTAATTATAGACTATACACACAGAAAACGCTGTTTAAACTTGTTAAACAACTTGGGTTGTTCATATGCCCTGCTTAAATAACCAGTTGGTTGTTCAAGCAGGGCAATTGAACAACCCGGGGTTGTTGACAAAGTGTAAAGAGGTTGTTGATTGCTGAGAGAAGTCTGCGTCATTTTTCATTTTTATGTCAATTGCGTATTGTAACAAACAAAAGTGACTTTGGAGAACGATTTTTATCAAGTCCCCTTCAGCCCGCTGGTGCCGTTTATCTAAAAGTCGTCACTGCGGGCAGCAAATAAATTGCCGTCATAGGTAGAACTCCCCTTTTGTGCCTAGTGCTGGACACAAAAGGGGACTTCGTCCTATGACGTCAAATTGTTTGCTGCCCGCAGCGACGACTTTTAGATAAATGGCACCAGCGGGTTGGAGGGGACTTGCTAAAAATAGCTCTCCAAAGTCACGTTTTGGGTATTTCATGGCAGAAATAATGTGATGTTTGATTTTTACAAAACGCAATGTACATAAAAATGAAATATGACGCAGACTGCTCTCGCCACTGAACTTCCTCTTTAAAACATCGTGTTCCCTGTATATAGTTTATAATTAAAACCCTCCTATGCAAACATACATTCTGAGCCATGTTGTTGTATGGGTCAAAATCAGTCAAGGTGATTGTTTTTGACCCTCCTGCCATAGCACAAAACCACATGTAATCTGATCATGACGTGTGTGTAAAAGTATAGCAGGGGAGGTGGAAGGAAATTTTGACTGATTTTGACCTTTTAAATAGTACGAGGGTTTTAATTATAAGAGTGCAAAACATAAGGTGGCGAGGATTTCGCAAATGGGGGATAGTTTGGTTGATGAGAAAACTGCTTCCAAAGCAGTTAACTTTAAGCAACATTTATAATCCTCAGTTATTCATTTGTTAATACTTAATTATCATTTAGAATTAGTGACGCAAAGCAACGCGTACATGTTGGTACGCGTCGCTGTTGGTCTTCCGGAATCTGGTGGTGGAACGGGAAAACTTTCCAACGGACTGCCATCATCTCCGTTTCCCTCTCATCCACATTCCCACCCTGAACAAGAACTAATTGATGCTTCCCAGTGCAAAACACTGGAGTGTCTTTTTCCAGAATTAAATCTTGTGCAAAGTGCGACTTGGGGGCTGGGAGATGAACAAGCTGACCTTCCAGTAACAAAAGCAGGTCTTGCCACGGTAAGATTTTTGAACTCCAGCGAAAGTCATTCAAAAAAATGACTTCAGCCTTCTCCGCACCAACCCATGCAAAAGTGGTAGTTGCGGGGTTGGTAAAGGTATTATAGATTTTGTTAAGTGGATTTAGTAGGAAAGTTTTCCCACAATTGGCAGGACCAGTAATCATGATGTTACGATATTTTCCCCTACCCTGGACAAGAAGTGTTTTAACTGCATCTGAAAAATTGCTTTTACACACACCATTATTCACCAGAATATCTGCAGCACAATTTAGCCACTCCCCCTGACAGACACAGTCATCATTGCCGAGTGCCTTGTGTAAAATGTCGAGACGATTCAGTCGAGACCTCTGTAGCAGCTCTTCAGAATCAGCCAGTTCCCAGGCATCCTAACAAATGAAAAAAAAAAGACGCAAATACATGTACATGTAATGCGCAAAGGAGAAATAAGACCAGATAAATTATCCTTGACCCTATTTGGGGGGGGGGGGGGGGGAATTAAAATACAAGAATGCTTCAGCGGATGGACATTAAATTTTTGGACTTTTCCGGTTATTGGAGGTCAGTTAGATACCCAGACTTGCCCCTTTTAAATGTAATCTTCAAACTTTTCTTTGTAATGTAGCATTTGTAAATTACTGTGTAAATTAATGGTTTGTAGTGTTTCTTAATTGTATTTTCAGTGTCACCGTGTCGAGCAGTTACATGCTTAATTATGTAGGTAGGGTTAGAGGCGTCTGTCTCCGGGAAAGGTCGAGACATCACCGATGTCAGCAGGGTTAGGCTTAAGTAATATAATTATTCTCCCTGTTGGCGGGACAGACGTATCCCATACTGCGGTTTGGGAACTGGCGCGGTGACATAACTTTATAAATCCATCTGTCTAGTATTGTTTTATTTTAAAAGTAGTTACTTTTAATTAGGATTCTGTCATGCGCTTTTGATCATTTGTATGCAAAAGGCGCACTATACATTTTAAAATATTATATTATTATTACCCAAAACTAATTGGTGATTTCCATGGTTACCATGGCAACCGATTTACAAACCATGGCAACCATGAATCTGAGCTATTTCTGGGAAACATTCATTACCAAAAAAATTATATGCTGTTGGTACCCGTTTCCAAATATGTCAGGTTAAAGATTACCGGCCAACACACGTCTCTGCCAAATTTCAGGTCAAAAGACAACAGCATATTGAAATTACAAGTACATTCCCGCGAATGACGTGACATAATAAGTGTTCATTTACCTTAAGAACTTGGTTGACGACTTTCTCGCCTCGATTGATTACGAATTCAGCTAAATCGGTTTTGCCCAACACTTGTTGGTGGTGTGCGAAGGCCAGTAACTCCAAACGCGACTTCAGGTTTTTTGAAACGGCGAGTTCGCCCACTTCGTAGGCCGACAGGCGGGAGCGCTTCCTTTTCTTCACAGGTCGTTCGACACCGACAGCGGTGTGACGAACAGCTGATGCGATAGCTGTACGCGGAGGGGGCGTGGTCGCCAAATCTGGATGGTCCGGCGAATGGATTGCATGTTCGTCTTCTTTCAGGACATATTGCCATGCACTGAAGTAGTTGTCATGGTTACAGGAAAAGTTCACTTTTACACCGTGCTCACGTTCCAACAGATTTCGTACTTGTAACCAGCGCCTGGCATGTTGAAGCTTAATGGCCATATGATAGTGGAACCCCCCACTGACGTGGCGCTCCTTGCAGCAACACCAACACACCGGTGTAGGATGGTGTAAAGTTTTGAAGGCGCCAAGAACGATCTCCGCAAAGGCCTCCCGGTTTGGCACGAGTTCCTCTTGCGCTTGGCTGTAAGTTATCAAGTACACTTGACGCACTTGACGCGTCCCCAGTAACGTGGAAAGCCCGTCCGCCATGATGGCAATTCTGCAAATGCCCAACGACAGTATTCGACCAATGACTTTTATAAGCTCGAGTTAAAACCGAATTCCGCACGTTTAGAGTACCGAAGTGATGACGTCAATCAATGCAATGTTTTGAACCAGAACAGTCTAGGCCTGCATTTGTTTGGAGCCAGTTGTCGTGCCAACTGACGTCATACTTCTATACCAAGCACGATATGGGCCAGAGGGTACCCCCCCTTTTGTCCCTATACCCTATACACTCTCAAGACTATTGTTACCTAACACATTCCCCCTAGTCCTCTAAAAAGAATTCCTAAGGTTCCGGGAAAACAATGACCAACACAAAAGAGGGGAGGGGGGGGGGGGGTGTTTCCTCTGCCCCATATCCTGCATCATATGTAGACTTTGGTACTCAATTGCTGTTGTTGTTCCCCAACTGTCATTGTTGTTCCCCCCACCTGTTGACATTTTGCGCGCACCTGTGGTTGTGCCAACTTGGCACCCTGCCAAATTTAACATGACG
Organism: Hippasteria phrygiana; assembly: GCA_037893225.1. NCBI lineage: Eukaryota > Metazoa > Echinodermata > Asteroidea > Valvatida > Goniasteridae > Hippasteria > Hippasteria phrygiana. The sequence goes on from JAZGUH010000354.1 coordinate 308,078, forward strand.
TCATCATGGTACATCGGACGGTCGACCACGGACGGTCGACCATCTTCAAAAATGTACTTAATTTGTCACATTTCCGTTTTTTGGGCTGAATAATGTTGCAATCGAGAGGCTGACATACCCAAAATTATATATATAAATTTGCATTCTCCCCCCTCCTCACAAACTATCGCAGTTTTCAGAAACCCCAACGGTCAACCCCAAGAGTAAAATAGAGAGTAATGAATCTATCTTTTAACTTCAACTTGTATGGTTAACCGTCAATTAAAACAATGGCAACTCTCATTACGTGACGCAAACACGGTAACCACGAGTATAACAATTTTCGATGATGTAAAATATCTTTATAGGAACAGATATTAAACGGAAGGTGGGGACTTTGGTCACTTTATTTGGGGTAATTATAGGGGCCCCTCCCTTGGTCCACCGTTGCAGGCACCGCCCATTCCCCCGACCAACCGCTAAATGTTACGTCACGCTTGCTCTGCCTATATAACGAGAGTGCTGTGCATGGAAGAACTTAAAGCGTCGTCGGTCGGTGTGGGTGTACGTGTCAATGGTGCAGAGTGAGCTCGTTTATGTGACTGGGAAGCCACGCTTCGAGGACGCGTTGCAAATCGAGGTCGTCCTCGATTTGCAATAACGTTAAAAATGGACACTTCATGCAAAGTAATGACGACCAGTGAAATATTTCGCTTTTTAAAAGCAGTCCTCGGTGTACGGGAGTGACGCGCGGAGTGTGACTTTACACGCCCTTATTTCACCCCGGAGAATCGCTTCAGATGTGCCCGGTAATGTAAAGAGCGCCCTCTCTAGTTCTTCGTGAGGGAGGATGCGCGCTTAATTAAAGTTTATTAAATGAATTCAAGCGGAACGCGTCCTCTATCTCTTTCGCGTTCCTCCATGCTCTTCGTGAACACGCATCTTGAATTCTGGTGAGTACATATCCTACAAGCTTTCATTTTATTACTAATTAATTGTGTGTGGAAAATCGCCCTAAAATGACGATGTTCTGAGAAATGTATGCTCTCAAATGAAATAACGTTAAAGCCCACAGAAATGATGGTGTTTACCAATGGAGGAATAAGCCATAAATCCGTCCACCACCTAAAACCTCGTGCACAAAGTCTATAAGCCATGACCGAAAAAGTCGCATATTCGTTGGCAAGAAAAATGTGTGAATGTTGCCCTTCTAAATTGGCACTTATTCTTCACATGTTCAATTTTGGGTAGTTGTCATAAGCCAATTACTAAAGAAGGGGAAAATACATGGTGGCTGGCTGCGGCTGTGGAACTCTTTCCACTCCTACTTTCAAGTTTTAATACTAGGCCTACATGTAGAAGTAATACGTATGCTTTGTATGATTGATTATTTTCAGTCTGTCCATGTGTTTCTACATGCCACTCATGGAAGTTGGGTTAACAACATGGAATGCAGGGATCAAGACACAAAATTAGGCCGTAAAGTAAGTACTCCAGCAGAAATAGGGTTTGATTTTGGGGCATTTTGGGTCATCTCGTACCCGAGTTAACTCGCACCCGAGTCAACTGGTACTCCCTCCTTTTGAATGGAGTATGAATGGACAGTTCCAACAAAAACTGTAAATGTTACCATCAAAACGTCTACAATAATGGTAGTTACGCCACCAGAGATGTTTAAGATCCTGGTACATGATAACTTAAACTCTGGAATACAAGTCGAGATGTACTGTTCATTGGTCATCAGTCATCTTCCATGATACAGATGCTTTTTTGGCCCCCAAAATAATCAAATATTTGAAGTCTCGGGTACGACTTGACTTGACTTGGGTGTAAATTTTGGGGTACGAGTTGACTCGGGTACGAGTTAACCCGCGTATGAGTTGACCCATACCCCAGTCATAGCTCCACCCAGTGCCTGTGTGCCCCCCTCCACCCCCCAACAAGCCCTAAGTCACTCATAATTGACCCCCTTATCCCCAATCCACCCCCCCCCCCCTTATCCCCAATCCACCCCCCCCCATCCCCTTATCCCAAATCCACCCCCCCATCCCCAATCCACCCCCACATCCCCTTATCCCCAATCCACCCCCCCTCCCCCCCATCCCCTTATCCCCAATCCACCCCAACCATAGACAAAATAGAATAGCATGCATCCAATCCACAAACATAATTTTTTTTAAGAATACCATTATTTGAATGTTATCGGTAATATGAAAGATATGACAATGGTCATAAATGGGTCAGTCCACAGGGTTGGGACACGGTGTGTGATATGACCATATCATTAACCCTAACAGTCCTGAATCCTCCAATTTCAATAGGATTTTCCACAACACACTTTGGGTGTTAGGGTTAAAACCATCATTACATTTAATTCATGTAACATCCATCTTTGGGTGTCGGGTTATTTGAGAGTTTTCAATCATGTAAGTTATATGTTAACCAAAAATGAAAAAAAAGTGTCATTTCAATGTAAAAAACATAACAAAGGAATTGTTGGACACAGTGTGCATGTTACGTCTATTTTACATTGTAAAATAGACGTAACATGCACACTGTGTTTAACATTTCTTTTGTTATGTTTTTTAACACTTTAATAAATTAATATGGGAAATTGATTACGTACACTAATTAAAAGACACACTTTGCAACACTAAAACACCTCTTTTAATGTAGTCAGTGTCCACATGTTGCAGAGATAGCAAGAATTTGAAGAATCTGTGCAGACGTAACATGGACACCATGATAGACCATGACCATACACGTATTTCTGCTGTTGTGCTGCGTTTTGATATTGAATACCATAACAAATGTTTTTGGTGTTGCAGTTTGTGTATTTCTAGAAGTGTTTAAAATGTTACAACAGGAAATTTGCATTTTTCAGGTCCCACCATGTCAGTACTAAAGGTTATGTAGAGACTGGCTTCATTTTTCATCAGAAAATTGGTCAAACTGGTTACATGTATGTCCAACTGACACATTTTGCATCGTATTTTGGGTAAAATATAATTTGCATGATTTTAAACTTTCTAAAATATTGCCCACCCAAAGACTGATGTCAACCTCGTGGATTGACCCAAATATATGTAATCATTTTCTGTCTTTATTGTTAGATGGCGCTACCATCATGTGACCCACAGTGCAGTAGTTCTGCTCCTTTGAGGTGTGTCTGCCCCAAGACCAGCTGCAAGGATGACGGTGGCCAGCCAGCCGCGGCATGTCATACTTGCCTCACTGACGAGTCACACAGGTCACCTGACGAAGTACAACCTACTGAGGACTGTGGTGTGACAGTCATGCAGACAAGTAATGTGGGTGGTCAAAGAAAATGGGACAAGAAACACTTTTGTTTTTACTGTGATGAACCTCAGTCCAAGTTGCCCCGTCATCTCCAGTCTTGTCATAAGGAAGAAAGAGAAGTTGTAGAGATTGCCTCTCAGACCGACCGTAGTGCACGGAAAAATCTTCTGTTGAAAATACGCAATGTTGGTAATCACAGGCACAACTGCCAAGTCCTTCGACAGGGTGAGGGTGTTCTCATTGTAGGATATAGGCCCAATCATAAAGCAGATCCACATGCCTATGGACCGTGCATATATTGTTTTTGCTATTATGTACGTAGCGATCTTTGGAGACACCAGTGCCCACTGAAGCCTGCCCTCCCTGCACAGAATAATAACAGCAGGACAAGTCGTGTGCGCGGACGTGTAGCTCACAAGAGTGATTTATTAAAACCTCCCCCTGCTGGAGTCTCTTTCAAGTTGAACCAGGTTCTAAGTCCGATGAAGAGAGATGATGTGGCTCTGGTAGTCCGGAACGATCCACTGATTATCAAAGTGGCCAAATGTGAATACCTGAAACTTGGCCACGACATAGGTCAACATGGCTACATCCGAAACAAAGTCAGGGAATTGGGTCGTCTTGTCATCCAATTGCGAAAAAACACCAACCAACCAAATGCAACACTTGAGGCATTTGTGCATCCCCACCGCCTCAACGACATAGTCACTGCCGTTCGTGATATTGCAGGATTCAGTGAAGTCGACCAGTTGTATCATGTTCCATCTCTAGCACTGAAGATTGGACATTCCATCAAGAAGTGTGCCCTGATAGTCAAAGGAAATGCTCTAGAGTGTGGTCTAAATCAGAAAGCCGAACAAGCCGAACAGTTTCTGCAGTTGTGTGAAATGAAATGGCAAGAAAGTGTTTCCACCCACGCGCACAGAACACTTCACCAAGGAAAGCGTAACAAACCTGTCATTCTCCCAACAAATGCTGATGTGGTCAAAATGTCGTCGTTCATCCATGACGTTGGTGACAGAGAATTCCAAAGCCTTAAAGCTGCCCGGGGGAAACGAATAAGAGCACCTTGGAAGAAATTGAATGAGGTCACACTTTGCCACCTCATTATGTTCAACCGCAGAAGGCAGGGGGAGGTTTCCAAGATGACGGTGGAGGATTTCACCAAGCACAGTGCAGCTGTTGTCAATAGGGACTGTGTGCTCACTGATATAGAAAGGCATCTATGCAAAATGTTCAAAGTTGTTGAAATTGTCGGTAAGAGGGGAAGAACTGTTCCGGTACTTCTGAGCACTGAGGCGATGACCTGGTTGAATGCATTGGTTGCCAAGAGAATTGAAGCGGGAGTAGCACAGGATAATCGTTACTTGTTTGCACGGTGTTGTTATGGGGGCCCGGGCCATATACGAGGAAGTGACTGTCTCCGAGCATATGCAACTGAAGCAGGCCTTGAGAATGCCAACAGCATCCGCTCTACCAAACTTCGGAAACATGTAGCGACCGCATCACAGATTCTTGCCTTGAAGGAACATCAGCTGGAGACACTTGCAGATTTCATGGGTCATGATTTGCGGGTCCATCGTGAATACTACCAGTTGCCAGATACTGTCCAGAGGGTCACCCAACTGTCACGACTGTTCCTGAGCTTGGAGAGGGGCAACCTGGCATCCCAGCATGGCAAATCACTGCAAGAGTTACATGTGACTGGAGGTAAATATCTCGCCGTTTATACAACCTCCCCCATGCCCCATTAACCCCTCCCCTAATGCCTGTCTCCCTCCCTGCACTCCTTCCCCCTATATTCTCTCCCCCCCCCCCCCCCCCCTCCCGAATGAAATGGCAAACTTGCCCTCCAAAAATGCATTGATCATTTCTTTGTATATTCGCAGAAGGCTTCACAACTGATGAGGACAGCAGCGATTCCTCCGACTACTCGGATTCGAATGATGATGATGATTCCAGTGCAAGAGGTAAGTTGTGTCTGTCTGTCTGTCTGATTGAACAAGGTACCTGCGCCAAAATTGGAGGTTTTACAGTAGTTTAATTCTCAAGTTTTCTGTGTTATAGGACTGGGTGTAACCAGTGTCCCATCCACTAGTGAGGCAGCTTCAATATCTGGACGAATGAAGCTTCGTCTCAGGACTGCACGAGAGAAGAGAGACGTGGCATCCCGGCCTGACAAATCACTGCAAGAGTTACCCGTGACTAGAGGTAAATACTGTCTAGTTGGCAGACACTCTCCCTCCCCTATCCCACCTTTTCTCCCCCCAGCCCTCCCCCCGCCCTCCCCTCCAACCTCTGCCCTAACTGCCTCCAATCTTTCCCCATTCTGTCCCCTCCCCTTCCTATCCTATCCCCCCCCCCCCCCCCCCCCATGAAATTGCAAACTTGGCCTCAAAAAATGCATTGATCATTTCTGTGTATATTGGCAGAAGGCTTCACGACTGATGAGGACAGCAGCGATTCCTCCGACTACTCAGATTCGAATGATGATTCCAGTGCAAGAGGTAAGTTGTGTCTGTGTCTGTCTGTGTCTGTCTGTCTGATGGAACAAGGTACCTGCGCCAAAAATTGATGTTTTACAGTAGTTTAATTCTCAAGTTTTCTGTGTTATAGGACTGGGTGTAACCAGTGTCCCATCCACTAGTGAGGCACCTTCAATATCTGCACGAATGAAGCTGCGTCGCAGGACTGCACGAGAGAAGAGAGACGTGGCATCCCGGCCTGACAAATCACTGCAAGAGTTACCCGTGACTAGAGGTAAATACTGTCTAGCTGGCAGACACTCTCCCTCCCCTATCCCACCTTTTCTCCCCCCGACCCTCCTCTCCGACCTTCCCTCCAACCCCTGCCCTAACTGCCTCCAACCCTTCCCCATTCTGTCCCCTCCCCTTCTATACATCCTATCCTATCCCCCCCCCATGAAATTGCAAACTTGCCCTCAAAATGCATTGATCCTTTCTTTTTATATTTGTAGAAGGCTTCAAGACTGAGGACTGCAGCGATACCTCTGACTACTGCGACTCGAATGATGATTCCAGTGATAGAAGTAAGTTGTTTTTGTCTGTCTGTTTGGCCGTCTTCGTCTGTCTTTCTGTCTCCATTTGTCAGTCTGGCTGTCTGTCTGTATAAGGTGGCTGCGCCAACAGTGAAGGATTAAGTGCCTTAATTATCATGTTTTCTGTGCGTTATAGGACCGTGTGATACCAGTGTCCCATCCAGTAGCCGGCCACCTCCAATATCTGGACGAGTGAAGCCGCGTCCCTGGACTGCACGGGAGAAGAGAGACGTCACGGAGGGCTTACAGAGATTCTTCTTGATGAGGACACTTCCTGGCAAATTTGACATTGAAGCAAGCTGTCCTGTGGCACTTCAGACTCGAACGTGGAGGAACATTAAAGACTTTTGCAGGAACACAATGAAGCTCAATGGCCGTTCTAGTGAACGTTAAGGGTATTCTTGGCCTTGTGAACGGACACTCAAAAAGTTTGTCGGAGCAGAATTAGTACTCAGTTGCTCAATACAGGCAACCACTTAAGAAATGCAAAGTGTGCACCACATAGCTAAGGATGCTCACTGATTTCAGAAGATATTACGAAACTGAAAGCCATCAGACATGTATCATATTGAGGCCATCTTGTGCGCTGGCTGGGAGGCAATTAAGTCTCGTGCCTATTTGGATTAGGAGAACAATGACCATCAGTTGAGCGCGATAATCTGTTGAAATAAGTTATTAAAATAGGACATGAAGTACCTTTCGTACAGAAAGACAATATCGGGAATCAAATGATAAGACATGATGTCATACGCCTAAAGGGCCTCTATTTTTCACAAACATGCCATTTTTTGTATGGTGTCCTCAATTTGATAGACAACACTCGCATGATAGAAATGGCCTCTATTTGATAGAATACTAAGTATGTCCTCAATGTGCATAGGTGCACATGTATGGGTGTGTGTGTGTGTGTGTGTGTGTGACGTGTGTGTGTACTTGTGTAGCAAAGATACTATAGCGCCGCGTAGCGGCGCAAGATGGGTAACTGCATGGCGAATACGCGCATTGCGTTGTAATCGCCATGGGTGGGTATGGGCGCCATTCGAGCAAGCAACGCTAGACAAAATACCCGGATGTAAACAATGCAATGCGCACTGTGCATGCAAGCTCCAGCGCGGTACATAATTATGACCCCTGTATGTGAAAGATTTTCTGAAAATCAAACATTTTTTGTTAATGAATTTAAGAAAAAAAGGATCAATTTTTTTTTACTTTAGCGCTTCCAGAGGTTTGAAATATTAGGGGCTGTTTTGGGTTTGTTTTCCCTTAATTTTTCCTGGGTTAAAAAAGATTAGCGGCCTGCATTTGTTCAGTTTTTGTTTTGGTTTGTTTTATTTTATTTATTTATTTTTTTTGGGGGGGGGGTTGGTTTTGCTTTTAATTTTGCTTTTACGGGTAAGAATAAAAACCCTGTCAAGCCTGGCCTTCCTCTGCAAAAAATTCTGGAACTGTGCCCGATTGCCTCCCCCCCCCACCCCCCCAAAAAAAAAAATTTAATTTAATTAATTTGTGGAAAGAAAGGGTATGCATAAATATGTTGGAGAGGTTTGCCGAAAATTCATTACAAATCCCCAAACCCCTGAAATGATTTTCATGTTGCGCAGTGTACTGTTTAAAAATCTGTGGCTCAATAACCTGCCTAATAACATGTTGGATATATGCCATTATCCTCCTCCCCATATGCTTTCCGTGTTATCTTTGAGATTTATTGTAACTTTTTGATGGATTTACAAATCCTGGGTGTGTCCTTCCTTTCAACAGACAACTTTGATCAAGGTGTTTCTTTGCAACAAACAGGAAAGACATACAAACAAATAACCAAAAAAACGACACATGAGTTAATTTCAATGTTTTATTGTTACCAAAGTCAGGTCATTCCATGCACAAGTGTTTCAAGCTTTTCTGTATGTGGTACTGCATGACAAACTTCTTACATACATGTAGATGTGTTTCAGGCAGGTAATGTATGAAAATTGACACAAATAAAACATCAAAGTCTTGTGCAATTCAACCAGTTTGTATTACAATACATTAGAGGACTGCGTCTATGGAGGAAAATTTGTTTAACAAAATATAATATCACCTCTCTGGAGACTCTCAAAATCCCACATTAATTATTTCAGTGGAAATAATTTCAATGAAATAATGTGCGGCTGTATGTCCATTACCAACAAACTTCACAAATTCCTTCTCCTTTCAATGCCTGTACTGGCTCAGATTGTTTTTTCAACAGTTTTAAATTAGATACAGCTGTTGCCCATACCAGTAATTACAGTCAAAACTTGGTTTTTCTGCAGAAATAGAGAGATTTGTACATATTTACATTGCTAGAACCTTGATCACACAATACCAATTTAGAGGTTAATCTAATTTCTTTCAGGTTATGCAAACACTCCTTAAGTAGATCTTCTAAAGTATTTGCTGGTGTAGCATCTCTTGAGAGAAAATAACCGATTGGTTGCTTCCAATTGGAAAACATTCCTCTAACTATATAAACCAGTGCATGGTCAGCAACTCTAGTTGCCCTAGCAAGGAGCCCATAATCTTCAAATCCTTCAACCCTGTCACAGGAAATATCGTAGGACAAACGGGCTCGCAAACTCATTTCATCAAAGGTTAATATATACACAAAGCTTATCCCTGTCACTCATTCCACAGACTTTATGTTTCAGCACATTGAGAACAGTGGGGGAAAATCCTGGATGAATCTGAACACTATTATTCTATTAAGTAACCATTTTCGTAGAGATGATACAGAGGGAAGTGTGAATATTCTGCTACATAATTGGTATGCTCTAGGACCTTGAATGATAGTAAAGAGACAAGGCAATTACTTTGTCAGCATATGACCATCTCCTGCCTCTTGCCTTCACACGCTGACTTGAATTCCTCAGCTGTGAAGCAAAGAATGACAATGATGGCTCTTTCAAGTACTGAGTAGCACCCATATCACCTATGCTCTGCCCACCTCCCACCTACAGTCAGTTTAGTGAGCATAGTTTGAAGACGTTTGACCTCTGCTTTAATCTGGTTGTTTTCACCCGTTCCTTCTGTAGAGATCTGCTCTGCTTACTTGGCCTCTGCTGTCCCTGTCGAGGAAGCTCTTCATGGGATGTGGGAATTCCATCAGTGCAATGCTTTCCATAAGGATGGTCATGGGCTACATCAGAAACTGAGGTTAAAAGAGAAAAAATGTTTGCCAAAATGAATTTAGAAACTTAACAAATATAATGGTAAACTTTGAAGAGAAAACAGGTGAATGCAAAGTTTCTGCCTGCTAAACAAGGACACTCCAAGATCATCCTTGTAATAAAATGGAATTTACCTTTTTTCAAAATGGACAATCAACACGTTCTTTTAACCATCCGTTTTCATCAGTCAAATTTTTTATTGGAAAGTTTCTCATTTTGCATACATGTCTTTGTTGTTATGGGGCCACACTGAAACTAATCAATGTTGTACCAAGATGTTTAAATTTTACTGAAAAAGTACCCACATGGTGTTATTTATATAAAGATGAATCAAATAGAAATAAGAAAATGAACATTCACTTGTATTGATCATGGTATCAATTGTGGGGGAAGTACTATGCACCCAGTTGCTACATGTATTAAGGAAACTGAAATGGGAACAGGCACTATTGGAATGACTTAACCCATTAAAGTATGTCTGATTCATAGTTGGGGAGAGATTTGGGGGGGGGGGGGGGAGGGGCAGGGGGACCCGGGGCGGCCTAGACTCAAACCCCCTCACAAAAAAGAATTGTATGATCTAAAACTGCCTTCCTCTCCCTTCCCCTCCCCCCAAACTGTTCATTGTAGTCAAAAACTGTCATTTTGGTCCCCAAGGCTATCATATCCATATTACTTTTTTTTTATCCACCCCTCCCCAAACAAAACAAAACAAAACAAAACACCTACAGAACTTGGAAAGGCAGTTCAAAGTGTAAATGAATTACCTTATGCAAGCTTTATGGATGTGTCCAAGTCATCACCACCAAGCTCCAGTCTCCGCTTCAGAGGGCGCCTTGCTGTAGCTACTGGCTTCGGTGGGTTGGGGACATCAAAAAGGGTAGGTATGGCATTCCACTTAATCAGTCGCTGTTTCTGCCTGTTTACAAACCGATTGGTCTCAAAATGCTTGGAGCACAGCCAACAGTTACTGTATAGGTACCAAGGGGTTCTTCCAACCAGATCACGACGTCTCGTTCTTTGTACCTAGCGTTGGCATCTGTCATTGAAAGTTTAACAGAAAATGTTATAGTTTATACATTTATAATATAAGGATTTTCTAACTTAGTAAAAAATACTGTTACATTTAAAAAAAAGTCGCATCTGTGGATATCAAGAAGCAGCTAAATATATATTCTGTTAAAAGTGAAAAATAAAATTATTAAAACAAAATTTTTCTCGGGAAATGCTGAATTTTATTTTGATGAATTGGTTGAGGTTGAATCAAATTGCATGTTTGCGATTTCAAATGGAGCCTTCCTGGACTGTTTGATTTTACATCCTGAATCACCAAGACCCAGGCATCCTTATTTTTGTAAGGCAAAGTAAACAAAAAAGGAAAGAGAGATTTATATTTTTTAATTTTCAAGAAGGCCGCCATATTTTTTAAAATCTCGGACAACCACAGGTTTTTCAACTGTTCAAATACACAAACATTAAAGAGACATGTTGGACAAGAGAACTGTTGGACAAGAGAACTGTTGGACAAGAGAACATGTTTACAGTGATTTTAGAAGTTCTGACTGGCAAGTATATTATTTCTTGATGGATCGGTGACATTTTGGGTTTTTTCACCTCATTTTCCTCATTTTCCAAAAAGGAAGCTGGTGGGGATGCTAAACATGTTTTTTAGTTACTTTGCCTACTGGGCTAAGCTCCAGTCTTAGAAGAGAATACACAGACAAAACAAAAAAACAAACAAAAGCACAAATAAAACCAAAATACAGAATCAACAAATAGAAACACAAAAAAACACAAACAACCAAGAAAACAAACAAAATCTGTGAGAAATGCTAGACACAAGTTAGGCCATGTTTAGGCCGTTTCTTCTTCCATGGTTAGGCATAGCATGCACATGCCAGTTGTAACTTGTACTATTTAGGCATAGGGCCAAGGGGGCCTTGGCCTGGGCTTGTCTGGAGCTAGCCTATCAAAACTATGACTGAGTTAAAATTAGGCCTAAATAAATTTTGTTTTTCAACAAAATCTTTATTCTGATGCTCTCATCGGTTAATGTTTATTCTCCAACCATATCCACGCTGCCCCACCCCAGAATTTTTGCCTTCTTAAAATTTGAGTGCAAATGGCAATACAAATCGACCCAAATAGGCTAACCATAGAGCTCTATGGGCTAACGTACTTGTCAAAAAATTGTACTATTCCGTACCGTGTCTATGTCTAGAAAAACCGTAAAATTATACTTTCAGTTTCAACATAGGCCTATTCCAATATCGATAGATAATTACCTTTCTTTATTCTTGGGAAATCGGAAAAATGACAACTCCGGGCAGTTTTTCTGCCGATTTTTGCAGCGAATCGCCGAACAATGAGTTGACATGTTGTATGCCACATTGCCAGATGTATGCAAAACACATAGCGCGTAACTTTCGACCGATGATTTTGCTTGCTCAAATGGCGGCCAATGGCGCCCATGGTGATTTCACAATTTCGGCCGAGTTCTCCATCTTGCGCCGCTACGCGGCGCTATACGATCTTATAGCGCCGCTACGCGGCGCTATACGATCTTTGGTGTGTAGCTAGAGGGGGTTGTCGGTCACTTCGCCCAAAAACTATGGCAAGCCAAAGCGGAATTAATTCAAAACACCGTTTTTCTTGCAAGAACAAAAAAATCATTCAAGATAAACGCAAAATTATCATGCAAGATCAAAATTATCATGCAAGACCAACATTTTCATGCAAGATTTAAATTGTCATGCAAGATTAACATTTTCATGCAAGATTAACATTTTCATGCAAGATTAACATTTTCATGCAAGATTAAAATGTTCATGCAAGATCAAAATTTTCATGCAAGATCAAAATTTTCATGCAAGATTAAAATTTTCATGCAAGATTAAAATGCTCATGCAAGATTAAAATGTTCATGCAAGATTAAAATTTTCATGCAAGATCTAAATTTTCATGCAAGATCTAAATTTTCATGCAAGATCTAAATTTTCATGCAAGACCAAAATTATCATGCAAGACTAAAATTATCATGCAAGACAAAAATTTTAATGCAAGACCAAATTTATTATGCAAGACCTAAATTTTCGTGCAAGACCAATAAAATAGAAATTGTGCATTTTAGATTTGCTATTTCATACTGATTTTGGTGGGGTATTAAAGTAAAATCTTTCCGTATTTAAAAATTGCTATCAGGTTGATCAAAGTTATATTTTCAAAGTGAAAAAAGAAACTGGCAGGAGCGGGATTCGAACCTGCGACCTCGGGATTACCGTACCGGTGGTCTACCAACTGAGCTATCTTGCCCTATGTTGGTGGTCTCCCAAATTGTCAGTATCTTTGTTCGGGTGGGCACTAGTCAGAAGTCATAAACCCAGAATGCCGTATAGCCAGGGATCACTCCCAATTTTACGATACAACCTCGAAAGCGACATTGTGGGATCACTCAATGAGGATACGACTTTTTAACTTATAATTAGTCGTCAAACAATCCACAAGGAAAACTGACTAGGTAAATTTGAATATATTTTAAAAGTGAACAAAGAAACTGACAGGAGCGGGATTCGAACCTGCGACCTCCGGGTTACCATACCGGCGTTATATTTTGTTATATGCAATCTCGCTTATTTCATAACTTTATTAAAATTGTAAGCCAGGCGTCTCAACTAACATGATATGTTAACACAATTTTGAAATTATAGCTCGCTACTACATAGGGGCCATACATTTTTACGAGGAAGCTGGGTTAAATAAGGCATCCAGGGTGCACATTTTCATTTTGTAAAATAGTAACTGCTGTAAGTAGTAAAGCAAGTTCAGATAGCAATTATGAAAACCAAAGCAAACATTTACGCGAGATTGAGCTGTTCTAGTAATCCTTATGTTCATCTTAAATGTCTGCTTAAAGATGCTTTCTGTGTTTCTAGTGTCTTTTAATTTATTTTTTTAAAGGAAAACAAATACCTCACTAGTGCTTCATATCCGAATATTCCTGCAATTTATTTATTGTTTATACATGTATACAGATGTACACGCATGCTGCCTGTCATTCTACCTCATTATCACTGTATGTCCATGGTTTCAATCAAAAAGCAATGCGAAATGGTATTTAGTAACAATAGTAACTTAAGTTTGAAGTATTCTCATGAAACTGACGTTTGTTATAGCAGCATGCATTATGAACAGTCCACTTACCTTTAAAGTAGTTCAAATTGTTCTTAAATTTACATGTTTAAACCATTGCATCAGAAATATTTGTTCAGTCCACTTAACAAAAACTTTTGTTGTGGGGGGGGGGGGTGGGAGTTGCCAGACAGACTAATTGCCCCTTGTAAAATCACGCCTGTATTGCAAGGGTGTTAGATTGAGTATGAAACTACTCTTGTGACGTCACTCTATTCAGAAAAGTGCCGATTCTTTTTCAAGAATGTACAGTTAAGTTAATTGACTTAATTCATCTCATACCTCAAAGCACTAGTGTAGGGGTATGACTTTTTGTTGTTAATATTGTACATCCCATTTCGAGTCACAAGAGGGCGCTACTACACTATAGCCACATACATTGAGCAAGTTCGATCAAGGACTATAGTTAACCATAGTTCGACTAACCCTGATCGAACGCACGCTAGTCGACGATGGTTGGACTAGTCTAGTCAACGATTCGCGACCAGCCTACCGAGGTTGGTCGCATCGCTGGTTACCAATAGCCGTTTTAATAGCACAGTGCAGAGAGGACCAGTTATCAGAAAAATTGCGAAAAATCGTAAATATTCAACTTCAGTGAACGATCATCTTTTGTTACTTTGTCTTTCTTTTAACATGTTAAAATAATGCACACGTTACCACTTGTGACATTGTTGATATACTGAGCAAATATCGTCCGTGTCGCTTTCATCTATGAACACGTCAAAAACGTAAAAAGAACTGGCCACCGCCATTTTCTCATGGTCGCGTTGACATCATGGAGGTATTAAAAGGATCGCAAATACCGCCTGGTCGAGACGTCACTGGTCACAAGGGATTGTGGGAAGGAAATGAGAGCGATGGTGCGCGTTTCTTTCACACGTCCCTGGTAACCATTGTGACGTCTCATCCAGGCGGTATTTGCGATAAGGTCTATGACAATAGTTCGACTAGAGTCGTTCGCACTTCAACTTCAGTGCTCATGCGCGACGTACGTCACGAACCAACCACTAGTTAACCATTGGTCCCTGATCGAACTTGCTCCTAGCTTTGGTGGTGAACTAAATATAGCAACTGTATCTGGGGCGCTGGAAGCGCGTGACCCCGGGTCAAACCAAATTGATACATTTTGAGACAGCGAGTGTGCGTCTCACATTGGGGCGTGTAGAAAAGTTGTCGTTTTGGGTGGGGGACATGCATTAAGAAAGGCAGGAGACTTTGTGTGAGATGTTTCTGAGGATTACACAAGGGACGAGCTCAAGCAGCATGGCGTCCGAGTAGTGTGCCTGTGGGATGTACACCTAGCCCGGAATGATTGGGGGGTAATCTTCTAATCACAACGATGCCTGACTAATCGGAATCTAATCTTGTTCAATCGTACTCCAATCAGCATAAATTGTTAATCTGTCTGTCTTCGAATAAAACATTGATCAGAATCAAAACAGTGGATGCATCAGCTGTGTCTTCTTCCAGAGACCCCAGGAACCCTAATTCGCAAGAATTAAACTAATTATACTACAGTTTTATGGTAACACGGATGGGGTGGATGCTGTTCAGACACCGGTGTTGCTGATTTGGCGACGGAGATCCAGGCTGAGTGAAAGTTTTGAGGCTGCCGAGCGGTGAGCGTGTGCGGAGCCAAGCGGCCGTGGGTTGCAGACGGCGTGGTGCTGCATGAGAGTCGGTGTTCGTGGAGTGGACCAGCGTAACCTGAGCCAGCCGGTCGGGGACGGGTGCCGGGCGACTGGTGGGCGAGGGAGGAGTCCATGGCGGACGGGCCGAAGAACCGCTGACGGATCCGTGGTGTGCAGCGACGTAGCGAGTGTGTGGGTCGAGGATCTCAGCCGTCGGGGAATACTGTCCAAGAATCAAGTGAACTGGACCGAATAATTTATGATCGTGTGAGCTGTAGTTGCTTTTTGTTACCGGTAGTTGTAACATGCGTCTGTTTACAGTTTACATGCATACATACGAGAAATTAGAATTCCAGTCAGTGCAGGTAAAAGTTTCGATTTTCTTTCGATTGTGATTAGAATTTTGAGTGAATTGTGCTGATTTTCCAGTAATTGAGTTTCAGGCTAGTGTGAAGTTTTATACTGGGCGATTCTTTGTATTGTGCTTGAGGAAATGGCAACCTCGGAGTCTGTTCTGGTCGAGCAGTTGGTAAAAGGGCTTACGGATGCCTTGAGGCAGAGCCGACCCACTGTTCAGAGGCCAATTAAATTGACATGCTTTGCTGGTAGACCCGTAAAACCAGGGGACCCCACAGTAAAAGAATGGTTGGAAGAAGTGGAAATATATTGTCAACAGTGTAAAATACCTGAATCTAAAAAGGCTCAGGTTGTGCTCAACCATTTGAAGGGGACAGCACGTGATGAGATAAAGTGTCATGGAGAAACAGGGTTGGAATTCCAGGCACTTGCAAAACTTCTTCATAGGCATTTTGGGGTTGGGAGACTGTACAGTCTCTTCACAAGGCATTGTATGAACGAACGCAGCAAGAGGACGAGTCCTTGATGGACTTTTCTAGAGCTCTGATGAGGTTGTATGATCGGATATTAGAAGTGGCCTCTGAAAGTGAGAAAGCTTCGTTGCAAGGTCTCCGTGATAAAGTTCTTAGTGGGCAGTTTGTGGCTGGGGCGCGCAGCCAGGGTGTTAGGTTAGAGCTAAGGAGGTTAGAGCTAGCAAAGCCTTCGCAGACATTTCCTGAATTGCGCGATGCAGCACTCGAGATTTTTAGAGATCTCGAGAGGGCTCCCAAGGCAAAGCGTGCACAGGCTAGACAGGTCGTCGCAGATTGCGATAGGGAAACAGACGAATATGTATCTGATGTTTTTGTGGGAGGCACGATGAGAAATAAGAATCCTGAACCCAGTCCAGAGTTGCAACAAGTGTTGCAACAGCAAACACAGATTCTGAAGTGTCTGCAAGAGCAGCAGACGCAGCTGCAGAAGCAACAAGAGCAAGTTGCTGTGCTTATGAAGCGCTTGCTTCTTAGTGAGGTACCTAGGGTTGCGAATAGTGACAAGGTTTCGAAACCTTGGGTTAAGAGACAACTTGTATGTTTCTCTTGTAAGCAACCAGGTCATTTTAAGAGTGATTGTCCGAACAGAAACAGAGATAACAAGCAGACTCTGAATGCTAAAAACCCAGTTAGTGTTCAGTCAGGGGATTCGCAACCACAAAGTGGGGGAGGGTTAAACTACCCCCCCTCGCCACTGTAGGCCAAGTGGTTGAGGGAAGTAAGAAAGAGGCCTCGCCCAAGAATAAAACCGATAAGGGGTTGAGTTCTAGAGTTCTGTCAACTAATGATGTTCTTGATAAACTGGTACATGCCAGCCCAAGGGCTCAGGTAGAGTTGGCAGGGGTCCCTGTCAATGTTGTTCTTGACACAGGGGCAGAAACCTCCCTTATAAGCGCAGCATTTTATAGGAATAAATTGGCCGTGCATGTGACCGGGGTGGAACCAGTGGGTACTTATTTACGCGTGTTTGGCGTAGGATCTTGGGAAGTACCGGTTGAAGGATATGTCCAGATTCCCTTGCGGGTTTTTAACCAAACGGTTGAGGCACATTTCCTTGTTGTTAAAGACACCCCCGGGGACGGTTTGGGAAATGGGCGTGGCCCCGTTCTGTTGGGTTGCAATGTTTTGCTCCAGTTAAAGGATATAGCAGTAGATCCCTCACATAAAGATGCTGAAGCATGGAATGTAACCCTACATTGGTACAATTTGACTAAAAAGGAACCGGGTAAGGTTCCGGCCAAACGAAAGGGGCCTGTGGCTGTTCGCACAGGGCGTTGTATGACATTTATTCCCCCAAGAGAAGTGCGGTCCATGACATGTAACGTGCGCGCACCTCCAGATGTGTGGGAAGGGAAAACTGTGGTGCTACAGGGAAATCCAAATGTAATTTCGGTAGGGGAAGCGACTTCACATTCAAGTGATCCAGGGTTAAGCAGTGGCTTAAGGGTCTATGATTCATGTGAGGTTGTGAAAGGGAACAGGGTAAATGTTCTTGTAGCCAACATGGGGGCACAAGCTGTGTCCATTCCCCCACATACTCAAGTAGCATCACTCACTGAAGTTTTCCCCACCCTGCAGCTGGATTGCGATTTAGAGGGTAGTGAGCTAAAAGTTTCTGTAAATAGGATATTAGCCCAGTCGGCTGATAGTTACTATGACATACATGTAGGTCCAGATGAGCAGGACTCTAAGGCGTCTGATTCTGTGTTGGGAATAGATGAACCTCAGGGATCTAGGAAACATGTATTTGCAGATGGAAGTTCATATCAGCTACCACCAGGGGTAAATTTAGATTCATGTGATTTGAGTAATGACGAGTTTGATCGTGTTGTGCATTTGATTCAGAAGCATGACAGTGTTTTCTCGAAGGGTCCACTTGATTTGGGTACATGTGACAAAGTTCCACACAAGATACATACGACTGATGATGCACCAGTAAGTCAGCCATATCGTAGAATTCCCCCTCAGAATGTGGCAGAGGTAAAAGAGTTGCTTCAAAAGTTCCTGGAGCAAGGAATCATCCAAAAGAGTGGAAGTCCGTACGCAAGTCCCATTGTTCTGGTCAAGAAGCGGGATGGGACAATCCGAATATGTGTTGATTATCGGAAACTGAATGCAAAAACAGTGCGTGATGCATTTCCGCTGCCGCGTATTGATGAATCGTTAGAGGCTCTGCGTGGCGCGCGCTACTTTACTGCGCTTGATCTTGCGCACGGGTATCATCAGGTTATGATGGATTCTGAGTCTATTCCAAAGACCGCTTTTAGGGTGCCTTTTGGATTATTTGAGTATACGCGGATGCCTTTCGGGCTTGTAAACGCGCCGGGCACTTTTCAGCGCACAATGGAGATGTGTTTAGGGGATATGAATCTCACCGAACTTCTAATCTATTTGGATGATATCCTTGTTTTCTCAGAAGATACTGAAGAACACATTAGTAGGCTGGATAAGGTGTTTACTAGGATTGCTGACTTCGGATTGAAAGTGAAAGGGGAGAAATGCCAGTTCTTCCGGAAACGGTTATTGTACTTGGGTCATGTTGTGAGCTCTGATGGTGTTTCTGTCGATGCAGACAAGGTTCAGAGGGTTAGAGACTGGCCAATTCCGACCAAGCCTGGAGACTTGAGGTCCTTTCTTGGTCTAGCAGGGTACTATAGGCGTTTTATCCCCGGGTTCTCGAAGATTGCAGCACCTTTGCATGAGTTGTTACCTCCATTGGGTAAAGGAAGGCCTGGAGCTAATCAGAGGAGCTTTGAGTGGACAGCGGAAGCTGAAAATGCATTCGACAGGTTGAAACAGGCGCTCACGGAGGCTCCGGTGTTGTGTTATCCAGATTTCACTAAGCCATTTATACTGGAAGTAGATGCCTCATTGAAGGGGTTAGGGGCATGTCTTGCACAGGAAGATGAGCAAGGAAAGCGGCATCCAGTATCTTATGCCAGTAGGGGGCTTAGGGGTGCTGAACGAAACTATCCGGATTACAGTTCATTTAAATTAGAGCTTCTGGCGTTAAAGTGGACGGTCGTTGATAAATTTCGTGATTATCTTGTAGGGCTTCCGTTCACAGTTTTCACGGATCATAACCCACTTGCACACTTAGAGACAGCTAAGCTAGGGGCATGTGAAATGAGATGGGTGGCCCAGTTAGCTGCATTTAACTTTGATGTTAGGTTTAGGTCAGGGGTTAGCAACAAGTGTGCTGACGCTCTTAGCCGGTATCCTGGTCATTGTTATTGTTCATCCAGTGAGGTTGAACGAGTATTCCAGTCGATGGTTCATTCCAGTGTAGTTCCAATTCGGGCAGATGTCTCACGGACTACCGTTCGTGAATCCATTCCAGGGGAGCACTCTGTTGGCGCAAACCAGCCTAGTGTGTTTCCATCGTGGTCCAGGGACCAGTTGCTAGCAATGCAAAAGGAGGACCCGGAGTTGGGGATTGTCTGGAAGCGTTGGGAGGCTGGATGGCGTCCAGGGGAACCAGTAACAAATTCAGATAGTGGGTCACCAGAGCTGAAAGCATGGGTGTGGCAGTGGCCGCGTTTTGTGGAGCGGAATGGAGTACTCTGCCGCCAGGTCAATGATCCATTGCATGGAGAGTTGTTTCAGATTTTACTGCCAAAGTGTCTCATTCTTCGGGTGATGCAAAGTTGTCATGATGGATGGGGGCACCAGGGTGTTACCAGAACTTGTGCGCTCTTAAGGAGGCGAGTATATTGGCCCAACATGGCCACCATGGTACGCCGTTATATTGGTCAGTGTAGGCAGTGTCTAACCGCTAAGGCCGCGCAACCTAAACCCAGGACGCCTATGCGTCACTTGCTCGCGTTCAGACCACTAGAAGTAGTTGCGATTGATTTTGTGAAAGTTGACAAAGGGAAAGGTGGCTTTGAAGATGTTCTTGTTATCACAGATGTGTATACAAAATTTGTACAGGCAGTGCCCTGTAGAGATCAACTTGCTGTCACTGTAGCAAAAGCCCTTATGCAACATTGGTTCACTCGGTTTGGGATCCCAAGTAGAATACATAGTGATCAAGGTAGGAATTTCGAGGGTGAGGTTATCAGGGAACTCTGTGCTTTGTACGGCATAACTAAATCCAGAACAACCCCTTACCATCCTGAGGGAAACTCACAGGCAGAGCGATTTAATAGGACATTGTTCGGTTTAATCAAATCTCTTAGTGAACGAGATAGACGCAAGTGGCCCGACTTGTTGGCTCACTTGGTGTTTGTGTACAATGCCACGCCGCACTGTGTAACTGGGGTTGCACCCTTTACTCTCATGTTTGGGAGAGAGCCATTAATTCCAATAGATCAAATGCTGGGGAAAACAGATAGTGATTGGGGGAAAGACTTTGTGAAAGAGCAATCAGAGTTGGTTGATAGGGCTAAGGAACTAGTGAGTGATAGAGTGGCTAAGACATGTAGCCGCAACAAAGCCGCTTATGATGCAAAAGCAAATGCTGAACCAATTAGCATTGGTTCACAAGTTTTGCTTAGGAAGTGTGCATTTCGAGGTCGACACAAATTAGCGAATGCATATGAGAGCAATACCTACGTAGTTGTTGGTGTCAATGACCATGGGGATGTTTATCGCATCCGACCATTGTTGGGAGGGGACCAAAAGACCGTTCACAGGAAATTGTTGAGGGTTTGTCCTCCAGAATTTGGGGAGTCTAGCATACATAGTGGATCTGAGTCAGATGACTCTGATTGGGGTTTTATTGAGACCCACGATAATGCTGCAGAGCAGACTCCGGGGTTGGTTTCCAGACCGGTTGACCAACATAAAGTAGGGGAGACTGCTATGGGGGTCACGGGGCCTGGTAGAAATGTAAAACCCACTTGGAAATCCAAGAGAAGTACCCGTGGCAGACATAGCAATCTATTTCATTTGCCCAGGTCAGCGGTGCGCTGAGAATGCCTAGGGTTGGTTTTGAGCGCCCCGTGGTTGGCCGAAGGTTGGTGTAGCTGACTGTTTGGAAGGTCTGGGGTATCCAGCTTCCCTACAGCAGCCCCAGCTAGATAGCACCACAGCGTCTCAAACCACCACCAGACAGAATTCTAGTTTAATTAATGGGTATAATCATGGGCAATGTGGTGTACTCCACTGTTATATGTAAGAGTTTCTTATGCATTTTGTATTGTTTGGACACAGTTATGTCAAACGTTTGAAGAACAAGCATGGTTCGTTTGTAAATATAGATTTAGGAAGTAGTACCATTCCAATTAAGTGTTTGGGAGAAGGAGGTCTCACCTTTTCAAGACTTCAGGCAAAACCTGAGCGATACTTTCATTTGTTAAGAGAGGCTAAGCCCTCAGTTCTGATACTGGATATGGGTACCAATGATTTGTGCTCCAGAGAAATGACTCCGAGTAAGTTGTATTCGGTTTACAATGGTTGGGTACACGGGTTATCAACATGGGATATTAATCCCGAGGTAATTGTGTCTCTGCCGGTCTTACCTAGAACAGGTAACATGAGGAAAGGTCAGGTTTCCTTAGAGGAGTTTAATAGCAGAGCAGAGGAATTCAACAACTTATTAATGGAGGGTACATTCCTTGAAGATTCATGGTGGGTCTGGGAGCATCGGGGGCTTAAACATAATAAGTATAGCTTAGATGGAGTTCATCTGAACGAGCTGGGAACTGTTAAATATGAGAGAACCTTGAAACAGCTTGTTAAGTTTTACGATTATAGATTCTGGTGTTAAGAATTACACATTATTCCATGTACACGTTAATGATTTATTGAAACCAACTTTGCTGTGAATTTATTGATTGTAATAGTTGGACTGTTATCAGTGTAAAACCCTGTAATTATAAGTGTACAGTTATTTCTGCGATCTTCAGGTGCAGATCGTTTAAGTAGGGGAGGATGTAGGGGTATGACTTTTTGTTGTTAATATTGTACATCCCATTTCGAGTCACAAGAGGGCGCTACTACACTATAGCCACATACATTGCTTTGGTGGTGAACTAAATATAGCAACTGTATCTGGGGCGCTGGAAGCGCGTGACCCCGGGTCAAACCAAATTGATACATTTTGAGACAGCGAGTGTGCGTCTCACATTGGGGCGTGTAGAAAAGTTGTCGTTTTGGGGGACATGCATTAAGAAAGGCAGGAGACTTTGTGTGAGATGTTTCTGAGGATTACACAAGGGACGAGCTCAAGCAGCATGGCGTCCGAGTAGTGTGCCTGTGGGATGTACACCTAGCCCGGAATGATTGGGGGGTAATCTTCTAATCACAACGATGCCTGACTAATCGGAATCTAATCTTGTTCAATCGTACTCCAATCAGCATAAATTGTTAATCTGTCTGTCTTCGAATAAAACATTGATCAGAATCAAAACAGTGGATGCATCAGCTGTGTCTTCTTCCAGAGACCCCAGGAACCCTAATTCGCAAGAATTAAACTAATTATACTACACTAGTAACAATGGACACACGTTTTGTTTCCTTTAAATCTTGACAATAGGTGAAAGGGACGTAGTTTAAGTCGGAGAAACGACTCAAAAGGTGGACATTCTTTGATTGGAATGCGCTCGGACGCTTCGCGTCCTCGCCCATCATAGTCCAATCAAAGAATGTCCACTTTATCGTCGTTTCTCCTTAACATATTTATAATTTTGATCGTTTCTACAATGTCTACAAAAATATAATCCATCCATTTATTGAATATATCTTAAAAGTGGTATTTCTCAAATTTCACATGCTGCTCATGGAATAGACAATAATAAATTTGTTATTACATAAATTTGTAAACTTTTGTCAGAAATTTCTCTATTTTTATCTTATTAATTGTAATACTAACTGAAACAAGAAATAAGATATTGGAAAGTGATTTTAGCCATTGAATTTAGCTAATTTGTTTACTCCTTTCAGTCTCTACACGGAACTTCACTTCCAACAGCTATTTGAAAAAAAATTGGCATTGACCATTATCTTGCAATATTAATTCAAAAGTTTTTAGGAAATAGATTGCCACTGTTCTCAAACCTTACAGTTCCAGCTAAAGAATGGCAGTATTAAGTTATAAAACAGTCACCGATATTTAAAACATCGTGAATATCACATTGTATTATTCAAGGCTTTTTTAGGTCCATAAAGGAACAAGACTGAAGAATTAGAGGCTCTATATTACATAATGGTTGATGGTCCATCGGATGGCACATTAAAAAAGCGATCCCTTGGTAGTACTTGCATCTAGTCGTGTTAAGCCCCAGTCCCACTAGGACCTGCGATTTCCCGCGACCAGTTCAGTCGTGCGACAAGGCCGGTCGTGGGTAGCCGTGAATATTTCCTGCGATTTGAGCCTAGCAGTCACATTGTAAGACCAGTCGTGCGACCTGTAGAAGACTTGTTTCCGACTGATAGCACCATTAATCGCACGACTGTCGCACGACTACCCAAGACTACGTAGTACGTACGAGTAGTAAGGTCCTGTTGCACGACTGGCTACGACCGTCGCACGACACATGACTAGGCTGCGACAAGATAAAAGTAATTCAGTCGCAGCCAGGTTTTTAAACAGTTTATAAACCTGTCTGCGACTGATTTCGGTCGTGCAAATATCCAAGACCACCCACGACCACCCAAGACTTGTGGCACGACTTTTCTAAGATTTCCTGCGATTTCCAGTCGCAGCTTGTCGTAAGTTGTCGTACATGTAACTCCTAGTGGGACTAGGGCTTAAAGTAATGAAAGACACTTTCTCAGAAGAAAATTACTTTAGCTCCAATGTCTGCTCAAAATCCAAGTAGCTTCATCAGTGCCGCCTCGTCAGTGAAATTCAACAAGGCATAAGTACAACATGCAACATAGAAAGCCAAAAGAATTGCCTGGACTCAAAAAATAAGGTCACAGTAAAATCAAGTTGCCTTTCTTCCTTAATGAATGAATGGAGTGCCCAGTCGATCCAGTCCTCAGTGAAGTCCAAAAAGGCGAGCACAAAAGATTATTTTCCTACATCAGATAAAAATCCAGTTTCTTTTGCCTTGATCATGCTGGTGGAGTTTCTATGGGCCCTTTGAAATTCAAAGATCCTTTCCTTTAGTGACTGGTGGTAGACCCCTCGACCCTCGTGCTGAAAAAAAGGAAAACAATAATAAAATACATGTAAAGTGAATATTCAGGATGGTTGGATCCTTCTCTCAGATGTTGATATAGTCTGCTAATATCTTTAGGATGTCCTAATTAAGGCCCATTAACAAAATTTATTGGGAAATGTTAAACTTGCCAGGCAAATTCATTGGAAACAATTTGCTGGAACATGTCAAGTTGTGCAAAATCAAACCAACCAATGAGTTTTTTTTAAGGGGGGGGGGGGGGGGGGGGGGGGTTGTGGTGGTGGTTAAAGGACACAACGGTTTGGCTCATCATTTTTTTAATTATTTAATATATTTAACGGAAGATATGCAGCATCCTGCCGTTTCTTTTTCCATATTACTTCTATGATGGTCAGTCATTATAGATATGTTGAAAAGGAAAACAAATGAATTTGAACCAGTTTTTGTGGTCAACTCTGCAGCGTTTTTGTGTGTGCACAGTGCATGAAAATTGTGTTCTTATTCTTGCTAGTAGCCAATGGGAAAATTGGGCTTCTTTCTATGACTGAGGCTTCGGTAGGAGCCCTATCCATAGTTTAGGGGTAATATCGACTGAACGATTGGTGTGGGTGGCTAGCTGGAATTGGAGATTAATGATAATGAGGGTCTTCACATCAGTGGCCTAACTACGGGGGGCCGGGAGGGGGGCACAGGGGGCCGTTCCCCCCACCAGAGCTCCGTGCCCCCCGGGTGCCCCCCGGGTGCCCCCCTCCCCCCCATTTGAAATTTCGGTAATTGTTACCTTTAGGACCCCGTTCCATATAAGAGAACGAAGGAGACAGTTTATGTTTCGGAACTTACCTCAATATTTTGCGATGATAAAGGCAGGAAAAGTCACTGAAATCATCTAAATAGTTCGCTAAGATATCATGATGAATATGAGCAAGCTAAATTTTGTGAAAAGAGGGCAGGGTTTTAATTTATGAGGGAAATTATGGGGTAAAACGGCAATGTCTCCGACTGCAAAAAAAGGTAGGAAAGTCGCATTTTCTTTGAAAGTGCATTTTAAAATTACAACAAACATGAGTTAGGCTAATCTGAAGAAACAAAGACTGCTCTAGTCTGCAAAAGTCACTTTGGTACTGTAAATGGTAAAGTCATCTGCAAAAGACAGTTTTAAACGGAAATCGTCAAAAAAATAGAGGTGTCCTATAAAAGGTAACAATTACCGAAATTTCGAATTGCACACAAACAATACATATGTTGCCATTCGGTTCCCCCCTAAAAAAATTGGTGCACCCCCAGGCATGCCAGGTTCCCCCCTACAAATTCAACCCTGGTGGGACACGTGTATGGTCCCTACAGTAGTTACGCCGCTGCCTCACATAACCTACCTACCTCCATGATATGATGTACATGAATACATGGGACCGATCGAGTCTTCGTTGCATGCAGTTTGGGAAATCAACCAAAACATGTATGGGTGCCCTACTGCATCAATCTAAATATACGGAAGAAATAACCCCACTTTCAATTTTCATTTTGCTAGCTCAGCTCACCTGACATGCAGAAGCTAGCTGACGGTTCGCAATTGGGCCCGCGATTCGCCCGATCAGAGCTGCCTGTGGCTATTGTATGGCTCCCAGACGTCATATAAACACGATGAGCTTTTTAGCCTCTTTCCGTTAAAAGAAATATATATTTTTCTAATTATTCAGCGTGTAGTGCTCATTACCAAACAAGATTCACAAAAAGTCCTAGTCCTATCTCTGATATTTATTTCTATTGAACAAACCAAAAAGAAATCATCCTACTTAGGTACATAACGAAGGAGTGTTTTTTGCGACTCGACCCACGGCCGGCCTAATCACGTGAATAGTCACACGTGCATCTTGCACGAAAATTTTGGTCTTGCCTGATTTTTGTTGGTCTTGCACGAAAATTTAGGTCTTGCATGATAAATTTGGTCTTGCATTGAAATTTAGGTCTTGCATAGAAATTTAAGTCTTGCATGGAAATTTAGGTCTGGCATTGAAATTTGGATCTTGCAGGAAAATTTAGATCTTGCAGGAAAATTTTAATCTTGCATGAAAATTTTGATCTTGCATGAAAATTTTAATCTTGCATGAAAATTTTAATCTTGCATGAAATTTTTGATCTTGCATGAACATTTTAATCTTGCATGAAAATTTTAATCTTGCATGAAAATTTTAATCTTGCATGAAAATTTTGGTCTTGCATGATAATTTTGATCTTGCATGATAATTTTGCGTTTATCTTGAATGATTTTTTGTTCTTGCAAGAAAAACGGTGTTTTGAATTAATTCCGCTTTGGCTTGCCATAAAAGAGCGCCGCCTGGTGACGCTCAGGAGTAAGGTGGCAATATTTTTTTCACTGGAAATTAAAGATTAAGACTCCTAGAATAATTCTCTTTATTTATAAGAGTTGAAGGAATTTTTTTTTTATACTCCCCTCCCCACAAACCACCCCTAAAATGGTGGCCCATTTTTTGGGCCCAGGTCTAAATGTAGCCCCTGCCTCTATGCCAAATAGACCCACGTATTGGTCATTTTTGTGAACGGAATTTTCCGAGTTGGAAGCCACGGGTCAGCAATTCTTGATTTTCACAAATATTTCTACAATCAGTCCAATTTACAGGCCCCAGTATTAAAAATTACTGGAGGGATCACAAAATATTAATGAGCTCGCGCGCAGTGATTTTCACAGATTTAGTGGCACGCACCCTGATAGAAGTCATGGCATTTCTGCGCAGAAAATGCGCGCAGAAAATGCGCGCAGAAAATGCGCGCAGAAAATGCGCGCAGAAAATGCGCGCAGAAAATGCGCGCAGAAAATGCGCGCAGAAAATGCGCGCAGAAAATGCGCGCAGAAAATGCGCGCAGAAAATGCGCGCAGAAAATGCGCGCAGAAAATGCGCGCAGAAAATGCGCGCAGAAAATGCGCGCAGAAAATGCGCGCAGAAAATGCGCGCAGAAAATGCGCGCAGAAAATCGGAGCAGAAAATGCGCGCAGAAAATCGGAGCAGAAATGTGCGATGTCCCTTCAGGGCCACAATACATATACGATAGTGCTAATCTGTTTGTGATTGGGTTTTTATGTTCACAGTGGGCCCGTGTCATGAGAGCGTTGAAGGGACTATTTGCTTTGGATTTTGCGATTTAGGCTATAAAACTGAAATGGATATGGTTGGAAAGCTTTTTAAAAAGTAGAATATAAAGATTTACATAACTATCTCTTCAAATTGCGTGGTTTTTGTTTAATTTCGTGACAAATAACGGTCCGCCATTTTGTAGAACCAAATTTTTGACTCCACAAAATGGCGGACCGTGTTCACCAGTCGTATTTCCAGTCGCAGCTGGTTGAAGTACGTCCTGTTGATCCATTTTGATGTACTGTGGCACGGCGCGCATCACTGGTGCTATGTGTCGCGATGTGGAGAATGGTACCTGGCGATCATTTGATAGGTTTACAAGGCCACTGGCTGCGGCGCCAGCCTAAGACTCTTGCAGCATATTTAGCGCATTATTTATACGGTGGTATTTACTACTGGAAATAAGTCTATGTTTCGCGGGTCAGATGTCAGGGGTCAGAGGCCAATTTTTTGTTTTGTAATCACTACTCACTAATTACAACACATACGTATTTTTTTGCATGAACAACTCTTATAAAAGATAAGGAACATGGAATAGTGACATGGAATAAACAAAACTCTTCATAACCCTAATTACTCACCAACTGAAAGGTCCACCATGGTTCGCTACAGAAAGGGCATTTAAGAGAAAAAAAGGCAATGGTCTGACATGTCAGTTATGGCATGTCAAACGTTGCAATATTCGATAATCTACGTATTTTTGTGCGATGTTCAAATATATATGTGCGATGTTTGTCATTATGTGCGATGTTCAAATATATATGTGCGATGTTTGTCATTATATGTGCGATGTTCCAATTTATATGTGCGATGTTCCAATTTATATGTGCGATGTTCCAATTTATATGTGCGATGTTCAAATATATATGCGATGTTTTGTCATATATGTGCGATGTTTGTCATTATATATGCGATGTTCAAATGTATGTGTGCGATGTTTGTTATTATATGTACGATGTTCAAATATATATATGCGATGTTTGTCATATATGTGCAATGTTCAAATTTATATGTGCGATGTTCAAATTTATATGTGCGATGTTTGTCATATATGTTCGATGTTCAAATAATATGTGCGATGTTTTTCAATTTATATTCGAAAACGGAATTGTGGGATATAGTATGGTTTCCAGACCGAAATAGTATGAATATTCCTAATAAGTTACATCAGGGACCAGACTACTTAGGACGGTCTATCTGTTGCACTGACCTGGCTGAAGCTAGCCCGCGATTCAGCCCGCGATTCGCAATAGGGCCCGCGATTCGCCCGATCAGAGCAGCCGCATATTGAAAACTAGAATCCATTCGACAAAAGGAGTTTTTTCTTAATGAAATCGCTGGATTCAGGCAACGAATTTTTTAGAAAATGTCAAGAAAATACATACCAATTTGTGCATGAAATTTCAGAATAGGTATGAGCAAAGCTGTACATATTATACTTAACATTGTTTTATGGGTCTTTTTTAATGAATTAATTAGTCGTTTCGCGAAGGCCCATTTCAAAGGGTTCTCTACATCAATTCCTTTCGGCTCAGCACAATAGCTTCTGTTTGAAAGAAAGTGTACCGCACATGTTTTTTAAAATTCATATTTTTCTTTCATATTCATAATTGCTACCTTCCTGGGCACACTTAATTTCAGCAAGGGCCTATTCCAAGAATGGCTTCTGTTCCAATTAGCCGCTTAAAAAAGTGTACACGATTGGTAATTCTCAAAAAATATTTTTAATGAATTATTACAAAATACCTTTGTATACTGTAAGTTAATAATAGTCTCAATCATCCTGTGAAATTATGGCACCAGATGTGCTGTCGTTGTCAAGAAAAGTGGAAATTTATATCGTCTTCCAACGATTTCCAGCTGGAAATCGTTGGAGAACTGCCCTGTAGCCGTTAGTCAAGACGCGAGTGGCTACATGGACAAGTGGCGCGCCCCGGACATGATGGCGCCTTGGCATATCCGGGCCCAGATAGCCACGCGCGCCTTGACTAAAGGCTATTATCCGCCCGACGGTTGAAAACGAGCGCCGTTTTTCACTCGTTTTTTCGCCATCTAACAACGCAAAACTTTGAACAGGTCAGTGGAATGATATTTCCTATAACATACTAACCCCCAAATCCGCCCATTTCTGAAAATTGCAACAATGACCAATCATGTACACTGCCTTTAAAGCTAAGACGGATCATTTTCATGAATATCTGGAAATGCGGTATTCGGAGTTTCGTGTGAAATGTGCCGTCTTTGAATGAAAGTGTACCACACATATTTTGAAAAATTCTTATTTTTCTTACATATTCATAATTCCCACCTTCCCGGGTACTTTCTCTCAAAGACGGCATTTCACACGAAACTCCGAATACCGCATTTCCAAATATTCTTTAAAATGGTCCGTCTTTAAGCGACTAATTGGAACAGAAGCCATTCTTGGAATAGGCCCTTGCTGAAATTAAGTGTGCCCGGGAAGGTGGTAATTATGAATATGAAAGAAAAATATGAAGTTTTCAAAATATGTGTGGTACACTTTCTTTCAAAGACGGGCATTTCACACGAAACTCCGAATACCGCATTTCCAGATATTCATGAAAATGATCCGTCTTTAAGCGGCTAATTGGAACAGAAGCCATTCTTGCAATAAGCTCTTGCTGAAATTAAGTGTGCCCAGGAAGGTGGCAATTATGAATATGAAAGAAAAATATGAATTTTTAAAAACATGTGTGGTACACTTTCTTTCAAACAGAAGCTATTGTGCTGAGCCGAAAGGAATTGATGTAGAGAACCCTTTGAAATGGGCCTTCGCGAAACGACTAATTAATTCATTAAAAAGACCCATAAAACAATGTTAAGTATAATATGTTCAGCTTTGCTCATACCTATTCTGAAATTTCATGCACAAATTGGTATGTATTTTCTTGACATTTCTCGAAAATTCGTTGCCTGAATCCAGCGTTTTCATTAAGAAAAACTCCTTTTGTCGAATGGATTCTAGTTTTCAATATGCGGCTGCTCTGATCAGGCGAATCGCGGGCCAGTGCAACAGATAGACCGTCCTAAGTAGTCTGGTCCCTGATGTAACTTATTAGGAATATTCATACTATTTCGGTCTGGAAACCATACTATATCCCACAATTCCGTTTTCGAATATAAATTGAAAAACATCGCACATATTATTTGAACATCGAACATATATGACAAACATCGCACATATAAATTTGAACATCGCACATATAAATTTGAACATCGCACATATAAATTTGAACATTGCACATATATGACAAACATCGCATATATATTTGAACATCGTACATATAATAACAAACATCGCACACATACATTTGAACATCGCATATAATGACAAACATCGCACATATATGACAAAACATCGCATATATATTTGAACATCGCACATATAAATTGGAACATCGCACATATAAATTGGAACATCGCACATATAAATTGGAACATCGCACATATAATGACAAACATCGAACATATATATTTGAACATCGCACATAATGACAAACATCGCACATATATATTTGAACATCGCACAAAAATACGTAGATTATCGAATATTGCAACGTTTGACATGCCATAGTCAGTTGATAAGAGAAAAGGCTGATGTTTCATCTTTCTATATCAGACCCACAAATGAACAATTGCAACTGGCCTTTCCCAGAGATGAGCGAGGTTCTTTCTACAACCCACCAGGTGCCAGAACTAATAAAACTGTGATGGTGCTGCGACCGAAAATTGAGGAAATAACGCCGATAAGCAGACTCCAGAGGGAAGGAGCTGACAACTTGAACCCAGGCTGCTACAGAATTGTTCATGTCAACACTACAGTTGAGACAAGTGTCCGAGCTACCCTGGACCATCAGCATGCGAATCCTGACTGATGGCTGGCCTCAGCTACAGGCATGCAGAGCAAGAAACACAGGGGCCTTGTTTGAGGAGTGCTGTCATGCAACAAGTGCCACTTCTCGACAGGAAGGAAGAAGCTGTACTCAGAGATACCTCAGGTCAGCAGAGGCCGACGCACTGCAACTCCAAACATGGCCTTTTAAGTTGGTCTCCTCAACACGGGTATTGCAGCCACAGGAGCAAGACGACTTTTGACAGCATTGGGTACAACTGTTCCTTCAATCAGTGGGCTGCAGAAAACAGCAAGCAAATGTGGGGACATTATTATCAATGAAAATGTTAGAAGTATGGCTGAAAAGATAAAACCGGTCAAAGGTATTCGAGAATTACAGGGCTATGACAGAGAAAAACCGATTGCTGTCGAATTAGATAGACAATACAATAACCCCTCTAGAAACTGTCGGGGAAAAAACACCATTTGTGCCGGCAACCCAAACTAGGGACGTAGTATGTGAGAATGTAACCACCAAAAAATGGTAGTAATGTACCACCACGAGAATAAACTCTGTAAATGTGCAAATCAAATGTCAGGCAAACACAGTAACAAGTGTTCCGAGCACACAGATTCTTGTAGTGCTACACGCCCAGCAAATTACAACATGGGGGATGAAAGAGAAGGGGGAATTCAATGTGCCAAGAAACTTCTAGAGTGTAAGGAACCCTTGTTGGCAAAAAAGAGTAACAAGCGATGCGGATGGGTGTATGGCAAAAGGTTTTATGTCTCAGATGAGAATTAAAGCAGATGTCGAGCCAGAACACTTTCTTGACCCACCTCACTTGAATCGATCACTCAGTACAGCAATCAGTCGGCCAAATTCAGTGGTGACATGATGCCTGGTAGAACTAAAAAGGAAAAAAAAAAGATACAAGACCGGTTAGGTGACGATGTAAGTCACAGGGTACAAGCAGAAGCAGGGGCAATCCTCAAGAAATGTGGGAGAAACTTTGCCCAAATGTATGACATGGCTGAACAGGCTGCCTCAACCATTCCCGAATGTTACCAAGGTCGCCACAACCTTTGCAAAAAGCGGTCCTTGGTTTGCAATGGCAATAACAGATTTCCCTAGTCCCTACCTTCCTGTTCATGTTAGGGGAAAACTGAAAATGCTCGAGTCTGACAAGAAACTACTTTTACTGAAAATTCAAAAGAGAATTGGTCACGTGGCAATGCAAAAAACCAGATATGGGACAAGTACACAAAAAGCAGAGTCCATGAATCATGCTTTTTCAAGTACTAATCCAAAAGGGACACTAACCTTTTCCAGAAATGCTCTCTCAAGAGACCACAGCGCAGTTCACCTTGTCAACAATGGCCATGCCAACTTAATCATCCTCAAGTGTGAAGCTGCAGGTTGCCAAGTCAATTTTCGCCTGAAACGGTTCCAATTTGCGGGAAAAAAATGACAAAAATCTTCAGTCGTTCCGAAGCGATCACACACACACACACCATCGAGGAAGCCGCACACACGAAGCTCCTGTTTGGTATCCCGGCATGCATGTGCCGGGGGGGGGGGGGGGGGGGGGGGGGCCGTAAGTCGGTCAAGTCATGATTATTCATCGAAAATTTGAAGCGCGGTACGCGAAGACAGGCAATGCATGCAGCTCCGATAACGACACGCGGCAGTTGGCTGCCGTATCGCGCACCACGCTTCAAATTTTCGATGAATAATCAAGACTTGACCGACCCCCGGCCCCCCCGCACATGCATGCCGGGATACCAAACAGGAGCTTCGTGTGTGCGGCTTCCTCGATGGTGCGTGTGTGTGTGATCGCTTCGGAACGACTGAAGATTTGTCATTTTTTCCCCGCAAATTGGAACCGTTTCAGGCGGAAATTGACTTGGCGCAAGCGAGGTGAGGATGTAAATGAGGCATATTATGATTTTTAGGGAAAGCCGTGCAGTAATTCTCGTGTACAATGTAGAAACGTGATTGCATGGGACTATGACTTTCTTATTCTTGCTGTACTAGCCTATGGGAAAATTCCGCGTCTTTCTATGGGGTTCCTGTCGGAACCTCATAGTTCTAGGGGTAGTATGGGCCTACTCATGAGGTTCCGACAGGAACCTCATAGGAAGACGCCGATTTTTCCCATAGGCTAGTACAGCAAGAATAAGAACGTCATTCCCATGCAACACGTTTCTACATTTTTCGCCGTGAATTACTTCATGGCTGCCACCAAAAATAATAATATGCCGCATTGACATCCTCAACTTGCTTGCGCCAAGTCAATTTTCGCCTGAAACGGGTCCAATTTGCGGGAAAAAAATGACAAAAATCTGCAGTCGTTCCGAAGCGATCACACACGCACACCATCGAGGAAGCCGCACACACGAAGCTCCTGTTTTGCGGGGGGGCCGTGGGTCGGTCAAGTCATGATTATTCATCGAAAATTTGAAGAGCGGTACGACAAGTAGTCTTGATTCCAAGTAGTCTTGGTTCCAAGTAGTCTTGGTTCCAAGACGTCCTTAGCGCGGTGCGACGTACAGCGTGCACGGCAGCGCCCTCTAGCTACACACAAACACACGCCAAGGCCAAATCGCTGCCTTGGCGTGTGTATATGCGTGTGTGTGTGGGTATGTGTGTGTGTAGCGAGAGGACGCTGTCGGCCGGTGTGGACGGTAATTCTGTCCCCCCTCAAATCTGTCCCCCCGGACAGAATTACCTAGGTAAAAGTGTCCCCCCTGACAGAATTACCTAGGTAAAAGTGTCCCCACAGCCCGTTAATTCTGTCCCCCTCCAGGTTATTTTGTCCCCCTGTATTTGCCACGCATAAGGCCCATTTCCATGTATTGTTTTGATGTATTGACTCACAGATTACACATATTCTACTTTCTGCCCTTTGTGAGGCTATCAAAATGAAAATAACTTCGTCTCTTTAGAAATAAGTTGACCTGTTTTTCTTGCGTAGAAATGGCAGCACTCCGTGCACGCGGCGCGGAATAATTTTTAGTGACAGGGTGATGAATTTCGTAAACGCCCACTCGGGTTGTTTTGGCAGGCTAGGTGCAGCTAGCGCGATGCGAACAGTCGAGTCGAGCCTGTCATGGCTGATTCAAGTTTCGTGAAGGAGGTGAGGCAAATCAGGCAATTAATTGCATTCCTTTCATCAGGGTCTTATTCGTCAAATTCTGATAAAAACCAGAAAAGGGCTCTAAGAAGAAGATCCAAGTCATTTTATTTGCAAGGGGGGCAGCCTCTTTTACAAAGGACGTATGGTAGTGGCTTCGAGGGACGAGCAACAGCAAAAAATACATGCCATCCACGCTGTGTCGATGTCAGGTATGCTAAACCATGGAGCTAAACTAAGTACTTGCATTTCTTCCTCCACGCATGGAGGTACCCGTAAAAACGTGTGTATTTTTTCATTGCACTATAGTACAATAGACCTCTGTACTGATGAGGTCATGACATGTTTATCGTGGTGTATGATGGGAGCAATAGGGGGTCATTTTAGCCCAAGTGTACACTAACTCTTGGAAGCAGACTACGCATAATGAAGCTGTCGACAAAATTCCAAATCTTTTCAGTGATCAAAATTGTTCCTCTTTAGAGTTTTTGACAGGAATGGGTATCCCAAAACTACAATATTTGGTTTTGTCAATTGTAATTCAATTAAGACTATTAATGTATTCAAGTAAAAAATGACCTGCTAATGCTCCCATAATGCAACACGATAACGTCATCAGTACATGGGTCTATTGAACAAGAAAGGACTAAGAAGAAAATATTTGTTTACCGTAACCCGACCGACCATAAAAACCTAGATCCCCCCCCCCCCAAAAAAAAATTCATTTACCATCAATTGTCATTTTACTCTAATATTTTTACCCCAATAGTTTAAAGAACTATCAGGGATGCCCTTACTCTATTAATTTAATTTTGACTTTCGGAAAAGGAACTACAATTACAAGTGAAAATAAAAACAAATTCCTATTTTTTTGTCCCTACATGTACCTACCGACCCTATTTTCCCCAAAGTTTGTCAATACATTTGTATGTAGTAAAATGTGTTGAATCAACTTTTTTCTGTCCTTTTCATTTTGCAGATGAGGGAACAGAATTGAACCAGCAAGTTCCAGTCCAAGATGTAGGAGATGTAGGAGAGCCACCAAGAAAATGCACACTTTGATCAGATGTCAGGAGAGAATAGAGGAAACGCCACAAGTTCCTGAAGGAATGTTTATTCTGCCATACAAATAAATACAAGCGGGACAGAATAACGGGTAATTACAGGGTGGTTTTAAAAAAAAGTTAACCCAAGTTTAAGGTGATTGTTCACCCACTTACTGTTGATTTTTAGAACCCTGAGTTTAAATTCTTACCTACATGTAGGTACTTGTTGCGCAGATTTATCTTTTGCTTGATGCATGTTGAAACACATTTTTTAAAAAGATTGAAAGAATATCTTGTCAAGTCATACAATGTATCAGGCTGAAATATCAAAATAGGACCCCGTCTGAATGTGTAATTGTTGCAGGTGTAACATAATTTGAATATTGAGTGCTAGTTTGTGGTCTTTAGAGTGATACTTTTGTGTTGACAAGACATGCTCCAGCTGATTTTGGTCCATGCCTACAGATACTATATAGATGCTCTATTTCCATCCTAATCACAGACGTCCGTTTCAGACATTTACTTTTGAAATTAATATGTTTCTTTCTCATATTTTTCTTTTCGCAATTGATTAGTTAATTGTTTTCCACTATTTGTATTAAATATTCCCCAATATTAAGGAATAATCCCATGCCAACTTTTTGATTTTGAAAGATGATTTCTAAATTAATTGTGCAACACATACATAAAGTTTAATATATCAAGATTATTTAATTACATGTTTCAGCAAACAAATCAGGTCGGTATGGATCACAATAAAGCCATAATAATTATGTGTTTCAGTTACAAAAACAATCACAACTACAATGTTCTTTTATTTCAAAAGAGTAATTCTAAATTTACTTAGGGTTGCTATACATGTATCAAATGACTGGTACTAACCAATTTATTATGTTCTTGTATATTCTAGCAGCATTTCTAAATTAATATTCAGCTACCGTACATGTACATTGAATTGGCGTGAAATTACCAGAGGATCTGAGCATGGTTAATTTTTTCTACATACTCTGCTCACTTGAAGTGTATCCATTTTTAAATTTAGATTTCAAGAGCACTTGACATTAGTTTGAAACAGGTTGCATAATTTGTACTTTTTAAAAAGTATAATCATTCCCCTAAAAAGTATAATCATTCCCCTAAAAAGTATAATCATTCCCCTAAAAAGTATAATCAGTCCCCCAAACGCGCTTGGTCCCCCAAACGCGCTTGGTCCCCCAAACGCGCTTGGTCCCCCAAACGCCCTTGGTCCCCCAAACGCGCTTGGTCCCCCAAACGCGCTTGGTCCCCCAAACGCGCTTGGTCCCCCAAACGCGCTTGGTCCCCCAAACGCGCTTGGTCCCCCAAACGCGCTTGGTCCCCCAAACGCGCTTGGTCCCCCAAACGCCCTTGGTCCCCCAAACGCCCTTGGTCCCTCAAAATTGTTCCTCTTTAGAGTTTTTGACAGGAATGGGTATCCCAAAACTACAATATTTGGTTTTGTCAATTGTAATTCAATTAAGACTATTAATGTATTCAAGTAAAAAATGACCTGCTAATGCTCCCATAATGCAACACGATAACGTCATCAGTACATGGGTCTATTGAACAAGAAAGGACTAAGAAGAAAATATTTGTTTACCGTAACCCGACCGACCATAAAAACCTAGATCCCCCCCCCCCCCCCAAAAAAAATTCATTTACCATCAATTGTCATTTTACTCTAATATTCACATACAAATAAATACAAGCGGGACAGAATAACGGTAATTACAGGGTGGTTTTAAAAAAAAGTTAACCCAAGTTTAAGGTGATTGTTCACCCACTTACTGTTGATTTTTAGAACCCTGAGTTTAAATTCCTACCTACATGTAGGTACTTGTTGCGCAGATTTATCTTTTGCTTGATGCATGTTGAAACACATTTTTTTAAAAAGATTGAAAGAATATCTTGTCAAGTCATACAATGTATCAGGCTGAAATATCAAAATAGGACCCCGTCTGAATGTGTAATTATTGCAGGTGTAACATAATTTGAATATTGAGTGCTAGTTTGTGGTCTTTAGAGTGATACTTTTGTGTTGACAAGACATGCTCCAGCTGATTTTGGTCCATGCCTACAGATACTATATAGATGCTCTATTTCCATCCTAATCACAGACGTCCGTTTCAGACATTTACTTTTGAAATTAATATGTTTCTTTCTCATATTTTTCTTTTCGCAATTGATTAGTTAATTGTTTTCCACTATTTGTATTAAATATTCCCCAATATTAGGGAATAATCCCATGCCAACTTTTTTATTTTGAAAGATGATTTCTAAATTAATTGTGCAACACATACATAAAGTTTAATATATCAAGATTATTTAATTACATGTTTCAGCAAACAAATCAGGTCGGTATGGATCACAATAAAGCCATAATAATTATGTGTTTTAGTTACAAAAACAATCACAACTACAATGTTCTTTTATTTCAAAAGAGTAATTCTAAATTTACTTAGGGTTGCTATACATGTATCAAATGACTGGTACTAACCAATTTATTATGTTCTTGTATATTCTAGCAGCATTTCTAAATTAATATTCAGCTACAGTACATGTACATTGAATTGGCGTGAAATTACCAGAGGATCTGAGCATGGTTAATTTTTTCTACATACTCTGCTCACTTGAAGTGTATCCATTTTTAAATTTAGATTTCAAGAGCACTTGACATTAGTTTGAAACAGGTTGCATAATTTGTACTTTTTAAAAAGTATAATCATTCCCCTAAAAAGTATAATCTTTCCCCTAAAAAGTATAATCATTCCCCTAAAAAGTATAATCAGTCCCCCAAACGCGCTTGGTCCCCCAAACGCGCTTGGTCCCCCAAACGCGCTTGGTCCCCCAAACGCGCTTGGTCCCCCAAACGCGCTTGGTCCCCCAAACGCGCTTGGTCCCCCAAACGCGCTTGGTCCCCCAAACGCGCTTGGTCCCCCAAACGCGCTTGGTCCCCCAAACGCGCTTGGTCCCCCAAACGCGCTTGGTCCCCCAAACGCGCTTGGTCCCCCAAACGCGCTTGGTCCCCCAAACGCGCTTGGTCCCCCAAACGCGCTTGGTCCCCCAAACGCGCTTGGTCCCCCAAACAGGCTTCGTCCCCCAAACGCGCTTGGTCCCCCAAACGCGCTTGGTCCCCCAAACGCCCTTGGTCCCCCAAACGCCCTTGGTCCCCCAAACGCGCTTGGTCTCCCAAATGTGCTTGGTCCCCCAAACGCGCTTGGTCCCCCAAACGCGCTTGGTCCCCCAAACGCGCTTGGTCCCCCAAACGCGCTTGGTCCCCCAAACGCGCTTGGTCCCCCAAACGCGCTTGGTCCCCAACGCGCAACACATACATGAAGTTTAATATATCAAGATTATTTAATTACATGTTTCAGCAAACAAATCAGGTCGGTATGGATCACAATAAAGCCATAATAATTATGTGTTTCAGTTACAAAAACAATCACAACTACAATGTTCTTTTATTTCAAAAGAGTAATTCTAAATTTACTTAGGGTTGCTATACATGTATCAAATGACTGGTACTAACCAATTTATTATGTTCTTGTATATTCTAGCAGCATTTCTAAATTAATATTCAGCTACAGTACATGTACATTGAATTGGCGTGAAATTACCAGAGGATCTGAGCATGGTTAATTTTTTCTACATACTCTGCTCACTTGAAGTGTATCCATTTTTAAATTTAGATTTCAAGAGCACTTGACATTAGTTTGAAACAGGTTGCATAATTTGTACTTTTTAAAAAGTATAATCATTCCCCTAAAAAGTATAATCATTCCCCTAAAAAGTATAATCATTCCCCTAAAAAGTATAATCAGTCCCCCAAACGCGCTTGGTCCCCCAAACGCGCTTGGTCCCCCAAACGCGCTTGGTCCCCCAAACGCGCTTGGTCCCCCAAACGCGCTTGGTCCCCCAAACGCGCTTGGTCCCCCAAACGCCCTTGGTCCCCCAAACGCGCTTGGTCCCCCAAACGCGCTTGGTCCCCCAAACGCCCTTGGTCCCCCAAACGCCCTTGGTCCCCCAAACGCCCTTGGTCCCCCAAACGCCCTTGGTCCCCCAAACGCCCTTGGTCCCTCAAAATTGTTCCTCTTTAGAGTTTTTGACAGGAATGGGTATCCCAAAACTACAATATTTGGTTTTGTCAATTGTAATTCAATTAAGACTATTAATGTATTCAAGTAAAAAATGACCTGCTAATGCTCCCATAATGCAACACGATAACGTCATCAGTACATGGGTCTATTGAACAAGAAAGGACTAAGAAGAAAATATTTGTTTACCGTAACCCGACCGACCATAAAAACCTAGATCCCCCCCCCCCCAAAAAAAAATTCATTTACCATCAATTGTCATTTTACTCTAATATTCACATACAAATAAATACAAGCGGGACAGAATAACGGTAATTACAGGGTGGTTTTAAAAAAAAGTTAACCCAAGTTTAAGGTGATTGTTCACCCACTTACTGTTGATTTTTAGAACCCTGAGTTTAAATTCTTACCTACATGTAGGTACTTGTTGCGCAGATTTATCTTTTGCTTGATGCATGTTGAAACACATTTTTAAAAAAAGATTGAAAGAATATCTTGTCGTCATACAATGTATCAGGCTGAAATATCAAAATAGGACCCCGTCTGAATGTGTAATTATTGCAGGTGTAACATAATTTGAATATTGAGTGCTAGTTTGTGGTCTTTAGAGTGATACTTTTGTGTTGACAAGACATGCTCCAGCTGATTTTGGTCCATGCCTACAGATACTATATAGATGCTCTATTTCCATCCTAATCACAGACGTCCGTTTCAGACATTTACTTTTGAAATTAATATGTTTCTTTCTCATATTTTTCTTTTCGCAATTGATTAGTTAATTGTTTTCCACTATTTGTATTAAATATTCCCCAATATTAGGGAATAATCCCATGCCAACTTTTTTATTTTGAAAGATGATTTCTAAATTAATTGTGCAACACATACATAAAGTTTAATATATCAAGATTATTTAATTACATGTTTCAGCAAACAAATCAGGTCGGTATGGATCACAATAAAGCCATAATAATTATGTGTTTTAGTTACAAAAACAATCACAACTACAATGTTCTTTTATTTCAAAAGAGTAATTCTAAATTTACTTAGGGTTGCTATACATGTATCAAATGACTGGTACTAACCAATTTATTATGTTCTTGTATATTCTAGCAGCATTTCTAAATTAATATTCAGCTACAGTACATGTACATTGAATTGGCGTGAAATTACCAGAGGATCTGAGCATGGTTAATTTTTTCTACATACTCTGCTCACTTGAAGTGTATCCATTTTTAAATTTAGATTTCAAGAGCACTTGACATTAGTTTGAAACAGGTTGCATAATTTGTACTTTTTAAAAAGTATAATCATTCCCCTAAAAAGTATAATCATTCCCCTAAAAAGTATAATCATTCCCCTAAAAAGTATAATCAGTCCCCCAAACGCGCTTGGTCCCCCAAACGCGCTTGGTCCCCCAAACGCGCTTGGTCCCCCAAACGCGCTTGGTCCCCCAAACGCGCTTGGTCCCCCAAACGCGCTTGGTCCCCCAAACGCGCTTGGTCCCCCAAACGCGCTTGGTCCCCCAAACGCGCTTGGTCCCCCAAACGCGCTTGGTCCCCCAAACGCGCTTGGTCCCCCAAACGCGCTTGGTCCCCCAAACGCGCTTGGTCCCCCAAACGCGCTTGGTCCCCCAAACGCGCTTGGTCCCCCAAACGCGCTTGGTCCCCCAAACGCGCTTGGTCCCCCAAACGCGCTTGGTCCCCCAAACGCGCTTGGTCCCCCAAACGCGCTTGGTCCCCCAAACGCGCTTGGTCCCCCAAACGCGCTTGGTCCCCAAAACGCGCTTGGTCCCCCAAACGCGCTTGGTCCCCCAAACAGGCTTGGTCCCCCAAACGCGCTTGGTCCCCCAAACGCGCTTGGTCCCCCAAACAGGCTTGGTCCCCCAAACGCGCTTGGTCCCCCAAACGCGCTTGGTCCCCCAAACGCGCTTGGTCCCCCAAACGCGCTTGGTCCCCCAAACGCGCTTGGTCCCCCAAACAGGCTTGGTCCCCCAAACGCGCTTGGTCCCCCAAACGCGCTTGGTCCCCCAAACGCCCTTGGTCCCCCAAACGCCCTTGGTCCCCCAAACGCGCTTGGTCCCCCAAACGCGCTTGGTCCCCCAAACGCGCTTGGTCCCCCAAACGCGCTTGGTCCCCCAAACGCGCTTGGTCCCCCAAACGCGCTTGGTCCCCCAAACGCGCTTGGTCCCCCAAACGCGCTTGGTCCCCCAAACGCGCTTGGTCCCCCAAACGCGCTTGGTCCCCCAAACGCGCTTGGTCCCCAACGCGCAACACATACATGAAGTTTAATATATCAAGATTATTTAATTACATGTTTCAGCAAACAAATCAGGTCGGTATGGATCACAATAAAGCCATAATAATTATGTGTTTCAGTTACAAAAACAATCACAACTACAATGTTCTTTTATTTCAAAAGAGTAATTCTAAATTTACTTAGGGTTGCTATACATGTATCAAATGACTGGTACTAACCAATTTATTATGTTCTTGTATATTCTAGCAGCATTTCTAAATTAATATTCAGCTACAGTACATGTACATTGAATTGGCGTGAAATTACCAGAGGATCTGAGCATGGTTAATTTTTTCTACATACTCTGCTCACTTGAAGTGTATCCATTTTTTAATTTAGATTTCAAGAGCACTTGACATTAGTTTGAAACAGGTTGCATAATTTGTACTTTTTAAAAAGTATAATCATTCCCCTAAAAAGTATGATCATTCCCCTAAAAAGTATAATCATTCCCCTAAAAAGTATAATCAGTCCCCCAAACGCGCTTGGTCCCCCAAACGCGCTTGGTCCCCCAAACGCGCTTGGTCCCCCAAACGCGCTTGGTCCCCCAAACGCGCTTGGTCCCCCAAACGCGCTTGGTCCCCCAAACGCCCTTGGTCCCCCAAACGCGCTTGGTCCCCCAAACGCGCTTGGTCCCCCAAACGCGCTTGGTCCCCCAAACGCGCTTGGTCCCCCAAACGCCCTTGGTCCCCCAAACGCGCTTGGTCCCCCAAACGCGCTTGGTCCCCCAAACGCCCTTGGTCTCCCAAACGCCCTTGGTCCCCCAAACGCCCTTGGTCCCCCAAACGCCCTTGGTCCCCCAAACGCCCTTGGTCCCTCAAAATTGTTCCTCTTTAGAGTTTTTGACAGGAATGGGTATCCCAAAAC
Source organism: Hippasteria phrygiana (assembly GCA_037893225.1). Lineage (NCBI taxonomy): Eukaryota > Metazoa > Echinodermata > Asteroidea > Valvatida > Goniasteridae > Hippasteria > Hippasteria phrygiana. Next base: position 350,849 of record JAZGUH010000354.1, read on the forward strand.
TACAATATTTGGTTTTGTCAATTGTAATTCAATTAAGACTATTAATGTATTCAAGTAAAAAATGACCTGCTAATGCTCCCATAATGCAACACGATAACGTCATCAGTACATGGGTCTATTGAACAAGAAAGGACTAAGAAGAAAATATTTGTTTACCGTAACCCGACCGACCATAAAAACCTAGATCCCCCCCCCCCCCCAAAAAAAACAATTCATTTACCATCAATTGTCATTTTACTCTAATATTCACATACAAATAAATACAAGCGGGACAGAATAACGGTAATTACAGGGTGGTTTTAAAAAAAAGTTAACCCAAGTTTAAGGTGATTGTTCACCCACTTACTGTTGATATTTAGAACCCTGAGTTTAAATTCTTACCTACATGTAGGTACTTGTTGCGCAGATTTATCTTTTGCTTGATGCATGTTGAAACACATTTTTAAAAAAAGATTGAAAGAATATCTTGTCAAGTCATACAATGTATCAGGCTGAAATATCAAAATAGGACCCCGTCTGAATGTGTAATTATTGCAGGTGTAACATAATTTGAATATTGAGTGCTAGTTTGTGGTCTTTAGAGTGATACTTTTGTGTTGACAAGACATGCTCCAGCTGATTTTGGTCCATGCCTACAGATACTATATAGATGCTCTATTTCCATCCTAATCACAGACGTCCGTTTCAGACATTTACTTTTGAAATTAATATGTTTCTTTCTCATATTTTTCTTTTCGCAATTGATTAATTAATTGTTTTCCACTATTTGTATTAAATATTCCCCAATATTAGGGAATAATCCCATGCCAACTTTTTGATTTTGAAAGATGATTTCTAAATTAATTGTGCAACACATACATAAAGTTTAATATATCAAGATTATTTAATTACATGTTTCAGCAAACAAATCAGGTCGGTATGGATCACAATAAAGCCATAATAATTATGTGTTTCAGTTACAAAAACAATCACAACTACAATGTTCTTTTATTTCAAAAGAGTAATTCTAAATTTACTTAGGGTTGCTATACATGTATCAAATGACTGGTACTAACCAATTTATTATGTTCTTGTATATTCTAGCAGCATTTCTAAATTAATATTCAGCTACAGTACATGTACATTGAATTGGCGTGAAATTACCAGAGGATCTGAGCATGGTTAATTTTTTCTACATACTCTGCTCACTTGAAGTGTATCCATTTTTAAATTTAGATTTCAAGAGCACTTGACATTAGTTTGAAACAGGTTGCATAATTTGTACTTTTTAAAAAGTATAATCATTCCCCTAAAAAGTATAATCATTCCCCTAAAAAGTATAATCATTCCCCTAAAAAGTATAATCAGTCCCCCAAACGCGCTTGGTCCCCCAAACGCGCTTGGTCCCCCAAACGCGCTTGGTCCCCCAAACGCCCTTGGTCCCCCAAACGCGCTTGGTCCCCCAAACGCGCTTGGTCCCCCAAACGCCCTTGGTCTCCCAAACGCCCTTGGTCCCCCAAACGCCCTTGGTCCCCCAAACGCCCTTGGTCCCCCAAACGCCCTTGGTCCCTCAAAATTGTTCCTCTTTAGAGTTTTTGACAGGAATGGGTATCCCAAAACTACAATATTTGGTTTTGTCAATTGTAATTCAATTAAGACTATTAATGTATTCAAGTAAAAAATGACCTGCTAATGCTCCCATAATGCAACACGATAACGTCATCAGTACATGGGTCTATTGAACAAGAAAGGACTAAGAAGAAAATATTTGTTTACCGTAACCCGACCGACCATAAAAACCTAGATCCCCCCCCCCCCCCAAAAAAAACAATTCATTTACCATCAATTGTCATTTTACTCTAATATTCACATACAAATAAATACAAGCGGGACAGAATAACGGTAATTACAGGGTGGTTTTAAAAAAAAGTTAACCCAAGTTTAAGGTGATTGTTCACCCACTTACTGTTGATATTTAGAACCCTGAGTTTAAATTCTTACCTACATGTAGGTACTTGTTGCGCAGATTTATCTTTTGCTTGATGCATGTTGAAACACATTTTTAAAAAAAGATTGAAAGAATATCTTGTCAAGTCATACAATGTATCAGGCTGAAATATCAAAATAGGACCCCGTCTGAATGTGTAATTATTGCAGGTGTAACATAATTTGAATATTGAGTGCTAGTTTGTGGTCTTTAGAGTGATACTTTTGTGTTGACAAGACATGCTCCAGCTGATTTTGGTCCATGCCTACAGATACTATATAGATGCTCTATTTCCATCCTAATCACAGACGTCCGTTTCAGACATTTACTTTTGAAATTAATATGTTTCTTTCTCATATTTTTCTTTTCGCAATTGATTAATTAATTGTTTTCCACTATTTGTATTAAATATTCCCCAATATTAGGGAATAATCCCATGCCAACTTTTTGATTTTGAAAGATGATTTCTAAATTAATTGTGCAACACATACATAAAGTTTAATATATCAAGATTATTTAATTACATGTTTCAGCAAACAAATCAGGTCGGTATGGATCACAATAAAGCCATAATAATTATGTGTTTCAGTTACAAAAACAATCACAACTACAATGTTCTTTTATTTCAAAAGAGTAATTCTAAATTTACTTAGGGTTGCTATACATGTATCAAATGACTGGTACTAACCAATTTATTATGTTCTTGTATATTCTAGCAGCATTTCTAAATTAATATTCAGCTACAGTACATGTACATTGAATTGGCGTGAAATTACCAGAGGATCTGAGCATGGTTAATTTTTTCTACATACTCTGCTCACTTGAAGTGTATCCATTTTTAAATTTAGATTTCAAGAGCACTTGACATTAGTTTGAAACAGGTTGCATAATTTGTACTTTTTAAAAAGTATAATCATTCCCCTAAAAAGTATAATCATTCCCCTAAAAAGTATAATCATTCCCCTAAAAAGTATAATCAGTCCCCCAAACGCGCTTGGTCCCCCAAACGCGCTTGGTCCCCCAAACGCGCTTGGTCCCCCAAACGCGCTTGGTCCCCCAAACGCGCTTGGTCCCCCAAACGCGCTTGGTCCCCCAAACGCCCTTGGTCCCCCAAACGCGCTTGGTCCCCCAAACGCGCTTGGTCCCCCAAACGCCCTTGGTCCCCCAAACGCCCTTGGTCCCCCAAACGCCCTTGGTCCCCCAAACGCCCTTGGTCCCCCAAACGCCCTTGGTCCCTCAAAATTGTTCCTCTTTAGAGTTTTTGACAGGAATGGGTATCCCAAAACTACAATATTTGGTTTTGTCAATTGTAATTCAATTAAGACTATTAATGTATTCAAGTAAAAAATGACCTGCTAATGCTCCCATAATGCAACACGATAACGTCATCAGTACATGGGTCTATTGAACAAGAAAGGACTAAGAAGAAAATATTTGTTTACCGTAACCCGACCGACCATAAAAACCTAGATCCCCCCCCCCCCAAAAAAAAATTCATTTACCATCAATTGTCATTTTACTCTAATATTCACATACAAATAAATACAAGCGGGACAGAATAACGGTAATTACAGGGTGGTTTTAAAAAAAAGTTAACCCAAGTTTAAGGTGATTGTTCACCCACTTACTGTTGATTTTTAGAACCCTGAGTTTAAATTCTTACCTACATGTAGGTACTTGTTGCGCAGATTTATCTTTTGCTTGATGCATGTTGAAACACATTTTTAAAAAAAGATTGAAAGAATATCTTGTCGTCATACAATGTATCAGGCTGAAATATCAAAATAGGACCCCGTCTGAATGTGTAATTATTGCAGGTGTAACATAATTTGAATATTGAGTGCTAGTTTGTGGTCTTTAGAGTGATACTTTTGTGTTGACAAGACATGCTCCAGCTGATTTTGGTCCATGCCTACAGATACTATATAGATGCTCTATTTCCATCCTAATCACAGACGTCCGTTTCAGACATTTACTTTTGAAATTAATATGTTTCTTTCTCATATTTTTCTTTTCGCAATTGATTAGTTAATTGTTTTCCACTATTTGTATTAAATATTCCCCAATATTAGGGAATAATCCCATGCCAACTTTTTTATTTTGAAAGATGATTTCTAAATTAATTGTGCAACACATACATAAAGTTTAATATATCAAGATTATTTAATTACATGTTTCAGCAAACAAATCAGGTCGGTATGGATCACAATAAAGCCATAATAATTATGTGTTTTAGTTACAAAAACAATCACAACTACAATGTTCTTTTATTTCAAAAGAGTAATTCTAAATTTACTTAGGGTTGCTATACATGTATCAAATGACTGGTACTAACCAATTTATTATGTTCTTGTATATTCTAGCAGCATTTCTAAATTAATATTCAGCTACAGTACATGTACATTGAATTGGCGTGAAATTACCAGAGGATCTGAGCATGGTTAATTTTTTCTACATACTCTGCTCACTTGAAGTGTATCCATTTTTAAATTTAGATTTCAAGAGCACTTGACATTAGTTTGAAACAGGTTGCATAATTTGTACTTTTTAAAAAGTATAATCATTCCCCTAAAAAGTATAATCATTCCCCTAAAAAGTATAATCATTCCCCTAAAAAGTATAATCAGTCCCCCAAACGCGCTTGGTCCCCCAAACGCGCTTGGTCCCCCAAACGCGCTTGGTCCCCCAAACGCGCTTGGTCCCCCAAACGCGCTTGGTCCCCCAAACGCGCTTGGTCCCCCAAACGCGCTTGGTCCCCCAAACGCGCTTGGTCCCCCAAACGCGCTTGGTCCCCCAAACGCGCTTGGTCCCCCAAACGCGCTTGGTCCCCCAAACGCGCTTGGTCCCCCAAACGCGCTTGGTCCCCCAAACGCGCTTGGTCCCCCAAACGCGCTTGGTCCCCCAAACGCGCTTGGTCCCCCAAACGCCCTTGGTCCCCCAAACGCCCTTGGTCCCCCAAACGCGCTTGGTCCCCCAAACGCGCTTGGTCCCCCAAACGCGCTTGGTCCCCCAAACGCGCTTGGTCCCCCAAACGCGCTTGGTCCCCCAAACGCGCTTGGTCCCCCAAACGCGCTTGGTCCCCCAAACGCGCTTGGTCCCCCAAACGCGCTTGGTCCCCCAAACGCGCTTGGTCCCCCAAACGCGCTTGGTCCCCAACGCGCAACACATACATGAAGTTTAATATATCAAGATTATTTAATTACATGTTTCAGCAAACAAATCAGGTCGGTATGGATCACAATAAAGCCATAATAATTATGTGTTTCAGTTACAAAAACAATCACAACTACAATGTTCTTTTATTTCAAAAGAGTAATTCTAAATTTACTTAGGGTTGCTATACATGTATCAAATGACTGGTACTAACCAATTTATTATGTTCTTGTATATTCTAGCAGCATTTCTAAATTAATATTCAGCTACAGTACATGTACATTGAATTGGCGTGAAATTACCAGAGGATCTGAGCATGGTTAATTTTTTCTACATACTCTGCTCACTTGAAGTGTATCCATTTTTTAATTTAGATTTCAAGAGCACTTGACATTAGTTTGAAACAGGTTGCATAATTTGTACTTTTTAAAAAGTATAATCATTCCCCTAAAAAGTATGATCATTCCCCTAAAAAGTATAATCATTCCCCTAAAAAGTATAATCAGTCCCCCAAACGCGCTTGGTCCCCCAAACGCGCTTGGTCCCCCAAACGCGCTTGGTCCCCCAAACGCGCTTGGTCCCCCAAACGCGCTTGGTCCCCCAAACGCCCTTGGTCCCCCAAACGCGCTTGGTCCCCCAAACGCGCTTGGTCCCCCAAACGCGCTTGGTCCCCCAAACGCGCTTGGTCCCCCAAACGCCCTTGGTCCCCCAAACGCGCTTGGTCCCCCAAACGCGCTTGGTCCCCCAAACGCCCTTGGTCTCCCAAACGCCCTTGGTCCCCCAAACGCCCTTGGTCCCCCAAACGCCCTTGGTCCCCCAAACGCCCTTGGTCCCTCAAAATTGTTCCTCTTTAGAGTTTTTGACAGGAATGGGTATCCCAAAACTACAATATTTGGTTTTGTCAATTGTAATTCAATTAAGACTATTAATGTATTCAAGTAAAAAATGACCTGCTAATGCTCCCATAATGCAACACGATAACGTCATCAGTACATGGGTCTATTGAACAAGAAAGGACTAAGAAGAAAATATTTGTTTACCGTAACCCGACCGACCATAAAAACCTAGATCCCCCCCCCCCCCCAAAAAAAACAATTCATTTACCATCAATTGTCATTTTACTCTAATATTCACATACAAATAAATACAAGCGGGACAGAATAACGGTAATTACAGGGTGGTTTTAAAAAAAAGTTAACCCAAGTTTAAGGTGATTGTTCACCCACTTACTGTTGATATTTAGAACCCTGAGTTTAAATTCTTACCTACATGTAGGTACTTGTTGCGCAGATTTATCTTTTGCTTGATGCATGTTGAAACACATTTTTAAAAAAAGATTGAAAGAATATCTTGTCAAGTCATACAATGTATCAGGCTGAAATATCAAAATAGGACCCCGTCTGAATGTGTAATTATTGCAGGTGTAACATAATTTGAATATTGAGTGCTAGTTTGTGGTCTTTAGAGTGATACTTTTGTGTTGACAAGACATGCTCCAGCTGATTTTGGTCCATGCCTACAGATACTATATAGATGCTCTATTTCCATCCTAATCACAGACGTCCGTTTCAGACATTTACTTTTGAAATTAATATGTTTCTTTCTCATATTTTTCTTTTCGCAATTGATTAATTAATTGTTTTCCACTATTTGTATTAAATATTCCCCAATATTAGGGAATAATCCCATGCCAACTTTTTAATTTTGAAAGATGATTTCTAAATTAATTGTGCAACACATACATAAAGTTTAATATATCAAGATTATTTAATTACATGTTTCAGCAAACAAATCAGGTCGGTATGGATCACAATAAAGCCATAATAATTATGTGTTTCAGTTACAAAAACAATCACAACTACAATGTTCTTTTATTTCAAAAGAGTAATTCTAAATTTACTTAGGGTTGCTATACATGTATCAAATGACTGGTACTAACCAATTTATTATGTTCTTGTATATTCTAGCAGCATTTCTAAATTAATATTCAGCTACAGTACATGTACATTGAATTGGCGTGAAATTACCAGAGGATCTGAGCATGGTTAATTTTTTTCTACATACTCTGCTCACTTGAAGTGTATCCATTTTTAAATTTAGATTTCAAGAGCACTTGACATTAGTTTGAAACAGGTTGCATAATTTGTACTTTTTAAAAAGTATAATCATTCCCCTAAAAAGTATAATCATTCCCCTAAAAAGTATAATCATTCCCCTAAAAAGTATAATCAGTCCCCCAAACGCGCTTGGTCCCCCAAACGCGCTTGGTCCCCCAAACGCGCTTGGTCCCCCAAACGCGCTTGGTCCCCCAAACGCGCTTGGTCCCCCAAATGCGCTTGGTCCCCCAAACGCGCTTGGTCCCCCAAACGCGCTTGGTCCCCCAAACGCCCTTGGTCCCCCAAACGCGCTTGGTCCCCCAAACGCGCTTGGTCCCCCAAACGCCCTTGGTCTCCCAAACGCCCTTGGTCCCCCAAACGCCCTTGGTCCCCCAAACGCCCTTGGTCCCCCAAACGCCCTTGGTCCCTCAAAATTGTTCCTCTTTAGAGTTTTTGACAGGAATGGGTATCCCAAAACTACAATATTTGGTTTTGTCAATTGTAATTCAATTAAGACTATTAATGTATTCAAGTAAAAAATGACCTGCTAATGCTCCCATAATGCAACACGATAACGTCATCAGTACATGGGTCTATTGAACAAGAAAGGACTAAGAAGAAAATATTTGTTTACCGTAACCCGACCGACCATAAAAACCTAGATCCCCCCCCCCCCCCCCCCCCCAAAAAAAACAATTCATTTACCATCAATTGTCATTTTACTCTAATATTCACATACGAATAAATACAAGCGGGACAGAATAACGGTAATTACAGGGTGGTTTTAAAAAAAAGTTAACCCAAGTTTAAGGTGATTGTTCACCCACTTACTGTTGATTTTTAGAACCCTGAGTTTAAATTCTTACCTACATGTAGGTACTTGTTGCGCAGATTTATCTTTTGCTTGATGCATGTTGAAACACATTTTTAAAAAAAGATTGAAAGAATATCTTGTCAAGTCATACAATGTATCAGGCTGAAATATCAAAATAGGACCCCGTCTGAATGTGTAATTATTGCAGGTGTAACATAATTTGAATATTGAGTGCTAGTTTGTGGTCTTTAGAGTGATACTTTTGTGTTGACAAGACATGCTCCAGCTGATTTTGGTCCATGCCTACAGATACTATATAGATGCTCTATTTCCATCCTAATCACAGACGTCCGTTTCAGACATTTACTTTTGAAATTAATATGTTTCTTTCTCATATTTTTCTTTTCGCAATTGATTAATTAATTGTTTTCCACTATTTGTATTAAATATTCCCCAATATTAGGGAATAATCCCATGCCAACTTTTTGATTTTGAAAGATGATTTCTAAATTAATTGTGCAACACATACATAAAGTTTAATATATCAAGATTATTTAATTACATGTTTCAGCAAACAAATCAGGTCGGTATGGATCACAATAAAGCCATAATAATTATGTGTTTTAGTTACAAAAACAATCACAACTACAATGTTCTTTTATTTCAAAAGAGTAATTCTAAATTTACTTAGGGTTGCTATACATGTATCAAATGACTGGTACTAACCAATTTATTATGTTCTTGTATATTATATTCTAGCAGCATTTCTAAATTAATATTCAGCTACAGTACATGTACATTGAATTGGCGTGAAATTACCAGAGGATCTGAGCATGGTTAATTTTTTCTACATACTCTGCTCACTTGAAGTGTATCCATTTTTAAATTTAGATTTCAAGAGCACTTGACATTAGTTTGAAACAGGTTGCATAATTTGTACTTTTTAAAAAGTATAATCATTCCCCTAAAAAGTATAATCATTCCCCTAAAAAGTATAATCATTCCCCTAAAAAGTATAATCAGTCCCCCAAACGCGCTTGGTCCCCCAAACGCGCTTGGTCCCCCAAACGCGCTTGGTCCCCCAAACGCGCTTGGTCCCCCAAACGCGCTTGGTCCCCCAAACGCGCTTGGTCCCCCAAACGCGCGCTTGTTCCCCCAAACGCGCTTGGTCCCCCAAACGCGCTTGGTCCCCCAAACGCGCTTGGTCCCCCAAACGCGCTTGGTCCCCCAAACGCGCTTGGTCCCCCAAACGCGCTTGGTCCCCCAAACGCGCGCTTGTTCCCCCAAACGCGCTTGGTCCCCCAAACGCGCTTGGTCCCCCAAACGCGCTTGGTCCCCCAAACGCGCTTGGTCCCCCAAACGCGCTTGGTCCCCCAAACGCGCTTGGTCCCCCAAACGCGCTTGGTCCCCCAAACGCGCTTGGTCCCCCAAACGCGCTTGGTCCCCCAAATGCGCTTGGTCCCCCAAACGCGCTTGGTCCCCCAAACGCGCTTGGTCCCCCAAACGCGCTTGGTCCCCCAAACAGGCTTGGTCCCCCAAACAGGCTTGGTCCCCCAAACGCGCTTGGTCCCCCAAACGCCCTTGGTCCCCCAAACGCCCTTGGTCCCCCAAACGCGCTTGGTCCCCCAAACGCGCTTGGTCCCCCAAACGCGCTTGGTCCCCCAAACGCGCTTGGTCCCCCAAACGCGCTTGGTCCCCCAAACGCGCTTGGTCCCCCAAACGCGCTTGGTCCCCCAAACGCGCTTGGTCCCCCAAACGCGCTTGGTCCCCAATAATTATGTGTTTCAGTTACACAACTACAATGTTCTTTTATTTCGAAAGAGTAATTCTAAATTTACTTAGGGTTGCTATACATGTATCAAATGACTGGTACTAACCAATTGATTATGTTCTTGTATATTCTAGCAGCATTTCTAAATTAATATTCAGCTACAGTACATGTACATTGAATTGGCGTGAAATTACCAGAGGATCTGAGCATGGTTAATTTTTTCTACATACTCTGCTCACTTGAAGTGTATCCATTTTTAAATTTAGATTTCAAGAGCACTTGACATTAGTTTGAAACAGGTTGCATAATTTGTACTTTTTAAAAAGTATAATCATTCCCCTAAAAAGTATAATCATTCCCCTAAAAAGTATAATCATTCCCCTAAAAATTATAATCAGTCCCCCAAACGCGCTTGGTCCCCCAAACGCGCTTGGTCCCCCAAACGCGCTTGGTCCCCCAAACGCGCTTGGTCCCCCAAACGCGCTTGGTCCCCCAAACGCGCTTGGTCCCCCAAACGCGCTTGGTCCCCCAAACGCGCTTGGTCCCCCAAACGCGCTTGGTCCCCCAAACGCGCTTGGTCCCCCAAACGCCCTTGGTCCCCCAAACGCGCTTGGTCCCCCAAACGCGCTTGGTCCCCCAAACGCCCTTGGTCTCCCAAACGCCCTTGGTCCCCCAAACGCCCTTGGTCCCCCAAACGCCCTTGGTCCCCCAAACGCCCTTGGTCCCTCAAAATTGTTCCTCTTTAGAGTTTTTGACAGGAATGGGTATCCCAAAACTACAATATTTGGTTTTGTCAATTGTAATTCAATTAAGACTATTAATGTATTCAAGTAAAAAAATGACCTGCTAATGCTCCCATAATGCAACACGATAACGTCATCAGTACATGGGTCTATTGAACAAGAAAGGACTAAGAAGAAAATATTTGTTTACCGTAACCCGACCGACCATAAAAACCTAGATCCCCCCCCCCCAAAAAAAAACAATTCATTTACCATCAATTGTCATTTTACTCTAATATTCACATACAAATAAATACAAGCGGGACAGAATAACGGTAATTACAGGGTGGTTTTAAAAAAAAGTTAACCCAAGTTTAAGGTGATTGTTCACCCACTTACTGTTGATTTTTAGAACCCTGAGTTTAAATTCTTACCTACATGTAGGTACTTGTTGCGCAGATTTATCTTTTGCTTGATGCATGTTGAAACACATTTTTAAAAAAAGATTGAAAGAATATCTTGTCAAGTCATACAATGTATCAGGCTGAAATATCAAAATAGGACCCCGTCTGAATGTGTAATTATTGCAGGTGTAACATAATTTGAATATTGAGTGCTAGTTTGTGGTCTTTAGAGTGATACTTTTGTGTTGACAAGACATGCTCCAGCTGATTTTGGTCCATGCCTACAGATACTATATAGATGCTCTATTTCCATCCTAATCACAGACGTCCGTTTCAGACATTTACTTTTGAAATTAATATGTTTCTTTCTCATATTTTTCTTTTCGCAATTGATTAATTAATTGTTTTCCACTATTTGTATTAAATATTCCCCAATATTAGGGAATAATCCCATGCCAACTTTTTGATTTTGAAAGATGATTTCTAAATTAATTGTGCAACACATACATAAAGTTTAATATATCAAGATTATTTAATTACATGTTTCAGCAAACAAATCAGGTCGGTATGGATCACAATAAAGCCATAATAATTATGTGTTTTAGTTACAAAAACAATCACAACTACAATGTTCTTTTATTTCAAAAGAGTAATTCTAAATTTACTTAGGGTTGCTATACATGTATCAAATGACTGGTACTAACCAATTTATTATGTTCTTGTATATTATATTCTAGCAGCATTTCTAAATTAATATTCAGCTACAGTACATGTACATTGAATTGGCGTGAAATTACCAGAGGATCTGAGCATGGTTAATTTTTTCTACATACTCTGCTCACTTGAAGTGTATCCATTTTTAAATTTAGATTTCAAGAGCACTTGACATTAGTTTGAAACAGGTTGCATAATTTGTACTTTTTAAAAAGTATAATCATTCCCCTAAAAAGTATAATCATTCCCCTAAAAAGTATAATCATTCCCCTAAAAAGTATAATCAGTCCCCCAAACGCGCTTGGTCCCCCAAACGCGCTTGGTCCCCCAAACGCGCTTGGTCCCCCAAACGCGCTTGGTCCCCCAAACGCGCTTGGTCCCCCAAACGCGCTTGGTCCCCCAAACGCGCTTGGTCCCCCAAACGCGCTTGGTCCCCCAAACGCGCTTGGTCCCCCAAACGCGCTTGGTCCCCCAAACGCGCTTGGTCCCCCAAACGCGCTTGGTCCCCCAAACGCGCTTGGTCCCCCAAACGCGCTTGGTCCCCCAAACGCGCTTGGTCCCCCAAACGCGCTTGGTCCCCCAAACGCGCTTGGTCCCCCAAATGCGCTTGGTCCCCCAAACGCGCTTGGTCCCCCAAACGCGCTTGGTCCCCCAAACGCGCTTGGTCCCCCAAACAGGCTTGGTCCCCCAAACAGGCTTGGTCCCCCAAACGCGCTTGGTCCCCCAAACGCCCTTGGTCCCCCAAACGCCCTTGGTCCCCCAAACGCGCTTGGTCCCCCAAACGCGCTTGGTCCCCCAAACGCGCTTGGTCCCCCAAACAGGCTTGGTCCCCTAAACAGGCTTGGTCCCCCAAACGCGCTTGGTCCCCCAAACGCCCTTGGTCCCCCAAACGCCCTTGGTCCCCCAAACGCGCTTGGTCCCCCAAACGCGCTTGGTCCCCCAAATGCGCTTGGTCCCCCAAACGCGCTTGGTCCCCAAACGCGCTTGGTCCCCCAAACGCGCTTGGTCCCCCAAACGCGCTTGGTCCCCCAAACGCGCTTGGTCCCCCAAACGCGCTTGGTCCCCCAAACGCGCTTGGTCCCCCAAACGCGCTTGGTCCCCCAACGCGCAACACATACATGAAGTTTAATATATCAAGATTATTTAATTACATGTTTCAGCAAACAAATCAGGTCGGTATGGATCACAATAAAGCCATAATAATTATGTGTTTCAGTTACAAAAACAATCACAACTACAATGTTCTTTTATTTCAAAAGAGTAATTCTAAATTTACTTAGGGTTGCTATACATGTATCAAATGACTGGTACTAACCAATTTATTATGTTCTTGTATATTCTAGCAGCATTTCTAAATTAATATTCAGCTACAGTACATGTACATTGAATTGGCGTGAAATTACCAGAGGATCTGAGCATGGTTAATTTTTTCTACATACTCTGCTCACTTGAAGTGTATCCATTTTTAAATTTAGATTTCAAGAGCACTTGACATTAGTTTGAAACAGGTTGCATAATTTGTACTTTTTAAAAAGTATAATCATTCCCCTAAAAAGTATGATCATTCCCCTAAAAAGTATAATCATTCCCCTAAAAAGTATAATCAGTCCCCCAAACGCGCTTGGTCCCCCAAACGCGCTTGGTCCCCCAAACGCGCTTGGTCCCCCAAACGCGCTTGGTCCCCCAAACGCGCTTGGTCCCCCAAACGCGCTTGGTCCCCCAAACGCGCTTGGTCCCCCAAACGCGCTTGGTCCCCCAAACGCGCTTGGTCCCCCAAACGCGCTTGGTCCCCCAAACGCGCTTGGTCCCCCAAACGCGCTTGGTCCCCCAAACGCGCTTGGTCCCCCAAACGCGCTTGGTCCCCCAAACGCGCTTGGTCCCCCAAACGCGCTTGGTCCCCCAAACGTGCTTGGTCCCCCAAACGCTCTTGGTCCCCCAAACGCGCTTGGTCCCCCAAACGCGCTTGGTCCCCCAAACGCGCTTGGTCCCCCAAACGCCCTTGGTCCCCCAAACGCCCTTGGTCCCCCAAACGCGCTTGGTCCCCCAAACGCGCTTGGTCCCCCAAACGCGCTTGGTCCCCAAACGCGCTTGGTCCCCCAAACGCGCTTGGTCCCCCAAACGCGCTTGGTCCCCCAAACGCGCTTGGTCCCCCAAACGCGCTTGGTCCCCCAAACGCGCTTGTTCCCCCAAACGCGCTTGGTCCCCCAAACGCGCTTGGTCCCCCAACGCGCAACACATACATGAAGTTTAATATATCAAGATTATTTAATTACATGTTTCAGCAAACAAATCAGGTCGGTATGGATCACAATAAAGCCATAATAATTATGTGTTTCAGTTACAAAAACAATCACAACTACAATGTTCTTTTATTTCAAAAGAGTAATTCTAAATTTACTTAGGGTTGCTATACATGTATCAAATGACTGGTACTAACCAATTTATTATGTTCTTGTATATTCCAGCAGCATTTCTAAATTAATATTCAGCTACAGTACATGTACATTGAATTGGCGTGAAATTACCAGAGGATCTGAGCATGGTTAATTTTGTCTACATACTCTGCTCACTTGAAGTGTATCCATTTTTAAATTTAGATTTCAAGAGCACTTGACATTAGTTTGAAACAGGTTGCATAATTTGTACTTTTTAAAAAGTATAATCATTCCCCTAAAAAGTATGATCATTCCCCTAAAAAGTATAATCATTCCCCTAAAAAGTATAATCAGTCCCCCAATCGCGCTTGGTCCCCCAAACGCGCTTGGTCCCCCAAACGCGCTTGGTCCCCCAAACGCGCTTGGTCCCCCAAACGCGCTTGGTCCCCCAAACACGCTTGGTCCCCCAAACGCGCTTGGTCCCCCAAACGCGCTTGGTCCCCCAAACGCGCTTGGTCCCCCAAACGCGCTTGGTCCCCCAAACGCGCTTGGTCCCCCAAACGCGCTTGGTCCCCCAAACGCGCTTGGTCCCCCAAACGCGCTTGGTCCCCCAAACGCGCTTGGTCCCCCAAACGCGCTTGGTCCCCCAAACGCTCTTGGTCCCCCAAACGCGCTTGGTCCCCCAAACGCGCTTGGTCCCCCAAACGCGCTTGGTCCCCCAAACGCCCTTGGTCCCCCAAACGCCCTTGGTCCCCCAAACGCGCTTGGTCCCCCAAACGCGCTTGGTCCCCCAAACGCGCTTGGTCCCCCAAACGCGCTTGGTCCCCCAAACGCGCTTGGTCCCCCAAACGCGCTTGGTCCCCCAAACGCGCTTGGTCCCCCAAACGCGCTTGGTCCCCCAAACGCGCTTGGTCCCCCAACGCGCAACACATACATGAAGTTTAATATATCAAGATTATTTAATTACATGTTTCAGCAAACAAATCAGGTCGGTATGGATCACAATAAAGCCATAATAATTATGTGTTTCAGTTACAAAAACAATCACAACTACAATGTTCTTTTATTTCAAAAGAGTAATTCTAAATTTACTTAGGGTTGCTATACATGTATCAAATGACTGGTACTAACCAATTTATTATGTTCTTGTATATTCTAGCAGCATTTCTAAATTAATATTCAGCTACAGTACATGTACATTGAATTGGCGTGAAATTACCAGAGGATCTGAGCATGGTTAATTTTTTCTACATACTCTGCTCACTTGAAGTGTATCCATTTTTAAATTTAGATTTCAAGAGCACTTGACATTAGTTTGAAACAGGTTGCATAATTTGTACTTTTTAAAAAGTATAATCATTCCCCTAAAAAGTATGATCATTCCCCTAAAAAGTATAATCATTCCCCTAAAAAGTATAATCAGTCCCCCAAACGCGCTTGGTCCCCCAAACGCGCTTGGTCCCCCAAACGCGCTTGGTCCCCCAAATGCGCTTGGTCCCCCAAACGCGCTTGGTCCCCCAAACGCGCTTGGTCCCCCAAACGCGCTTGGTCCCCCAAACGCGCTTGGTCCCCCAAACGCGCTTGTTCCCCCAAACGCGCTTGGTCCCCCAAACGCGCTTGGTCCCCCAAACACGCTTGGTCCCCCAAACGCGCTTGGTCCCCCAAACGCGCTTGGTCCCCCAACGCGCAACACATACATGAAGTTTAATATATCAAGATTATTTAATTACATGTTTCAGCAAACAAATCAGGTCGGTATGGATCACAATAAAGCCATAATAATTATGTGTTTCAGTTACAAAAACAATCACAACTACAATGTTCTTTTATTTCAAAAGAGTAATTCTAAATTTACTTAGGGTTGCTATACATGTATCAAATGACTGGTACTAACCAATTTATTATGTTCTTGTATATTCCAGCAGCATTTCTAAATTAATATTCAGCTACAGTACATGTACATTGAATTGGCGTGAAATTACCAGAGGATCTGAGCATGGTTAATTTTGTCTACATACTCTGCTCACTTGAAGTGTATCCATTTTTAAATTTAGATTTCAAGAGCACTTGACATTAGTTTGAAACAGGTTGCATAATTTGTACTTTTTAAAAAGTATAATCATTCCCCTAAAAAGTATGATCATTCCCCTAAAAAGTATAATCATTCCCCTAAAAAGTATAATCAGTCCCCCAATCGCGCTTGGTCCCCCAAACGCGCTTGGTCCCCCAAACGCGCTTGGTCCCCCAAACGCGCTTGGTCCCCCAAACGCGCTTGGTCCCCCAAACGCGCTTGGTCCCCCAAACGCGCTTGGTCCCCCAAACGCGCTTGGTCCCCCAAACGCGCTTGGTCCCCCAAACGCGCTTGGTCCCCCAAACGCGCTTGGTCCCCCAAACGCGCTTGGTCCCCCAAACGCGCTTGGTCCCCCAAACGCGCTTGGTCCCCCAAACGCGCTTGGTCCCCCAAACGCGCTTGGTCCCCCAAACGCGCTTGGTCCCCCAAACGCGCTTGGTCCCCCAAACGCTCTTGGTCCCCCAAACGCGCTTGGTCCCCCAAACGCGCTTGGTCCCCCAAACGCGCTTGGTCCCCCAAACGCCCTTGGTCCCCCAAACGCCCTTGGTCCCCCAAACGCGCTTGGTCCCCCAAACGCGCTTGGTCCCCCAAACGCGCTTGGTCCCCCAAACGCGCTTGGTCCCCCAAACGCGCTTGGTCCCCCAAACGCGCTTGGTCCCCCAAACGCGCTTGGTCCCCCAAACGCGCTTGGTCCCCCAAACGCGCTTGGTCCCCCAACGCGCAACACATACATGAAGTTTAATATATCAAGATTATTTAATTACATGTTTCAGCAAACAAATCAGGTCGGTATGGATCACAATAAAGCCATAATAATTATGTGTTTCAGTTACAAAAACAATCACAACTACAATGTTCTTTTATTTCAAAAGAGTAATTCTAAATTTACTTAGGGTTGCTATACATGTATCAAATGACTGGTACTAACCAATTTATTATGTTCTTGTATATTCTAGCAGCATTTCTAAATTAATATTCAGCTACAGTACATGTACATTGAATTGGCGTGAAATTACCAGAGGATCTGAGCATGGTTAATTTTTTCTACATACTCTGCTCACTTGAAGTGTATCCATTTTTAAATTTAGATTTCAAGAGCACTTGACATTAGTTTGAAACAGGTTGCATAATTTGTACTTTTTAAAAAGTATAATCATTCCCCTAAAAAGTATGATCATTCCCCTAAAAAGTATAATCATTCCCCTAAAAAGTATAATCAGTCCCCCAAACGCGCTTGGTCCCCCAAACGCGCTTGGTCCCCCAAACGCGCTTGGTCCCCCAAATGCGCTTGGTCCCCCAAACGCGCTTGGTCCCCCAAACGCGCTTGGTCCCCCAAACGCGCTTGGTCCCCCAAACGCGCTTGGTCCCCCAAACGCGCTTGTTCCCCCAAACGCGCTTGGTCCCCCAAACGCGCTTGGTCCCCCAAACGCGCTTGGTCCCCCAAACGCGCTTGGTCCCCCAAACGCGCTTGGTCCCCCAAACGCGCTTGGTCCCCCAAACGCGCTTGGTCCCCCAAACGCGCTTGGTCCCCCAAATGCGCTTGGTCCCCCAAACGCGCTTGGTCCCCCAAACGCGCTTGGTCCCCCAAACGCGCTTGGTCCCCCAAACAGGCTTGGTCCCCCAAACAGGCTTGGTCCCCCAAACGCGCTTGGTCCCCCAAACGCCCTTGGTCCCCCAAACGCCCTTGGTCCCCCAAACGCGCTTGGTCCCCCAAACGCGCTTGGTCCCCCAAACGCGCTTGGTCCCCCAAACGCGCTTGGTCCCCCAAACGCGCTTGTTCCCCCAAACGCGCTTGGTCCCCCAAACGCGCTTGGTCCCCCAAACGCGCTTGGTCCCCCAAACGCGCTTGGTCCCCCAAATGCGCTTGGTCCCCCAAACGCGCTTGGTCCCCCAAACGCGCATGGTCCCCCAAACGCGCTTGGTCCCCCAAACAGGCTTGGTCCCCCAAACAGGCTTGGTCCCCCAAACGCGCTTGGTCCCCCAAACGCCCTTGGTCCCCCAAACGCCCTTGGTCCCCCAAACGCGCTTGGTCCCCCAAACGCGCTTGGTCCCCCAAACGCGCTTGGTCCCCCAAACGCGCTTGGTCCCCCAAACGCGCTTGTTCCCCCAAACGCGCTTGGTCCCCCAAACGCGCTTGGTCCCCCAAACGCGCTTGGTCCCCCAAACGCGCTTGGTCCCCCAAACGCGCTTGGTCCCCCAAACGCGCTTGGTCCCCCAAACGCGCTTGGTCCCCCAAACGCGCTTGGTCCCCCAAACGCGCTTGGTCCCCCAAACGCGCTTGGTCCCCCAAACGCGCTTGGTCCCCCAAACGCGCTTGGTCCCCCAAACAGGCTTGGTCCCCCAAACAGGCTTGGTCCCCCAAACGCGCTTGGTCCCCCAAACGCCCTTGGTCCCCCAAACGCCCTTGGTCCCCCAAACGCGCTTGGTCCCCCAAACGCGCTTGGTCCCCCAAACGCGCTTGGTCCCCCAAACGCGCTTGGTCCCCCAAACGCGCTTGGTCCCCCAAACGCGCTTGGTCCCCCAAACGCGCTTGGTCCCCCAAACGCGCTTGGTCCCCCAAACGCGCTTGGTCCCCCAAACGCGCTTGGTCCCCCAAACGCGCTTGGTCCCCCAAACGCGCTTGGTCCCCCAAACGCGCTTGGTCCCCCAAACGCGCTTGGTCCCCCAAACGCGCTTGGTCCCCCAAACGCGCTTGGTCCCCCAACGCGCAACACATACATGAAGTTTAATATATCAAGATTATTTAATTACATGTTTCAGCAAACAAATCAGGTCGGTATGGATCACAATAAAGCCATAATAATTATGTGTTTCAGTTACAAAAACAATCACAACTACAATGTTCTTTTATTTCAAAAGAGTAATTCTAAATTTACTTAGGGTTGCTATACATGTATCAAATGACTGGTACTAACCAATTTATTATGTTCTTGTATATTCTAGCAGCATTTCTAAATTAATATTCAGCTACAGTACATGTACATTGAATTGGCGTGAAATTACCAGAGGATCTGAGCATGGTTAATTTTTTCTACATACTCTGCTCACTTGAAGTGTATCCATTTTTAAATTTAGATTTCAAGAGCACTTGACATTAGTTTGAAACAGGTTGCATAATTTGTACTTTTTAAAAAGTATAATCATTCCCCTAAAAAGTATGATCATTCCCCTAAAAAGTATAATCATTCCCCTAAAAAGTATAATCAGTCCCCCAAACGCGCTTGGTCCCCCAAACGCGCTTGGTCCCCCAAACGCGCTTGGTCCCCCAAACGCGCTTGGTCCCCCAAATGCGCTTGGTCCCCCAAACGCGCTTGGTCCCCCAAACGCGCTTGGTCCCCCAAACGCGCTTGGTCCCCCAAACGCGCTTGGTCCCCCAAACGCGCTTGTTCCCCCAAACGCGCTTGGTCCCCCAAACACGCTTGGTCCCCCAAACGCGCTTGGTCCCCCAAACGCGCTTGGTCCCCCAAACGCGCTTGGTCCCCCAAACGCGCTTGGTCCCCCAAACGCGCTTGGTCCCCCAAACGCGCTTGGTCCCCCAAACGCGCTTGGTCCCCCAAATGCGCTTGGTCCCCCAAACGCGCTTGGTCCCCCAAACGCGCTTGGTCCCCCAAACGCGCTTGGTCCCCCAAACAGGCTTGGTCCCCCAAACAGGCTTGGTCCCCCAAACGCGCTTGGTCCCCCAAACGCCCTTGGTCCCCCAAACGCCCTTGGTCCCCCAAACGCGCTTGGTCCCCCAAACGCGCTTGGTCCCCCAAACGCGCTTGGTCCCCCAAACGCGCTTGGTCCCCCAAACGCGCTTGTTCCCCCAAACGCGCTTGGTCCCCCAAACGCGCTTGGTCCCCCAAACGCGCTTGGTCCCCCAAACGCGCTTGGTCCCCCAAATGCGCTTGGTCCCCCAAACGCGCTTGGTCCCCCAAACGCGCATGGTCCCCCAAACGCGCTTGGTCCCCCAAACAGGCTTGGTCCCCCAAACAGGCTTGGTCCCCCAAACGCGCTTGGTCCCCCAAACGCCCTTGGTCCCCCAAACGCCCTTGGTCCCCCAAACGCGCTTGGTCCCCCAAACGCGCTTGGTCCCCCAAACGCGCTTGGTCCCCCAAACGCGCTTGGTCCCCCAAACGCGCTTGTTCCCCCAAACGCGCTTGGTCCCCCAAACGCGCTTGGTCCCCCAAACGCGCTTGGTCCCCCAAACGCGCTTGGTCCCCCAAACGCGCTTGGTCCCCCAAACGCGCTTGGTCCCCCAAACGCGCTTGGTCCCCCAAACGCGCTTGGTCCCCCAAACGCGCTTGGTCCCCCAAACGCGCTTGGTCCCCCAAACGCGCTTGGTCCCCCAAACGCGCTTGGTCCCCCAAACAGGCTTGGTCCCCCAAACAGGCTTGGTCCCCCAAACGCGCTTGGTCCCCCAAACGCCCTTGGTCCCCCAAACGCCCTTGGTCCCCCAAACGCGCTTGGTCCCCCAAACGCGCTTGGTCCCCCAAACGCGCTTGGTCCCCCAAACGCGCTTGGTCCCCCAAACGCGCTTGGTCCCCCAAACGCGCTTGGTCCCCCAAACGTGCTTGGTCCCCCAAATGCGCTTGGTCCCCCAAACGCGCTTGGTCCCCAAACGCGCTTGGTCCCCCAAACGCGCTTGGTCCCCCAAACGCGCTTGGTCCCCCAAACGCGCTTGGTCCCCCAAACGCGCTTGGTCCCCCAAACGCGCTTGGTCCCCCAAACGCGCTTGGTCCCCCAAACGCGCTTGGTCCCCCAAACGCGCTTGGTCCCCCAAACGCGCTTGGTCCCCCAACGCGCAACACATACATGAAGTTTAATATATCAAGATTATTTAATTACATGTTTCAGCAAACAAATCAGGTCGGTATGGATCACAATAAAGCCATAATAATTATGTGTTTCAGTTACAAAAACAATCACAACTACAATGTTCTTTTATTTCAAAAGAGTAATTCTAAATTTACTTAGGGTTGCTATACATGTATCAAATGACTGGTACTAACCAATTTATTATGTTCTTGTATATTCCAGCAGCATTTCTAAATTAATATTCAGCTACAGTACATGTACATTGAATTGGCGTGAAATTACCAGATGATCTGAGCATGGTTAATTTTTTCTACATACTCTGCTCACTTGAAGTGTATCCATTTTTTAATTTAGATTTCAAGAGCACTTGACATTAGTTTGAAACAGGTTGCATAATTTGTACCTTTTAAAAAGTATAATCATTCCCCTAAAAAGTATGATCATTCCCCTAAAAAGTATAATCATTCCCCTAAAAAGTATAATCAGTCCCCCAAACGCGCTTGGTCCCCCAAACGCGCTTGGTCCCCCAAACGCGCTTGGTCCCCCAAACGCGCTTGGTCCCCCAAACGCGCTTGGTCCCCCAAACGCGCTTGGTCCCCCAAACGCTCTTGGTCCCCCAAACGCGCTTGGTCCCCCAAACGCGCTTGGTCCCCCAAACGCGCTTGGTCCCCCAAACGCCCTTGGTCCCCCAAACGCCCTTGGTCCCCCAAACGCGCTTGGTCCCCCAAACGCGCTTGGTCCCCCAAACGCGCTTGGTCCCCCAAACGCGCTTGGTCCCCCAAACGCGCTTGGTCCCCCAAACGCGCTTGGTCCACCAAACGCGCTTGGTCCCCCAAACGCGCTTGGTCCCCCAACGCGCAACACATACATGAAGTTTAATATATCAAGATTATTTAATTACATGTTTCAGCAAACAAATCAGGTCGGTATGGATCACAATAAAGCCATAATAATTATGTGTTTCAGTTACAAAAACAATCACAACTACAATGTTCTTTTATTTCAAAAGAGTAATTCTAAATTTACTTAGGGTTGCTATACATGTATCAAATGACTGGTACTAACCAATTTATTATGTTCTTGTATATTCCAGCAGCATTTCTAAATTAATATTCAGCTACAGTACATGTACATTGAATTGGCGTGAAATTACCAGAGGATCTGAGCATGGTTAATTTTTTCTACATACTCTGCTCACTTGAAGTGTATCCATTTTTAAATTTAGATTTCAAGAGCACTTGACATTAGTTTGAAACAGGTTGCATAATTTGTACTTTTTAAAAAGTATAATCATTCCCCTAAAAAGTATGATCATTCCCCTAAAAAGTATAATCATTCCCCTAAAAAGTATAATCAGTCCCCCAAACGCGCTTGGTCCCCCAAACGCGCTTGGTCCCCCAAACGCGCTTGGTCCCCCAAACGCGCTTGGTCCCCCAAACGCGCTTGGTCCCCCAAACGCGCTTGGTCCCCCAAACGCGCTTGGTCCCCCAAACGCGCTTGGTCCCCCAAACGCGCTTGGTCCCCCAAACGCGCTTGGTCCCCCAAACGCGCTTGGTCCCCCAAACGCGCTTGGTCCCCCAAACGCGCTTGGTCCCCCAAACGCGCTTGGTCCCCCAAACGCGCTTGGTCCCCCAAACGCTCTTGGTCCCCCAAACGCGCTTGGTCCCCCAAACGCGCTTGGTCCCCCAAACGCGCTTGGTCCCCCAAATGCCCTTGGTCCCCCAAACGCCCTTGGTCCCCCAAACGCGCTTGGTCCCCCAAACGCGCTTGGTCCCCCAAACGCGCTTGGTCCCCCAAACGCGCTTGGTCCCCCAAACGCGCTTGGTCCCCCAAACGCGCTTGGTCCCCCAAACGCGCTTGGTCCCCCAAACGCGCTTGGTCCCCCAAACGCGCTTGGTCCCCCAACGCGCAACACATACATGAAGTTTAATATATCAAGATTATTTAATTACATGTTTCAGCAAACAAATCAGGTCGGTATGGATCACAATAAAGCCATAATAATTATGTGTTTCAGTTACAAAAACAATCACAACTACAATGTTCTTTTATTTCAAAAGAGTAATTCTAAATTTACTTAGGGTTGCTATACATGTATCAAATGACTGGTACTAACCAATTTATTATGTTCTTGTATATTCTAGCAGCATTTCTAAATTAATATTCAGCTACAGTACATGTACATTGAATTGGCGTGAAATTACCAGAGGATCTGAGCATGGTTAATTTTTTTCTACATACTCTGCTCACTTGAAGTGTATCCATTTTTAAATTTAGATTTCAAGAGCACTTGACATTAGTTTGAAACAGGTTGCATAATTTGTACCTTTTAAAAAGTATAATCATTCCCCTAAAAAGTATGATCATTCCCCTAAAAAGTATAATCATTCCCCTAAAAAGTATAATCAGTCCCCCAAACGCGCTTGGTCCCCCAAACGCGCTTGGTCCCCCAAACGCGCTTGGTCCCCCAAACGCGCTTGGTCCCCCAAACGCGCTTGGTCCCCCAAACTCGCTTGGTCCCCCAAACGCGCTTGGTCCCCCAAACGCGCTTGGTCCCCCAAACGCGCTTGGTCCCCCAAACGCGCTTGGTCCCCCAAACGCGCTTGGTCCCCCAAACGCGCTTGGTCCCCCAAACGCTCTTGGTCCCCCAAACGCGCTTGGTCCCCCAAACGCGCTTGGTCCCCCAAACGCGCTTGGTCCCCCAAACGCCCTTGGTCCCCCAAACGCCCTTGGTCCCCCAAACGCGCTTGGTCCCCCAAACGCGCTTGGTCCCCCAAACGCGCTTGGGCCCCCGAACGCGCTTGGTCCCCCAAACGCGCTTGGTCCCCCAAACGCGCTTGGTCCCCCAAACGCGCTTGGTCCCCCAAACGCGCTTGGTCCCCCAAACGCGCTTGGTCCCCCAACGCGCAACACATACATGAAGTTTAATATATCAAGATTATTTAATTACATGTTTCAGCAAACAAATCAGGTCGGTATGGATCACAATAAAGCCATAATAATTATGTGTTTCAGTTACAAAAACAATCACAACTACAATGTTCTTTTATTTCAAAAGAGTAATTCTAAATTTACTTAGGGTTGCTATACATGTATCAAATGACTGGTACTAACCAATTTATTATGTTCTTGTATATTCTAGCAGCATTTCTAAATTAATATTCAGCTACAGTACATGTACATTGAATTGGCGTGAAATTACCAGAGGATCTGAGCATGGTTAATTTTTTCTACATACTCTGCTCACTTGAAGTGTATCCATTTTTAAATTTAGATTTCAAGAGCACTTGACATTAGTTTGAAACAGGTTGCATAATTTGTACTTTTTAAAAAGTATAATCATTCCCCTAAAAAGTATGATCATTCCCCTAAAAAGTATAATCATTCCCCTAAAAAGTATAATCAGTCCCCCAAACGCGCTTGGTCCCCCAAACGCGCTTGGTCCCCCAAACGCGCTTGGTCCCCCAAACGCGCTTGGTCCCCCAAACGCGCTTGGTCCCCCAAACGCGCTTGGTCCCCCAAACGCCCTTGGTCCCCCAAACGCCCTTGGTCCCCCAAACGCCCTTGGTCCCCCAAACGCCCTTGGTCCCCCAAACGCGCTTGGTCCCCCAAACGCCCTTGGTCCCCCAAACGCCCTTGGTCCCCCAAACGCCCTTGGTACCCCAAACGCCCTTGGTCCCCCAAACGCCCCTGGTCCCCCAAACGCCCTTGGTCCCCCAAACGCGCTTGGTCCCCCAAACACCCTTTGTCCCCCAAACGCCCTTTGTCACCCAAACGCCCTTGGTCCCCCAAACGCGCTTGGTCCCCCAAACGCGCTTGGTCCCCCAAACGCCCTTGGTCCCCCAAACGCGCTTGGTCCCCCAAACGCGCTTGGTCCCCCAAACGCGCTTGGTCCCCCAAACGCGCTTGGTCCCCCAAACGCGCTTGGTCCCCCAAACGCGCTTGGTCCCCCAAACGCGCTTGGTCCCCCAAACGCGCTTGGTCCCCCAAACGGGCTTGGTCCCCCAAACGCGCTTGGTCCCCCAAAAGCGCTTGATCCCCCAAACGCGCTTGTTCCCCTAAACGCGCTTGTTCCCCCAAACGCGCTTGGTCCCCCAAACGCGCTTGGTCCCCCAAACGCCCTTGGTCCCCCAAACGCCCTTGGTCCCCCAAACGCCCTTGGTCCCCCAAACGCCCTTAGTCCCTCAAAATTGTTCCTCTTTAGAGTTTTTGACAGGAATGGGCATCCCAAAACTACAATATTTGGTTTTGTCAATTGTAATTCAATTAAGACTATTAATGTATTCAAGTAAAAAATGACCTGCTAATGCTCCCATAATGCAACACGATAACGTCATCAGTACATGTGTCTATTGAACAAGAAAGGACTAAGAAGAAAATATTTGTTTACCGTAACCCGACCGACCATAAAAACCTAGATCCCCCCCCAAAAAAAAAATTTCATTTACCATCAATTGTCATTTTACTCTAATATTTACATACAAATAAATACAAGCGGGACAGAATAACGGGTAATTACAGGGTGGTTTTAAAAAAAAGTTAACCCAAGTTTAAGGTGATTGTTCACCCACTTACTGTTGATTTTTAGAACCCTGAGTTTAAATTCTTACCTACATGTAGGTACTTGTTGCGCAGATTTATCTTTTGCTTGATGCATGTTGAAACACATTTTAAAAAAAAGATTGAAAGAATATCTTGTCAAGTCATACAATGTATCAGGCTGAAATATCAAAATAGGACCCCGTCTGAATGTGTAATTATTGCAGGTGTAACATAATTTGAATATTGAGTGCTAGTTTGTGGTCTTTAGAGTGATACTTTTGTGTTGACAAGACATGCTCCAGTACAGATACTATATAGATGCTCTATTTCCATCCTAATCACAGACGCCCTTGGTACCCCAAACGCCCTTGGTCCCCCAAACGCCCTTGGTCCCCCAAACGCCCTTGGTCCCCCAAACGCGCTTGGTCCCCCAAACGCCCTTTGTCCCCCAAACGCCCTTTGTCCCCCAAACGCCCTTGGTCCCCCAAACGCGCTTGGTCCCCCAAACGCGCTTGGTCCCCCAAACGCGCTTGGTCCCCCAAACGCGCTTGGTCCCCCAAACGCGCTTGGTCCCCCAAACGCGCTTGGTCCCCCAAACGCCCTTGGTCCCCCAAACGCGCTTGGTCCCCCAAACGCGCTTGGTCCCCCAAACGCGCTTGGTCCCCCAAACGCGCTTGGTCCCCCAAATGCGCTTGGTCCCCCAAACGCGCTTGGTCCCCCAAACGCGCTTGGTCCCCCAAACGCGCTTGGTCCCCCAAACGCGCTTGGTCCCCCAAACGCCCTTTGTCCCCCAAACGCCCTTTGTCCCCCAAACGCCCTTGGTCCCCCAAACGCGCTTGGTCCCCCAAACGCGCTTGGTCCCCCAAACGCGCTTGGTCCCCCAAACGCGCTTGGTCCCCCAAACGCGCTTGGTCCCCCAAAAGCGCTTGGTCCCCCAAACGCGCTTGGTCCCCCAAACGCGCTTGGTCCCCCAAACGCCCTTGGTCCCCCAAACGCCCATGGTCCCCCAAACGCCCTTGGTCCCCCAAACGCGCTTCGTCCCCCAAACGCCCTTGGTCCCCCAAACGCCCTTGGTCCCCCAAACGCGCTTGGTCCCCCAAACGCGCTTGGTCCCCCAAACGCGCTTGGTCCCCCAAACGCGCTTGGTCCCCCAAACGCCCTTGGTCCCCCAAACGCCCTTGGTCCCCCAAACGCCCTTGGTCCCCCAAACGCCCTTGGTCCCCCAAACGCCCTTGGTCCCCCAAACGCCCTTGGTCCCCCAAACGCCCTTGGTCCCCCAAACGCCCTTGGTCCACCAAACGCCCTTGGTCTTCCAAACGCCCTTGGTCCCCCAAACGCCCTTGGTGCCCCAAACGCCCTTGGTGCCCCAAACGCCCTTGGTCCCCCAAACGCCCTTGGTCCCCCAAACGCGCTTCGTCCCCCAAACGCGCTTGGTCCCCCAAACGCGCTTGGTCCCCCAAACGCGCTTGGTCCCCCAAACGCGCTTGGTCCCCCAAACGCCCTTGGTCCCCCAAACGCGCTTGGTCCCCCAAACGCGCTTGGTCCCCCAAACGCGCTTGGTCCCCCAAACGCGCTTGGTCCCCCAAATGCGCTTGGTCCCCCAAACGCGCTTGGTCCCCCAAACGCGCTTGGTCCCCCAAACGCGCTTGGTCCCCCAAACGCGCTTGGTCCCCCAAACGCCCTTTGTCCCCCAAACGCCCTTTGTCCCCCAAACGCCCTTGGTCCCCCAAACGCGCTTGGTCCCCCAAACGCGCTTGGTCCCCCAAACGCGCTTGGTCCCCCAAACGCGCTTGGTCCCCCAAACGCGCTTGGTCCCCCAAAAGCGCTTGGTCCCCCAAACGCGCTTGGTCCCCCAAACGCGCTTGGTCCCCCAAACGCCCTTGGTCCCCCAAACGCCCATGGTCCCCCAAACGCCCTTGGTCCCCCAAACGCGCTTCGTCCCCCAAACGCCCTTGGTCCCCCAAACGCCCTTGGTCCCCCAAACGCGCTTGGTCCCCCAAACGCGCTTGGTCCCCCAAACACGCTTGGTCCCCCAAACGCGCTTGGTCCCCCAAACGCCCTTGGTCCCCCAAACGCCCTTGGTCCCCCAAACGCCCTTGGTCCCCCAAACGCGCTTGGTCCCCCAAACGCCCTTGGTCCCCCAAACGCGCTTGGTCCCCCAAACGCCCTTGGTCCCCCAAACGCGCTTGGTCCCCCAAACGCCCTTGGTCCCCCAAACGCGCTTGGTCCCCCAAACGCCCTTGGTCCCCCAAACGCGCTTGGTCCCCCAAACGCGCTTGGTCCCCCAAACGCGCTTGGTCCCCCAAACGCGCTTGGTCCCCCAAACGCGCTTGGTCCCCCAAACGCGCTTGGTCCCCCAAACGCGCTTGGTCCCCCAAATGCGCTTGGTCCCCCAAACGCGCTTGGTCCCCCAAACGCGCTTGGTCCCCCAAACGCGCTTGGTCCCCCAAACGCGCTTGGTCCCCCAAACGCCCTTTGTCCCCCAAACGCCCTTTGTCCCCCAAACGCCCTTGGTCCCCCAAACGCGCTTGGTCCCCCAAACGCGCTTGGTCCCCCAAACGCGCTTGGTCCCCCAAACGCGCTTGGTCCCCCAAACGCGCTTGGTCCCCCAAAAGCGCTTGGTCCCCCAAACGCGCTTGGTCCCCCAAACGCGCTTGGTCCCCCAAACGCCCTTGGTCCCCCAAACGCCCATGGTCCCCCAAACGCCCTTGGTCCCCCAAACGCGCTTCGTCCCCCAAACGCCCTTGGTCCCCCAAACGCCCTTGGTCCCCCAAACGCGCTTGGTCCCCCAAACGCGCTTGGTCCCCCAAACGCGCTTGGTCCCCCAAACGCGCTTGGTCCCCCAAACGCCCTTGGTCCCCCAAACGCCCTTGGTCCCCCAAACGCCCTTGGTCCCCCAAACGCCCTTGGTCCCCCAAACGCCCTTGGTCCCCCAAACGCCCTTGGTCCCCCAAACGCCCTTGGTCCCCCAAACGCCCTTGGTCCACCAAACGCCCTTGGTCTTCCAAACGCCCTTGGTCTTCCAAACGCCCTTGGTCCCCCAAACGCCCTTGGTGCCCCAAACGCCCTTGGTGCCCCAAACGCCCTTGGTCCCCCAAACGCCCTTGGTCCCCCAAACGCGCTTCGTCCCCCAAACGCCCTTGGTCCCCCAAACGCCCTTGGTCCCCCAAACGCCCTTGGTCCCCCAAACGCCCTTGGTCCCCCAAACGCCCTTGGTCCCCCAAACGCCCTTGGTCCCCCAAACGCCCTTGGTCCCCCAAACGCCCTTGGTCCCCCAAACGCCCTTGGTCCCCCAAACGCCCTTGGTCCCCCAAACGCCCTTGGTCCCCCAAACGCCCTTGGTCCCCCAAACGCCCTTGGTCCCCCAAACGCGCTTCGTCCCCCAACCGCCCTTGGTCCCCCAAACGCCCTTGGTCCCCCAAACGCGCTTGGTCCCCCAAACGCGCTTGGTCCCCCAAACGCGCTTGGTCCCCCAAACGCGCTTGGTCCCCCAAACGCCCTTGGTCCCCCAAACGCCCTTGGTCCCCCAAACGCCCTTGGTCCCCCAAACGCCCTTGGTCCCCCAAACGCGCTTGGTCCCCCAAACGCCCTTAATCCCCCAAACGCCCTTGGTCCCCCAAACGCCCTTGGTACCACAAACGCCCTTGGTCCCCCAAACGCCCTTGGTCCCCCAAACGCCCTTGGTCCCCCAAACGCGCTTGGTCCCCCAAACGCCCTTTGTCCCCCAAACGCCCTTTGTCCCCCAAACGCCCTTGGTCCCCCAAACGCGCTTGGTCCCCCAAACGCGCTTGGTCCCCCAAACGCCCTTGGTCCCCCAAACGCGCTTGGTCCCCCAAACGCGCTTGGTCCCCCAAACGCCCTTGGTCCCCCAAACGCGCTTGGTCCCCCAAACGCCCTTGGTCCCCCAAACGCCCTTGGTCCCCCAAACGCGCTTGGTCCCCCAAACGCCCTTGGTCCCCCAAACGCGCTTGGTCCCCCAAACGCCCTTGGTCCCCCAAACGCGCTTGGTCCCCCAAACGCGCTTGGTCCCCCAAACGCGCTTGGTCCCCCAAACCCGCTTGGTCCCCCAAACGCGCTTGGTCCCCCAAACGCGCTTGGTCCCCCAAACGCGCTTGGTCCCCCAAACGCCCTTGGTCCCCCAAACGCGCTTGGTCCCCCAAACGCGCTTGGTCCCCCAAACGCGCTTGGTCCCCCAAACGCGCTTGGTCCCCCAAACGCGCTTGGTCCCCCAAACGCGCTTGGTCCACCAAAAGCGCTTGGTCCCCCAAACGCGCTTGTTCCCCTAAACGCGCTTGTTCCCCCAAACGCGCTTGGTCCCCCAAACGCGCTTGGTCCCCCAAACGCCCTTGGTCCCCCAAACGCCCTTGGTCCCCCAAACGCCCTTGGTCCCCCAAACGCCCTTGGTCCCCCAAACGCCCTTGGTCCCCCAAACGCCCTTGGTCCCCCAAACGCCCTTGGTCCCCCAAACGCGCTTCGTCCCCCAAACGCCCTTGGTCCCCCAAACGCCCTTGGTCCCCCAAACGCGCTTGGTCCCCCAAACGCGCTTGGTCCCCCAAACGCACTTGGTCCCCCAAACGCGCTTGGTCCCCCAAACGCGCTTGGTCCCCCAAACGCGCTTGGTCACCCAAACGCCCTTGGTCCCCCAAACGCCCATGGTCCCCCAAACGCCCTTGGTCCCCCAAACGCGCTTCGTCCCCCAAACGCCCTTGGTCCCCCAAACGCCCTTGGTCCCCCAAACGCCCTTGGTCCCCCAAACGCGCTTGGTCCCCCAAACGCGCTTGGTCCCCCAAACGCGCTTGGTCCCCCAAACGCGCTTGGTCCCCCAAACGCGCTTGGTCCCCCAAACGCGCTTGGTCCCCAAACGCCCTTGGTCCCCCAAACGCCCATGGTCCCCCAAACGCCCTTGGTCCCCCAAACGCGCTTCGTCCCCCAAACGCCCTTGGTCCCCCAAACGCCCTTGGTCCCCCAAACGCGCTTGGTCCCCCAAACGCGCTTGGTCCCCCAAACGCGCTTGGTCCCCCAAACGCGCTTGGTCCCCCAAACGCGCTTGGTCCCCCAAACGCCCTTGGTCCCCCAAACGCCCTTGGTCCCCCAAACGCCCTTGGTCCCCCAAACGCCCTTGGTCCCCCAAACGCCCTTGGTCCCCCAAGTGATACTTTTGTGTTGACAAGACATGCTCCAGCTGATTTTGGTCCATGCCTACAGATACTATATAGATGCTCTATTTCCATCCTAAGCTCTATTTCCATCCTAATCACAGACGTCCGTTTCAGACATTTACTTTTGAAATTAATATGTTTCTTTCTCATATTTTTCTTTTCGCAATTGATTAGTTAATTGTTTTCCACTATTTGTATTAAATATTCCCCAATATTAAGGAATAATCCCATGCCAACTTTTTGATTTTGAAAGATGATTTCTAAATTAATTGTGCAACACATACATAAAGTTTAATATATCAAGATTATTTAATTACATGTTTCAGCAAACAAATCAGGTCGGTATGGATCACAATAAAGCCATAATAATTATGTGTTTCAGTTACAAAAACAATCACAACTACAATGTTCTTTTATTTCAAAAGAGTAATTCTAAATTTACTTAGGGTTGCTATACATGTATCAAATGACTGGTACTAACCAATTTATTATGTTCTTGTATATTCTAGCAGCATTTCTAAATTAATATTCAGCTACAGTACATGTACATTGAATTGGCGTGAAATTACCAGAGGATCTGAGCATGGTTAATTTTTTCTACATACTCTGCTCACTTGAAGTGTATCCATTTTTAAATTTAGATTTCAAGAGCACTTGACATTAGTTTGAAACAGGTTGCATAATTTGTACTTTTTGAAAAGTATAATCATTCCCCTAAAAAGTATAATCATTCCCCTAAAAAGTATAATCAGTCCCCCAAACGCGCTTGGTCCCCCAAACGCGCTTGGTCCCCCAAACGCGCTTGGTCCCCCAAACGCCCTTGGTCCCCCAAACGCCCTTGGTCCCCCAAACGCCCTTGGTCCCCCAAACGCCCTTGGTCCCCCAAACGCCCTTGGTCCCCCAAACGCCCTTGGTCCCCCAAACGCCCTTGGTCCCTCAAAATTGTTCCTCTTTAGAGTTTTTGACAGGAATGGGTATCCCAAAACTACAATATTTGGTTTTGTCAATTGTAATTCAATTAAGACTATTAATGTATTCAAGTAAAAAATGACCTGCTAATGCTCCCATAATGCAACACGATAACGTCATCAGTACATGGGTCTATTGAACAAGAAAGGACTAAGAAGAAAATATTTGTTTACCGTAACCCGACCGACCATAAAAACCTAGATCCCCCCCCCAAAAAAAAAAATTTGATTTACCATCAATTGTCATTTTACTCTAATATTTTTACCCCAATAGTTTAAAGAACTATCAGGGATGCCCTTACTCTATTAATTTAATTTTGACTTTCGGAAAAGGAACTACAATTACAAGTGAAAATAAAAACAAATTCCTATTTTTTTGTCCCTACATGTACCTACCGACACTATTTTCCCCAAAGTTTGTCAATACATTTGTATGTAGTAAAATGTGTTGAATCAACTTTTTTTCTGTCCTTTTCATTTTGCAGATGAGGGAACAGAATTGAACCAGCAAGTTCCAGTCCAAGATGTAGGAGATGTAGGAGAGCAACCAAGAAAATGCACACTTTGATCAGATGTCAGGAGAGAATAGAGGAAACGCCACAAGTTCCTGAAGGAATGTTTATTCTGCCATACAAATAAGTACAAGCGGGACAGAATAACGGGTAATTACAGGGTGGTTTTAAAAAAAAGTTAACCCAAGTTTAAGGTGATTGTTCACCCACTTACTGTTGATTTTTAGAACCCTGAGTTTAAATTCTTACCTACATGTAGGTACTTGTTGCGCAGATTTATCTTTTGCTTGATGCATGTTGAAACACATTTTTAAAAAAAGATTGAAAGAATATCTTGTCAAGTCATACAATGTATCAGGCTGAAATATCAAAATAGGACCCCGTCTGAATGTGTAATTGTTGCAGGTGTAACATAATTTGAATATTGAGTGCTAGTTTGTGGTCTTTAGAGTGATACTTTTGTGTTGACAAGACATGCTCCAGCTGATTTTGGTCCATGCCTACAGATACTATATAGATGCTCTATTTCCATCCTAATCACAGACGTCCGTTTCAGACATTTACTTTTGAAATTAATATGTTTCTTTCTCATATTTTTCTTTTCGCAATTGATTAGTTAATTGTTTTCCACTATTTGTATTAAATATTCCCCAATATTAAGGAATAATCCCATGCCAACTTTTTGATTTTGAAAGATGATTTCTAAATTAATTGTGCAACACATACATAAAGTTTAATATATCAAGATTATTTAATTACATGTTTCAGCAAACAAATCAGGTCGGTATGGATCAAAATAAAGCCATAATAATTATGTGTTTCAGTTACAAAAACAATCACAACTACAATGTTCTTTTATTTCAAAAGAGTAATTCTAAATTTACTTAGGGTTGCTATACATGTATCAAATGACTGGTACTAACCAATTTATTATGTTCTTGTATATTCTAGCAGCATTTCTAAATTAATATTCAGCTACAGTACATGTACATTGAATTGGCGTGAAATTACCAGAGGATCTGAGCATGGTTAATTTTTTCTACATACTCTGCTCACTTGAAGTGTATCCATTTTTAAATTTAGATTTCAAGAGCACTTGACATTAGTTTGAAACAGGTTGCATAATTTGTACTTTTTAAAAAGTATAATCATTCCCCTAAAAAGTATAATCATTCCCCTAAAAAGTATAATCAGTCCCCCAAACGCGCTTGGTCCCCCAAACGCGCTTGGTCCCCCAAACGCCCTTGGTCCCCCAAACGCCCTTGGTCCCCCAAACGCCCTTGGTCCCCCAAACGCCCTTGGTCCCCCAAACGCCCTTGGTCCCCCAAACGCGCTTGGTCCCCCAAACGCCCTTGGTCCCCCAAACGCCCTTGGTCCCTCAAAATTGTTCCTCTTTAGAGTTTTTGACAGGAATGGGTATCCCAAAACTACAATATTTGGTTTTGTCAATTGTAATTCAATTAAGACTATTAATGTATTCAAGTAAAAAATGACCTGCTAATGCTCCCATAATGCAACACGATAACGTCATCAGTACATGGGTCTATTGAACAAGAAAGGACTAAGAAGAAAATATTTGTTTACCGTAACCCGACCGACCATAAAAACCTAGATCCCCCCCTCCAAAAAAAAAAATTTGATTTACCATCAATTGTCATTTTACTCTAATATTTTTACCCCAATAGTTTAAAGAACTATCAGGGATGCCCTTACTCTATTAATTTAATTTTGACTTTCGGAAAAGGAACTACAATTACAAGTGAAAATAAAAACAAATTCCTATTTTTTTGTCCCTACATGTACCTACCGACACTATTTTCCCCAAAGTTTGTCAATACATTTGTATGTAGTAAAATGTGTTGAATCAACTTTTTTCTGTCCTTTTCATTTTGCAGATGAGGGAACAGAATTGAACCAGCAAGTTCCAGTCCAAGATGTAGGAGATGTAGGAGAGCAACCAAGAAAATGCACACTTTGATCAGATGTCAGGAGAGAATAGAGGAAACGCCACAAGTTCCTGAAGGAATGTTTATTCTGCCATACAAATAAATACAAGCGGGACAGAATAACGGGTAATTACAGGGTGGTTTTAAAAAAAAGTTAACCCAAGTTTAAGGTGATTGTTCACCCACTTACTGTTGATTTTTAGAACCCTGAGTTTAAATTCTTACCTACATGTAAGTACTTGTTGCGCAGATTTATCTTTTGCTTGATGCATGTTGAAACACATTTTTAAAAAAAGATTGAAAGAATATCTTGTCAAGTCATACAATGTATCAGGCTGAAATATCAAAATAGGACCCCGTCTGAATGTGTAATTGTTGCAGGTGTAACATAATTTGAATATTGAGTGCTAGTTTGTGGTCTTTAGAGTGATACTTTTGTGTTGACAAGACATGCTCCAGCTGATTTTGGTCCATGCCTACAGATACTATATAGATGCTCTATTTCCATCCTAATCACAGACGTCCGTTTCAGACATTTACTTTTGAAATTAATATGTTTCTTTCTCATATTTTTCTTTTCGCAATTGATTAGTTAATTGTTTTCCACTATTTGTATTAAATATTCCCCAATATTAAGGAATAATCCCATGCCAACTTTTTGATTTTGAAAGACGATTTCTAAATTAATTGTGCAACACATACATAAAGTTTAATATATCAAGATTATTTAATTACATGTTTCAGCAAACAAATCAGGTCGGTATGGATCACAATAAAGCCATAATAATTATGTGTTTCAGTTACAAAAACAATCACAACTACAATGTTCTTTTATTTCAAAAGAGTAATTCTAAATTTACTTAGGGTTGCTATACATGTATCAAATGACTGGTACTAACCAATTTATTATGTTCTTGTATATTCTAGCAGCATTTCTAAATTAATATTCAGCTACAGTACATGTACATTGAATTGGCGTGAAATTACCAGAGGATCTGAGCATGGTTAATTTTTTCTACATACTCTGCTCACTTGAAGTGTATCCATTTTTAAATTTAGATTTCAAGAGCACTTGACATTAGTTTGAAACAGGTTGCATAATTTGTACTTTTTAAAAAGTATAATCATTCCCCTAAAAAGTATAATCATTCCCCTAAAAAGTATAATCATTCCCCCTAAAAAGTATAATCATTCCCCTAAAAAGTATAATCATTCCCCTAAAAAGTATAATCAGTCCCCCAAACGCGCTTGGTCCCCCAAACGCGCTTGGTCCCCCAAACGCCCTTGGTCCCCCAAACGCCCTTGGTCCCCCAAACGCCCTTGGTCCCCCAAACGCCCTTGGTCCCCCAAACGCCCTTGGTCCCCCAAACGCCCTTGGTCCCCCAAACGCCCTTGGTCCCCCAAACGCCCTTGGTCCCCCAAACGCCCTTGGTCCCCCAAACGCCCTTGGTCCCCCAAACGCCCTTGGTCCCGCAAACGCCCTTGGTCCCCCAAACGCCCTTGGTCCCCCAAACGACCTTGGTCCCCCAAACGCCCTTGGTCCCGCAAACGCCCTTGGTCCCCCAAACGCCCTTGGTCCCCCAAACGCCCTTGGTCCCCCAAACGCCCTTGGTCCCCCAAACGCCCTTGGTCCCCCAAACGCCCTTGGTCCCCCAAACGCCCTTGGTCCCCCAAACGCGCTTGGTCCCCCAAACGCGCTTGGTCCCCCAAACGCGCTTGGTCCCCCAAACGCCCTTGGTCCCCCAAACGCCCTTGGTCCCCCAAACGCCCTTGGTCCCCCAAACGCCCTTGGTCCCCCAAACGCCCTTGGTCCCCCAAACGCCCTTGGTCCCCCAAACGCCCTTGGTCCCCCAAACGCCCTTGGTCCCCCAAACGCCCTTGGTCCCCCAAACGCGCTTGGTCCCCCAAACGCGCTTGGTCCCCCAAACGCGCTTGGTCCCCCAAACGCGCTTGGTCCCCCAAACGCCCTTGGTCCCCCAAACGCCCTTGGTCCCCCAAACGCCCTTGGTCCCTCAAAATTGTTCCTCTTTAGAGTTTTTGACAGGAATGGGTATCCCAAAACTACAATATTTGGTTTTGTCAATTGTAATTCAATTAAGACTATTAATGTATTCAAGTAAAAAATGACCTGCTAATGCTCCCATAATGCAACACGATAACGTCATCAGTACATGGGTCTATTGAACAAGAAAGGACTAAGAAGAAAATATTTGTTTACCGTAACCCGACCGACCATAAAAACCTAGATCCCCCCCCCCAAAAAAAAAAAATTCATTTACCATCAATTGTCATTTTACTCTAATATTTTTACCCCAATAGTTTAAAGAACTATCAGGGATGCCCTTACTCTATTAATTTAATTTTGACTTTCGGAAAAGGAACTACAATTACAAGTAAAAATAAAAACAAATTCCTATTTTTTTGTCCCTACATGTACCTACCGACCCTATTTTCCCCAAAGTTTGTCAATACATTTGTATGTAGTAAAATGTGTTGAATCAACTTTTTTCTGTCCTTTTCATTTTGCAGATGAGGGAACAGAATTGAACCAGCAAGTTCCAGTCCAAGATGTAGGAGATGTAGGAGAGCAACCAAGAAAATGCACACTTTGATCAGATGTCAGGAGAGAATAGAGGAAACGCCACAAGTTCCTGAAGGAATGTTTATTCTGCCATACAAATAAATACAAGCGGGACAGAATAACGGGTAATTACAGGGTGGTTTTAAAAAAAAGTTAACCCAAGTTTAAGGTGATTGTTCACCCACTTACTGTTGATTTTTAGAACCCTGAGTTTAAATTCTTACCTACATGTAGGTACTTGTTGCGCAGATTTATCTTTTGCTTGATGCATGTTGAAACACATTTTTAAAAAAAGATTGAAAGAATATCTTGTCAAGTCATACAATGTATCAGGCTGAAATATCAAAATAGGACCCCGTTTGAATGTGTAATTATTGCAGGTGTAACATAATTTGAATATTGAGTGCTAGTTTGTGGTCTTTAGAGTGATACTTTTGTGTTGACAAGACATGCTCCAGCTGATTTTGGTCCATGCCTACAGATACTATATAGATGCTCTATTTCCATCCTAATCACAGACGTCCGTTTCAGACATTTACTTTTGAAATTAATATGTTTCTTTCTCATATTTTTCTTTTCGCAATTGATTAGTTAATTGTTTTCCACTATTTGTATTAAATATTCCCCAATATTAAGGAATAATCCCATGCCAACTTTTTGATTTTGAAAGATGATTTCTAAATTAATTGTGCAACACATACATAAAGTTTAATATATCAAGATTATTTAATTACATGTTTCAGCAAACAAATCAGGTCGGTATGGATCACAATAAAGCCATAATAATTATGTGTTTCAGTTACAAAAACAATCACAACTACAATGTTCTTTTATTTCAAAAGAGTAATTCTAAATTTACTTAGGGTTGCTATACATGTATCAAATGACTGGTACTAACCAATTTATTATGTTCTTGTATATTCTAGCAGCATTTCTAAATTAATATTCAGCTACAGTACATGTACATTGAATTGGCGTGAAATTACCAGAGGATCCGAGCATGGTTAATTTTTTCTACATACTCTGCTCACTTGAAGTGTATCCATTTTTAAATTAATTTTAGATTTCAAGAGCACTTGACATTAGTTTGAAACAGGTTGCATAATTTGTACTTTTTAAAAAGTATAATCATTCCCCTAAAAAGTATAATCATTCCCCTAAAAAGTATAATCATTCCCCTAAAAAGTATAATCATTCCCCTAAAAAGTATAATCATTCCCCCTAAAAAGTATAATCATTCCCCTAAAAAGTATAATCATTCCCCTAAAAAGTATAATCAGTCCCCCAAACGCGCTTGGTCCCCCAAACGCGCTTGGTCCCCCAAACGCGCTTGGTCCCCCAAACGCCCTTGGTCCCCCAAACGCCCTTGGTCCCCCAAACGCGCTTGGTCCCCCAAACGCCCTTGGTCCCCCAAACGCCCTTGGTCCCCCAAACGCCCTTGGTCCCCCAAACGCCCTTGGTCCCCCAAACGCGCTTGGTCCCCCAAACGCGCTTGGTCCCCCAAACGCGCTTGGTCCCCCAAACGCGCTTGGTCCCCCAAACGCCCTTGGTCCCCCAAACGCCCTTGGTCCCCCAAACGCGCTTGGTCCCCCAAACGCGCTTGGTCCCCCAAACGCCCTTGGTCCCCCAAACGCCCTTGGTCCCCCAAACGCGCTTGGTCCCCCAAACGCGCTTGGTCCCCCAAACGCCCTTGGTCCCCCAAACGCCCTTGGTCCCCCAAACGCCCTTGGTCCCCCAAACGCCCTTGGTCCCCCAAACGCCCTTGGTCCCCCAAACGCCCTTGGTCCCCCAAACGCCCTTGGTCCCCCAAACGCCCTTGGTCCCCCAAACGCGCTTGGTCCCCCAAACGCCCTTGGTCCCCCAAACGCCCTTGGTCCCCCAAACGCGCTTGGTCCCCCAAACGCGCTTGGTCCCCCAAAGCGCTTGTCCCCCAAACGCGCTTGGTCCCCCAAACGCGCTTGGTCCCCCAAACGCCCTTGGTCCCCCAAACGCCCTTGGTCCCCCAAACGCCCTTGGTCCCCCAAACGCCCTTGGTCCCCCAAACGCGCTTGGTCCCCCAAACGCCCTTGGTCCCCCAAAGGCACTTGGTCCCCCAAACGCCCTTGGTACCCCAAACGCCCTTGGTCCCCCAAACGCCCTTGGTCCCCCAAACGCCCTTGGTCCCCCAAACGCGCTTGGTCCCCCAAACGCCCTTTGTCCCCCAAACGCCCTTTGTCCCCCAAACGCCCTTGGTCCACCAAACGCGCTTGGTCCCCCAAACGCGCTTGGTCCCCGAAACGCCCTTGGTCCCCCAAACGCGCTTGGTCCCCCAAACGCCCTTGGTCCCCCAAACGCGCTTGGTCCCCCAAACGCCCTTGGTCCCCCAAACGCGCTTGGTCCCCCAAACGCGCTTGGTCCCCCAAACGCGCTTGGTCCCCCAAACGCGCTTGGTCCCCCAAACGCGCTTGGTCCCCCAAACGCGCTTGGTCCCCCAAACGCGCTTGGTCGCCCAAACGCGCTTGGTCCCCCAAACGCCCTTGGTCCCCCAAACGCCCTTGGTCCCCCAAACGCGCTTGGTCCCCCAAACGCGCTTGGTCCCCCAAACGCCCTTGGTCCCCCAAACGCCCTTGGTCCCCCAAACGCGCTTGGTCCCCCAAACGCGCTTGGTCCCCCAAACGCCCTTGGTCCCCCAAACGCCCTTGGTCCCCCAAACGCCCTTGGTCCCCCAAACGCCCTTGGTCCCCCAAACGCCCTTGGTCCCCCAAACGCCCTTGGTCCCCCAAACGCCCTTGGTCCCCCAAACGCCCTTGGTCCCCCAAACGCCCTTGGTCCCCCAAACGCCCTTGGTCCCCCAAACGCCCTTGGTCCCCCAAACGCGCTTGGTCCCCCAAACGCCCTTGGTCCCCCAAACGCCCTTGGTCCCCCAAACGCGCTTGGTCCCCCAAACGCGCTTGGTCCCCCAAACGCGCTTGGTCCCCCAAACGCGCTTGGTCCCCCAAACGCGCTTGGTCCCCCAAACGCGCTTGGTCCCCCAAACGCCCTTGATCCCCCAAACGCCCTTGGTCCCCCAAACGCCCTTGGTCCCCCAAACGCCCTTGGTCCCCCAAACGTGCTTGGTCCCCCAAACGCCCTTGGTCCCCCAAACGCCCTTGGTCCCCCAAACGCCCTTGGTACCCCAAACGCCCTTGGTCCCCCAAACGCCCTTGGTCCCCCAAACGCCCTTGGTCCCCCAAACGCGCTTGGTCCCCCAAACGCCCTTTGTCCCCCAAACGCCCTTTGTCCCCCAAACGCCCTTGGTCCCCCAAACGCGCTTGGTCCCCCCAACGCGCTTGGTCCCCCAAACGCCCTTGGTCCCCCAAACGCGCTTGGTCCCCCAAACGCCCTTGGTCCCCCAAACGCGCTTGGTCCCCCAAACGCGCTTGGTCCCCCAAACGCGCTTGGTCCCCCAAACGCGCTTGGTCCCCCAAACGCGCTTGGTCCCCCAAACGCCCTTGGTCCCCCAAACGCGCTTGGTCCCCCAAACGCGCTTGGTCCCCCAAACGCGCTTGGTCCCCCAAACGCGCTTGGTCCCCCAAACGCGCTTGGTCCCCCAAACGCGCTTGGTCCCCCAAAAGCGCTTGGTCCCCCAAACGCGCTTGTTCCCCTAAACGCGCTTGTTCCCCCAAACGCGCTTGGTCCCCCAAACGCGCTTGGTCCCCCAAACGCCCTTGGTCCCCCAAACGCCCTTGGTCCCCCAAACGCCCTTGGTCCCCCAAACGCCCTTGGTCCCCCAAACGCCCTTGGTCCCCCAAACGCCCTTGGTCCCCCAAACGCCCTTGGTCCCCCAAACGCGCTTCGTCCCCCAAACGCCCTTGGTCCCCCAAACGCCCTTGGTCCCCCAAACGCGCTTGGTCCCCCAAACGCGCTTGGTCCCCCAAACGCGCTTGGTCCCCCAAACGCGCTTGGTCCCCCAAACGCGCTTGGTCTCCCAAACGCGCTTGGTCCCCCAAACGCCCTTGGTCCCCCAAACGCCCATGGTCCCCCAAACGCCCTTGGTCCCCCAAACGCGCTTCGTCCCCCAAACGCCCTTGGTCCCCCAAACGCCCTTGGTCCCCCAAACGCGCTTGGTCCCCCAAACGCGCTTGGTCCCCCAAACGCGCTTGGTCCCCCAAACGCGCTTGGTCCCCCAAACGCGCTTGGTCCTCCAAACGCCCTTGGTCCCCCAAACGCCCTTGGTCCCCCAAACGCCCTTGGTCCCCCAAACGCCCTTGGTCCCCCAAACGCCCTTGGTCCCCCAAGTGATACTTTTGTGTTGACAAGACATGCTCCAGCTGATTTTGGTCCATGCCTACAGATACTATATAGATGCTCTATTTCCATCCTAATCACAGACGTCCGTTTCAGACATTTACTTTTGAAATTAATATGTTTCTTTCTCATATTTTTCTTTTCGCAATTGATTAGTTAATTGTTTTCCACTATTTGTATTAAATATTCCCCAATATTAAGGAATAATCCCATGCCAACTTTTTGATTTTGAAAGATGATTTCTAAATTAATTGTGCAACACATACATAAAGTTTAATATATCAAGATTATTTAATTACATGTTTCAGCAAACAAATCAGGTCGGTATGGATCACAATAAAGCCATAATAATTATGTGTTTCAGTTACAAAAACAATCACAACTACAATGTTCTTTTATTTCAAAAGAGTAATTCTAAATTTACTTAGGGTTGCTATACATGTATCAAATGACTGGTACTAACCAATTTATTATGTTCTTGTATATTCTAGCAGCATTTCTAAATTAATATTCAGCTACAGTACATGTACATTGAATTGGCGTGAAATTACCAGAGGATCTGAGCATGGTTAATTTTTTCTACATACTCTGCTCACTTGAAGTGTATCCATTTTTAAATTTAGATTTCAAGAGCACTTGACATTAGTTTGAAACAGGTTGCATAATTTGTACTTTTTAAAAAGTATAATCATTCCCCTAAAAAGTATAATCATTCCCCTAAAAAGTATAATCAGTCCCCCAAACGCGCTTGGTCCCCCAAACGCGCTTGGTCCCCCAAACGCCCTTGGTCCCCCAAACGCCCTTGGTCCCCCAAACGCCATTGGTCCCCCAAACGCCCTTGGTCCCCCAAACGCCCTTGGTCCCTCAAAATTGTTCCTCTTTAGAGTTTTTGACAGGAATGGGTATCCCAAAACTACAATATTTGGTTTTGTCAATTGTAATTCAATTCAGACTATTAATGTATTCAAGTAAAAAATGACCTGCTAATGCTCCCATAATGCAACACGATAACGTCATCAGTACATGGGTCTATTGAACAAGAAAGGACTAAGAAGAAAATATTTGTCTACCGTAACCCGACCGACCATAAAAACCTAGATCCCCCCCCCCCAAAAAAAAATTCATTTACCATCAATTGTCATTTTACTCTAATATTTTTACCCCAATAGTTTAAAGAACTATCAGGGATGTCCTTACTCTATTAATTTAATTTTGACTTTCGGAAAAGGAACTACAATTACAAGTGAAAATAAAAACAAATTCCTATTTTTTTGTCCCTACATGTACCTACCGACCCTATTTTCCCCAAAGTTTGTCAATACATTTGTATGTAGTAAAATGTGTTGAATCAACTTTTTTCTGTCCTTTTCATTTTGCAGATGAGGGAACAGAATTGAACCAGCAAGTTCCAGTCCAAGATGTAGGAGATGTAGGAGAGCAACCAAGAAAATGCACACTTTGATCAGATGTCAGGAGAGAATAGAGGAAACGCCACAAGTTCCTGAAGGAATGTTTATTCTGCCATACAAATAAATACAAGCGGGACAGAATAACGAGTAATTACAGGGTGGTTTTAAAAAAAAGTTAACCCAAGTTTAAGGTAATTGTTCACCCACTTACTGTTGATTTTTAGAACCCTGAGTTTAAATTCTTACCTACATGTAGGTACTTGTTGCGCAGATTTATCTTTTGCTTGATGCATGTTGAAACACATTTTTAAAAAAAGATTGAAAGAATATCTTGTCAAGTCATACAATGTATCAGGCTGAAATATCAAAATAGGACCCCGTTTGAATGTGTAATTATTGCAGGTGTAACATAATTTGAATATTGAGTGCTAGTTTGTGGTCTTTAGAGTGATACTTTTGTGTTGACAAGACATGCTCCAGCTGATTTTGGTCCATGCCTACAGATACTATATAGATGCTCTATTTCAATCCTAATCACAGACGTCCGTTTCAGACATTTACTTTTGAAATTAATATGTTTCTTTCTCATATTTTTCTTTTCGCAATTGATTAGTTAATTGTTTTCCACTATTTGTATTAAATATTCCCCAATATTAAGGAATAATCCCATGCCAACTTTTTGATTTTGAAAGATGATTTCTAAATTAATTGTGCAACACATACATAAAGTTTAATATATCAAGATTATTTAATTACATGTTTCAGCAAACAAATCAGGTCGGTATGGATCACAATAAAGCCATAATAATTATGTGTTTCAGTTACAAAAACAATCACAACTACAATGTTCTTTTATTTCAAAAGAGTAATTCTAAATTTACTTAGGGTTGCTATACATGTATCAAATGACTGGTACTAACCAATTTATTATGTTCTTGTATATTCTAGCAGCATTTCTAAATTAATATTCAGCTACAGTACATGTACATTGAATTGGCGTGAAATTACCAGAGGATCTGAGCATGGTTAATTTTTTCTACATACTCTGCTCACTTGAAGTGTATCCATTTTTAAATTTAGATTTCAAGAGCACTTGACATTAGTTTGAAACAGGTTGCATAATTTGTACTTTTTAAAAAGTATAATCATTCCCCTAAAAAGTATAATCATTCCCCTAAAAAGTATAATCATTCCCCCTAAAAAGTATAATCATTCCCCTAAAAAGTATAATCATTCCCCTAAAAAGTATAATCAGTCCCCCAAACGCGCTTGGTCCCCCAAACGCGCTTGGTCCCCCAAACGCCCTTGGTCCCCCAAACGCCCTTGGTCCCCCAAACGCCCTTGGTCCCCCAAACGCCCTTGGTCCCCCAAACGCCCTTGGTCCCCCAAACGCCCTTGGTCCCCCAAACGCCCTTGGTCCCCCAAACGCCCTTGGTCCCCCAAACGCCCTTGGTCCCCCAAACGCCCTTGGTCCCCCAAACGCCCTTGGTCCCGCAAACGCCCTTGGTCCCCCAAACGCCCTTGGTCCCCCAAACGACCTTGGTCCCCCAAACGCCCTTGGTCCCGCAAACGCCCTTGGTCCCCCAAACGCCCTTGGTCCCCCAAACGCCCTTGGTCCCCCAAACGCCCTTGGTCCCTCAAAATTGTTCCTCTTTAGAGTTTTTGACAGGAATGGGTATCCCAAAACTACAATATTTGGTTTTGTCAATTGTAATTCAATTAAGACTATTAATGTATTCAAGTAAAAAATGACCTGCTAATGCTCCCATAATGCAACACGATAACGTCATCAGTACATGGGTCTATTGAACAAGAAAGGACTAAGAAGAAAATATTTGTTTACCGTAACCCGACCGACCATAAAAACCTAGATCCCCCCCCAAAAAAAAAAAATTTGATTTACCATCAATTGTCATTTTACTCTAATATTTTTACCCCAATAGTTTAAAGAACTATCAGGGATGCCCTTACTCTATTAATTTAATTTTGACTTTCGGAAAAGGAACTACAATTACAAGTGAAAATAAAAACAAATTCCTATTTTTTTGTCCCTACATGTACCTACCGACACTATTTTCCCCAAAGTTTGTCAATACATTTGTATGTAGTAAAATGTGTTGAATCAACTTTTTTCTGTCCTTTTCATTTTGCAGATGAGGGAACAGAATTGAACCAGCAAGTTCCAGTCCAAGATGTAGGAGATGTAGGAGAGCAACCAAGAAAATGCACACTTTGATCAGATGTCAGGAGAGAATAGAGGAAACGCCACAAGTTCCTGAAGGAATGTTTATTCTGCCATACAAATAAATACAAGCGGGACAGAATAACGGGTAATTACAGGGTGGTTTTAAAAAAAAGTTAACCCAAGTTTAAGGTGATTGTTCACCCACTTACTGTTGATTTTTAGAACCCTGAGTTTAAATTCTTACCTACATGTAGGTACTTGTTGCGCAGATTTATCTTTTGCTTGATGCATGTTGAAACACATTTTTTAAAAAAGATTGAAAGAATATCTTGTCAAGTCATACAATGTATCAGGCTGAAATATCAAAATAGGACCCCGTCTGAATGTGTAATTGT
The DNA here is from genome assembly GCA_037893225.1 of Hippasteria phrygiana. Lineage (NCBI taxonomy): Eukaryota > Metazoa > Echinodermata > Asteroidea > Valvatida > Goniasteridae > Hippasteria > Hippasteria phrygiana. The sequence goes on from JAZGUH010000354.1 coordinate 395,695, forward strand.
TGCAGGTGTAACATAATTTGAATATTGAGTGCTAGTTTGTGGTCTTTAGAGTGATACTTTTGTGTTGACAAGACATGCTCCAGCTGATTTTGGTCCATGCCTACAGATACTATATAGATGCTCTATTTCCATCCTAATCACAGACGTCCGTTTCAGACATTTACTTTTGAAATTAATATGTTTCTTTCTCATATTTTTCTTTTCGCAATTGATTAGTTAATTGTTTTCCACTATTTGTATTAAATATTCCCCAATATTAAGGAATAATCCCATGCCAACTTTTTGATTTTGAAAGATGATTTCTAAATTAATTGTGCAACACATACATAAAGTTTAATATATCAAGATTATTTAATTACATGTTACAGCAAACAAATCAGGTCGGTATGGATCACAATAAAGCCATAATAATTATGTGTTTCAGTTACAAAAACAATCACAACTACAATGTTCTTTTATTTCAAAAGAGTAATTCTAAATTTACTTAGGGTTGCTATACATGTATCAAATGACTGGTACTAACCAATTTATTATGTTCTTGTATATTCTAGCAGCATTTCTAAATTAATATTCAGCTACAGTACATGTACATTGAATTGGCGTGAAATTACCAGAGGATCTGAGCATGGTTAATTTTTTCTACATACTCTGCTCACTTGAAGTGTATCCATTTTTAAATTTAGATTTCAAGAGCACTTGACATTAGTTTGAAACAGGTTGCATAATTTGTACTTTTTAAAAAGTATAATCATTCCCCTAAAAAGTATAATCATTCCCCTAAAAAGTATAATCATTCCCCCTAAAAAGTATAATCATTCCCCTAAAAAGTATAATCATTCCCCTAAAAAGTATAATCAGTCCCCCAAACGCGCTTGGTCCCCCAAACGCGCTTGGTCCCCCAAACGCCCTTGGTCCCCCAAACGCCCTTGGTCCCCCAAACGCCCTTGGTCCCCCAAACGCCCTTGGTCCCCCAAACGCCCTTGGTCCCCCAAACGCCCTTGGTCCCCCAAACGCCCTTGGTCCCCCAAACGCCCTTGGTCCCCCAAACGCCCTTGGTCCCCCAAACGCCCTTGGTCCCCCAAACGCCCTTGGTCCCGCAAACGCCCTTGGTCCCCCAAACGCCCTTGGTCCCCCAAACGACCTTCGTCCCCCAAACGCCCTTGGTCCCGCAAACGCCCTTGGTCCCCCAAACGCCCTTGGTCCCCCAAACGCCCTTGGTCCCCCAAACGCCCTTGGTCCCCCAAACGCCCTTGGTCCCCCAAACGCCCTTGGTCCCCCAAACGCCCTTGGTCCCCCAAACGCGCTTGGTCCCCCAAACGCGCTTGGTCCCCCAAACGCGCTTGGTCCCCCAAACGCGCTTGGTCCCCCAAACGCCCTTGGTCCCCCAAACGCCCTTGGTCCACCAAACGCCCTTGGTCCCCCAAACGCCCTTGGTCCCCCAAACGCCCTTGGTCCCCCAAACGCCCTTGGTCCCCCAAACGCGCTTGGTCCCCCAAACGCGCTTGGTCCCCCAAACGCGCTTGGTCCCCCAAACGCGCTTGGTCCCCCAAACGCCCTTGGTCCCCCAAACGCCCTTGGTCCCCCAAACGCCCTTGGTCCCTCAAAATTGTTCCTCTTTAGAGTTTTTGAGCGGAATGGGTATCCCAAAACTACAATATTTGGTTTTGTCAATTGTAATTCAATTAAGACTATTAATGTATTCAAGTAAAAAATGACCTGCTAATGCTCCCATAATGCAACACGATAACGTCATCAGTACATGGGTCTATTGAACAAGAAAGGACTAAGAAGAAAATATTTGTTTACCGTAACCCGACCGACCATAAAAACCTAGATCCCCCCCCCCCAAAAAAAAAATTCATTTTCCATCAATTGTCATTTTACTCTAATATTTTTACCCCAATAGTTTAAAGAACTATCAGGGATGCCCTTACTCTATTAATTTAATTTTGACTTTCGGAAAAGGAACTACAATTACAAGTGAAAATAAAAACAAATTCCTATTTTTTTGTCCCTACATGTACCTACCGACCCTATTTTCCCCAAAGTTTGTCAATACATTTGTATGTAGTAAAATGTGTTGAATCAACTTTTTTCTGTCCTTTTCATTTTGCAGATGAGGGAACAGAATTGAACCAGCAAGTTCCAGTCCAAGATGTAGGAGATGTAGGAGAGCAACCAAGAAAATGCACACTTTGATCAGATGTCAGGAGAGAATAGAGGAAACGCCACAAGTTCCTGAAGGAATGTTTATTCTGCCATACAAATAAATACAAGCGGGACAGAATAACGGGTAATTACAGGGTGGTTTTAAAAAAAAGTTAACCCAAGTTTAAGGTGATTGTTCACCCACTTACTGTTGATTTTTAGAACCCTGAGTTTAAATTCTTACCTACATGTAGGTACTTGTTGCGCAGATTTATCTTTTGCTTGATGCATGTTGAAACACATTTTTAAAAAAAGATTGAAAGAATATCTTGTCAAGTCATACAATGTATCAGGCTGAAATATCAAAATAGGACCCCGTCTGAATGTGTAATTGTTGCAGGTGTAACATAATTTGAATATTGAGTGCTAGTTTGTGGTCTTTAGAGTGATACTTTTGTGTTGACAAGACATGCTCCAGCTGATTTTGGTCCATGCCTACAGATACTATATAGATGCTCTATTTCCATCCTAATCACAGACGTCCGTTTCAGACATTTACTTTTGAAATTAATATGTTTCTTTCTCATATTTTTCTTTTCGCAATTGATTAGTTAATTGTTTTCCACTATTTGTATTAAATATTCCCCAATATTAAGGAATAATCCCATGCCAACTTTTTGATTTTGAAAGATGATTTCTAAATTAATTGTGCAACACATACATAAAGTTTAATATATCAAGATTATTTAATTACATGTTTCAGCAAACAAATCAGGTCGGTATGGATCACAATAAAGCCATAATAATTATGTGTTTCAGTTACAAAAACAATCACAACTACAATGTTCTTTTATTTCAAAAGAGTAATTCTAAATTTACTTAGGGTTGCTATACATGTATCAAATGACTGGTACTAACCAATTTATTATGTTCTTGTATATTCTAGCAGCATTTCTAAATTAATATTCAGCTACAGTACATGTACATTGAATTGGCGTGAAATTACCAGAGGATCTGAGCATGGTTAATTTTTTCTACATACTCTGCTCACTTGAAGTGTATCCATTTTTAAATTTAGATTTCAAGAGCACTTGACATTAGTTTGAAACAGGTTGCATAATTTGTACTTTTTAAAAAGTATAATCATTCCCCTAAAAAGTATAATCATTCCCCTAAAAAGTATAATCATTCCCCCTAAAAAGTATAATCATTCCCCTAAAAAGTATAATCATTCCCCTAAAAAGTATAATCAGTCCCCCAAACGCGCTTGGTCCCCCAAACGCGCTTGGTCCCCCAAACGCCCTTGGTCCGCCAAACGCCCTTGGTCCCCCAAACGCCCTTGGTCCCCCAAACGCCCTTGGTCCCCCAAACGCCCTTGGTCCCCCAAACGCCCTTGGTCCCCCAAACGCCCTTGGTCCCCCAAACGCCCTTGGTCCCCCAAACGCCCTTGGTCCCCCAAACGCCCTTGGTCCCCCAAACGCCCTTGGTCCCGCAAACGCCCTTGGTCCCCCAAACGCCCTTGGTCCCCCAAACGACCTTGGTCCCCCAAACGCCCTTGGTCCCGCAAACGCCCTTGGTCCCCCAAACGCCCTTGGTCCCCCAAACGCCCTTGGTCCCCCAAACGCCCTTGGTCCCCCAAACGCCCTTGGTCCCCCAAACGCCCTTGGTCCCCCAAACGCCCTTGGTCCCCCAAACGCCCTTGGTCCCCCAAACGCGCTTGGTCCCCCAAACGCGCTTGGTCCCCCAAACGCGCTTGGTCCCCCAAACGCCCTTGGTCCCCCAAACGCCCTTGGTCCCCCAAACGCCCTTGGTCCCCCAAACGCCCTTGGTCCCCCAAACGCCCTTGGTCCCCCAAACGCCCTTGGTCCCCCAAACGCCCTTGGTCCCCCAAACGCCCTTGGTCCCCCAAACGCGCTTGGTCCCCCAAACGCGCTTGGTCCCCCAAACGCGCTTGGTCCCCCAAACGCGCTTGGTCCCCCAAACGCCCTTGGTCCCCCAAACGCCCTTGGTCCCCCAAACGCCCTTGGTCCCTCAAAATTGTTCCTCTTTAGAGTTTTTGACAGGAATGGGTATCCCAAAACTACAATATTTGGTTTTGTCAATTGTAATTCAATTAAGACTATTAATGTATTCAAGTAAAAAATGACCTGCTAATGCTCCCATAATGCAACACGATAACGTCATCAGTACATGGGTCTATTGAACAAGAAAGGACTAAGAAGAAAATATTTGTTTACCGTAACCCGACCGACCATAAAAACCTAGATCCCCCCCCCCCAAAAAAAATTCATTTACCATCAATTGTCATTTTACTCTAATATTTTTACCCCAATAGTTTAAAGAACTATCAGGGATGCCCTTACTCTATTAATTTAATTTTGACTTTCGGAAAAGGAACTACAATTACAAGTAAAAATAAAAACAAATTCCTATTTTTTTGTCCCTACATGTACCTACCGACCCTATTTTCCCCAAAGTTTGTCAATACATTTGTATGTAGTAAAATGTGTTGAATCAACTTTTTTCTGTCCTTTTCATTTTGCAGATGAGGGAACAGAATTGAACCAGCAAGTTCCAGTCCAAGATGTAGGAGATGTAGGAGAGCAACCAAGAAAATGCACACTTTGATCAGATGTCAGGAGAGAATAGAGGAAACGCCACAAGTTCCTGAAGGAATGTTTATTCTGCCATACAAATAAATACAAGCGGGACAGAATAACGGGTAATTACAGGGTGGTTTTTAAAAAAAGTTAACCCAAGTTTAAGGTGATTGTTCACCCACTTACTGTTGATTTTTAGAACCCTGAGTTTAAATTCTTACCTACATGTAGGTACTTGTTGCGCAGATTTATCTTTTGCTTGATGCATGTTGAAACACATTTTTAAAAAAAGATTGAAAGAATATCTTGTCAAGTCATACAATGTATCAGGCTGAAATATCAAAATAGGACCCCGTTTGAATGTGTAATTATTGCAGGTGTAACATAATTTGAATATTGAGTGCTAGTTTGTGGTCTTTAGAGTGATACTTTTGTGTTGACAAGACATGCTCCAGCTGATTTTGGTCCATGCCTACAGATACTATATAGATGCTCTATTTCCATCCTAATCACAGACGTCCGTTTCAGACATTTACTTTTGAAATTAATATGTTTCTTTCTCATATTTTTCTTTTCGCAATTGATTAGTTAATTGTTTTCCACTATTTGTATTAAATATTCCCCAATATTAAGGAATAATCCCATGCCAACTTTTTGATTTTGAAAGATGATTTCTAAATTAATTGTGCAACACATACATAAAGTTTAATATATCAAGATTATTTAATTACATGTTTCAGCAAACAAATCAGGTCGGTATGGATCACAATAAAGCCATAATAATTATGTGTTTCAGTTACAAAAACAATCACAACTACAATGTTCTTTTATTTCAAAAGAGTAATTCTAAATTTACTTAGGGTTGCTATACATGTATCAAATGACTGGTACTAACCAATTTATTATGTTCTTGTATATTCTAGCAGCATTTCTAAATTAATATTCAGCTACAGTACATGTACATTGAATTGGCGTGAAATTACCAGAGGATCTGAGCATGGTTAATTTTTTCTACATACTCTGCTCACTTGAAGTGTATCCATTTTTAAATTTAGATTTCAAGAGCACTTGACATTAGTTTGAAACAGGTTGCATAATTTGTACTTTTTAAAAAGTATAATCATTCCCCTAAAAAGTATAATCATTCCCCTAAAAAGTATAATCATTCCCCCTAAAAAGTATAATCATTCCCCTAAAAAGTATAATCATTCCCCTAAAAAGTATAATCAGTCCCCCAAACGCGCTTGGTCCCCCAAACGCGCTTGGTCCCCCAAACGCCCTTGGTCCGCCAAACGCCCTTGGTCCCCCAAACGCCCTTGGTCCCCCAAACGCCCTTGGTCCCCCAAACGCCCTTGGTCCCCCAAACGCCCTTGGTCCCCCAAACGCCCTTGGTCCCCCAAACGCCCTTGGTCCCCCAAACGCCCTTGGTCCCCCAAACGCCCTTGGTCCCCCAAACGCCCTTGGTCCCGCAAACGCCCTTGGTCCCCCAAACGCCCTTGGTCCCCCAAACGACCTTGGTCCCCCAAACGCCCTTGGTCCCGCAAACGCCCTTGGTCCCCCAAACGCCCTTGGTCCCCCAAACGCCCTTGGTCCCCCAAACGCCCTTGGTCCCCCAAACGCCCTTGGTCCCCCAAACGCCCTTGGTCCCCCAAACGCCCTTGGTCCCCCAAACGCCCTTGGTCCCCCAAACGCGCTTGGTCCCCCAAACGCGCTTGGTCCCCCAAACGCGCTTGGTCCCACAAACGCCCTTGGTCCCCCAAACGCCCTTGGTCCCCCAAACGCCCTTGGTCCCCCAAACGCCCTTGGTCCCCCAAACGCCCTTGGTCCCCCAAACGCCCTTGGTCCCCCAAACGCCCTTGGTCCCCCAAACGCCCTTGGTCCCCCAAACGCGCTTGGTCCCCCAAACGCGCTTGGTCCCCCAAACGCGCTTGGTCCCCCAAACGCGCTTGGTCCCCCAAACGCCCTTGGTCCCCCAAACGCCCTTGGTCCCCCAAACGCCCTTGGTCCCTCAAAATTGTTCCTCTTTAGAGTTTTTGACAGGAATGGGTATCCCAAAACTACAATATTTGGTTTTGTCAATTGTAATTCAATTAAGACTATTAATGTATTCAAGTAAAAAATGACCTGCTAATGCTCCCATAATGCAACACGATAACGTCATCAGTACATGGGTCTATTGAACAAGAAAGGACTAAGAAGAAAATATTTGTTTACCGTAACCCGACCGACCATAAAAACCTAGATCCCCCCCCCAAAAAAAAAAATTCATTTACCATCAATTGTCATTTTACTCTAATATTTTTACCCCAATAGTTTAAAGAACTATCAGGGATGCCCTTACTCTATTAATTTAATTTTGACTTTCGGAAAAGGAACTACAATTACAAGTAAAAATAAAAACAAATTCCTATTTTTTTGTCCCTACATGTACCTACCGACCCTATTTTCCCCAAAGTTTGTCAATACATTTGTATGTAGTAAAATGTGTTGAATCAACTTTTTTCTGTCCTTTTCATTTTGCAGATGAGGGAACAGAATTGAACCAGCAAGTTCCAGTCCAAGATGTAGGAGATGTAGGAGAGCAACCAAGAAAATGCACACTTTGATCAGATGTCAGGAGAGAATAGAGGAAACGCCACAAGTTCCTGAAGGAATGTTTATTCTGCCATACAAATAAATACAAGCGGGACAGAATAACGGGTAATTACAGGGTGGTTTTTAAAAAAAGTTAACCCAAGTTTAAGGTGATTGTTCACCCACTTACTGTTGATTTTTAGAACCCTGAGTTTAAATTCTTACCTACATGTAGGTACTTGTTGCGCAGATTTATCTTTTGCTTGATGCATGTTGAAACACATTTTTAAAAAAAGATTGAAAGAATATCTTGTCAAGTCATACAATGTATCAGGCTGAAATATCAAAATAGGACCCCGTTTGAATGTGTAATTATTGCAGGTGTAACATAATTTGAATATTGAGTGCTAGTTTGTGGTCTTTAGAGTGATACTTTTGTGTTGACAAGACATGCTCCAGCTGATTTTGGTCCATGCCTACAGATACTATATAGATGCTCTATTTCCATCCTAATCACAGACGTCCGTTTCAGACATTTACTTTTGAAATTAATATGTTTCTTTCTCATATTTTTCTTTTCGCAATTGATTAGTTAATTGTTTTCCACTATTTGTATTAAATATTCCCCAATATTAAGGAATAATCCCATGCCAACTTTTTGATTTTGAAAGATGATTTCTAAATTAATTGTGCAACACATACATAAAGTTTAATATATCAAGATTATTTAATTACATGTTTCAGCAAACAAATCAGGTCGGTATGGATCACAATAAAGCCATAATAATTATGTGTTTCAGTTACAAAAACAATCACAACTACAATGTTCTTTTATTTCAAAAGAGTAATTCTAAATTTACTTAGGGTTGCTATACATGTATCAAATGACTGGTACTAACCAATTTATTATGTTCTTGTATATTCTAGCAGCATTTCTAAATTAATATTCAGCTACAGTACATGTACATTGAATTGGCGTGAAATTACCAGAGGATCTGAGCATGGTTAATTTTTTCTACATACTCTGCTCACTTGAAGTGTATCCATTTTTAAATTTAGATTTCAAGAGCACTTGACATTAGTTTGAAACAGGTTGCATAATTTGTACTTTTTAAAAAGTATAATCATTCCCCTAAAAAGTATAATCATTCCCCTAAAAAGTATAATCATTCCCCCTAAAAAGTATAATCATTCCCCTAAAAAGTATAATCATTCCCCTAAAAAGTATAATCAGTCCCCCAAACGCGCTTGGTCCCCCAAACGCGCTTGGTCCCCCAAACGCCCTTGGTCCCCCAAACGCGCTTGGTCCCCCAAACGCGCTTGGTCCCCCAAACGCCCTTGGTCCCCCAAACGCCCTTGGTCCCCCAAACGCCCTTGGTCCCCCAAACGCCCTTGGTCCCCCAAACGCCCTTGGTCCCCCAAACGCCCTTGGTCCCCCAAACGCCCTTGGTCCCCCAAACGCCCTTGGTCCCCCAAACGCGCTTGGTCCCCCAAACGCCCTTGGTCCCCCAAACGCCCTTGGTCCCCCAAACGCGCTTGGTCCCCCAAACGCGCTTGGTCCCCCAAAGCGCTTGTCCCCCAAACGCGCTTGGTCCCCCAAACGCGCTTGGTCCCCCAAACGCCCTTGGTCCCCCAAACGCCCTTGGTCCCCCAAACGCCCTTGGTCCCCCAAACGCCCTTGGTCCCCCAAACGCGCTTGGTCCCCCAAACGCCCTTGGTCCCCCAAACGCACTTGGTCCCCCAAACGCCCTTGGTACCCCAAACGCCCTTGGTCCCCCAAACGCCCTTGGTCCCCCAAACGCCCTTGGTCCCCCAAACGCGCTTGGTCCCCCAAACGCCCTTTGTCCCCCAAACGCCCTTTGTCCCCCAAACGCCCTTGGTCCCCCAAACGCGCTTGGTCCCCCAAACGCGCTTGGTCCCCGAAACGCCCTTGGTCCCCCAAACGCGCTTGGTCCCCCAAACGCCCTTGGTCCCCCAAACGCGCTTGGTCCCCCAAACGCCCTTGGTCCCCCAAACGCGCTTGGTCCCCCAAACGCGCTTGGTCCCCCAAACGCGCTTGGTCCCCCAAACGAGCTTGTTCCCCCAAACGCGCTTGGTCCCCCAAACGCGCTTGGTCCCCCAAACGCGCTTGGTCCCCCAAACGCGCTTGGTCGCCCAAACGCGCTTGGTCCCCCAAACGCCCTTGGTCCCCCAAACGCCCTTGGTCCCCCAAACGCGCTTGGTCCCCCAAACGCGCTTGGTCCCCCAAACGCCCTTGGTCCCCCAAACGCCCTTGGTCCCCCAAACGCGCTTGGTCCCCCAAACGCGCTTGGTCCCCCAAACGCCCTTGGTCCCCCAAACGCCCTTGGTCCCCCAAACGCCCTTGGTCCCCCAAACGCCCTTGGTCCCCCAAACGCCCTTGGTCCCCCAAACGCCCTTGGTCCCCCAAACGCCCTTGGTCCCCCAAACGCCCTTGGTCCCCCAAACGCCCTTGGTCCCCCAAACGCCCTTGGTCCCCCAAACGCCCTTGTTCCCCCAAACGCGCTTGGTCCCCCAAACGCCCTTGGTCCCCCAAACGCCCTTGGTCCCCCAAACGCGCTTGGTCCCCCAAACGCGCTTGGTCCCCCAAACGCGCTTGGTCCCCCAAACGCGCTTGGTCCCCCAAACGCGCTTGGTCCCCCAAACGCGCTTGGTCCCCCAAACGCGCTTGGTCCCCCAAACGCCCTTGGTACCCCAAATGCCCTTGGTCCCCCAAACGCCCTTGGTCCCCCAAACGCCCTTGGTCCCCCAAACGCCCTTGGTCCCCCAAACGCGCTTGGTCCCCCAAACGCGCTTGGTCCCCCAAACGCCCTTGGTCCCCCAAACGCCCTTGGTCCCCCAAACGCGCTTGGTCCCCCAAACGCGCTTGGTCCCCCAAACGCCCTTGGTCCCCCAAACGCCCTTGGTCCCCCAAACGCCCTTGGTCCCCCAAACGCCCTTGGTCCCCCAAACGCCCTTGGTCCCCCAAACGCCCTTGGTCCCCCAAACGCCCTTGGTCCCCCAAACGCCCTTGGTCCCCCAAACGCGCTTGGTCCCCCAAACGCCCTTGGTCCCCCAAACGCCCTTGGTCCCCCAAACGCGCTTGGTCCCCCAAACGCGCTTGGTCCCCCAAAGCGCTTGTCCCCCAAACGCGCTTGGTCCCCCAAACGCGCTTGGTCCCCCAAACGCCCTTGGTCCCCCAAACGCCCTTGGTCCCCCAAACGCCCTTGGTCCCCCAAACGCCCTTGGTCCCCCAAACGCCCTTGGTCCCCCAAACGCCCTTGGTCCCCCAAACGCACTTGGTCCCCCAAACGCCCTTGGTACCCCAAACGCCATTGGTCCCCCAAACGCCCTTGGTCCCCCAAACGCCCTTGGTCCCCCAAACGCGCTTGGTCCCCCAAACGCCCTTTGTCCCCCAAACGCCCTTTGTCCCCCAAACGCCCTTGGTCCCCCAAACGCGCTTGGTCCCCCAAACGCGCTTGGTCCCCCAAACGCGCTTGGTCCCCCAAACGCCCTTTGTCCCCCAAACGCCCTTTGTCCCCCAAACGCCCTTGGTCCCCCAAACGCGCTTGGTCCCCCAAACGCGCTTGGTCCCCCAAACGCGCTTGGTCCCCCAAACGCGCTTGGTCCCCCAAACGCGCTTGGTCCCCCAAAAGCGCTTGATCCCCCAAACGCGCTTGTTCCCCTAAACGCGCTTGTTCCCCCAAACGCGCTTGGTCCCCCAAACGCGCTTGGTCCCCCAAACGCCCTTGGTCCCCCAAACGCCCTTGGTCCCCCAAACGCCCTTGGTCCCCCAAACGCCCTTAGTCCCTCAAAATTGTTCCTCTTTAGTTTTTTTGACAGGAATGGGTATCCCAAAACTACAATATTTGGTTTTGTCAATTGTAATTCAATTAAGACTATTAATGTATTCAAGTAAAAAATGACCTGCTAATGCTCCCATAATGCAACACGATAACGTCATCAGTACATGGGTCTATTGAACAAGAAAGGACTAAGAAGAAAATATTTGTTTACCGTAACCCGACCGACCATAAAAACCTAGATCCCCCCCAAAAAAAAAATTTCATTTACCATCAATTGTCATTTTACTCTAATATTTACATACAAATAAATACAAGCGGGACAGAATAACGGGTAATTACAGGGTGGTTTTAAAAAAAAGTTAACCCAAGTTTAAGGTGATTGTTCACCCACTTACTGTTGATTTTTAGAACCCTGAGTTTAAATTCTTACCTACATGTAGGTACTTGTTGCGCAGATTTATCTTTTGCTTGATGCATGTTGAAACACATTTTTAAAAAAAGATTGAAAGAATATCTTGTCAAGTCATACAATGTATCAGGCTGAAATATCAAAATAGGACCCCGTCTGAATGTGTAATTATTGCAGGTGTAACATAATTTGAATATTGAGTGCTAGTTTGTGGTCTTTAGAGTGATACTTTTGTGTTGACAAGACATGCTCCAGCTGATTTTGGTCCATGCCTACAGATACTATATAGATGCTCTATTTCCATCCTAATCACAGACGTCCGTTTCAGACATTTACTTTTGAAATTAATATGTTTCTTTCTCATATTTTTCTTTTCGCAATTGATTAGTTAATTGTTTTCCACTATTTGTATTAAATATTCCCCAATATTAAGGAATAATCCCATGCCAACTTTTTGATTTTGAAAGATGATTTCTAAATTAATTGTGCAACACATACATAAAGTTTAATATATCAAGATTATTTAATTACATGTTTCAGCAAACAAATCAGGTCGGTATGGATCACAATAAAGCCATAATAATTATGTGTTTCAGTTACAAAAACAATCACAACTACAATGTTCTTTTATTTCAAAAGAGTAATTCTAAATTTACTTAGGGTTGCTATACATGTATCAAATGACTGGTACTAACCAATTTATTATGTTCTTGTATATTCTAGCAGCATTTCTAAATTAATATTCAGCTACAGTACATGTACATTGAATTGGCGTGAAATTACCAGAGGATCTGAGCATGGTTAATTTTTTCTACATACTCTGCTCACTTGAAGTGTATCCATTTTTAAATTTAGATTTCAAGAGCACTTGACATTAGTTTGAAACAGGTTGCATAATTTGTACTTTTTAAAAAGTATAATCATTCCCCTAAAAAGTATAATCATTCCCCTAAAAAGTATAATCATTCCCCTAAAAAGTATAATCATTCCCCTAAAAAGTATAATCATTCCCCTAAAAAGTATAATCAGTCCCCCAAACGCCCTTGGTCCCCCAAACGCCCTTGGTCCCCCAAACGCCCTTGGTCCCCCAAACGCCCTTGGTCCCCCAAACGCCCTTGGTCCCCCAAACGCCCTTGGTCCCCCAAACGCCCTTGGTCCCCCAAACGCCCTTGGTCCCCCAAACGCCCTTGGTCCCTCAAAATTGTTCCTCTTTAGAGTTTTTGACAGGAATGGGTATCCCAAAACTACAATATTTGGTTTTGTCAATTGTAATTCAATTAAGACTATTAATGTATTCAAGTAAAAAATGACCTGCTAATGCTCCCATAATGCAACACGATAACGTCATCAGTACATGGGTCTATTGAACAAGAAAGGACTAAGAAGAAAATATTTGTTTACCGTAACCCGACCGACCATAAAAACCTAGATCCCCCCCCCAAAAAAAAAATTTATTTACCATCAATTGTCATTTTACTCTAATATTTACATACAAATAAATACAAGCGGGACAGAATAACGGGTAATTACAGGGTGGTTTTAAAAAAAATTAACCCAAGTTTAAGGTGATTGTTCACCCACTTACTGTTGATTTTTAGAACCCTGAGTTAAAATTCTTACCTACATGTAGGTACTTGTTGCGCAGATTTATCTTTTGCTTGATGCATGTTGAAACACATTTTTAAAAAAAGATTGAAAGAATATCTTGTCAAGTCATACAATGTATCAGGCTGAAATATCAAAATAGGACCCCGTTTGAATGTGTAATTATTGCAGGTGTAACATAATTTGAATATTGAGTGCTAGTTTGTGGTCTTTAGAGTGATACTTTTGTGTTGACAAGACATGCTCCAGCTGATTTTGGTCCATGCCTACAGATACTATATAGATGCTCTATTTCCATCCTAATCACAGACGTCCGTTTCAGACATTTACTTTTGAAATTAATATGTTTCTTTCTCATATTTTTCTTTTCGCAATTGATTAGTTAATTGTTTTCCACTATTTGTATTAAATATTCCCCAATATTAAGGAATAATCCCATGCCAACTTTTTGATTTTGAAAGATGATTTCTAAATTAATTGTGCAACACATACATAAAGTTTAATATATCAAGATTATTTAATTACATGTTTCAGCAAACAAATCAGGTCGGTATGGATCACAATAAAGCCATAATAATTATGTGTTTCAGTTACAAAAACAATCACAACTACAATGTTCTTTTATTTCAAAAGAGTAATTCTAAATTTACTTAGGGTTGCTATACATGTATCAAATGACTGGTACTAACCAATTTATTATGTTCTTGTATATTCTAGCAGCATTTCTAAATTAATATTCAGCTACAGTACATGTACATTGAATTGGCGTGAAATTACCAGAGGATCTGAGCATGGTTAATTTTTTCTACATACTCTGCTCACTTGAAGTGTATCCATTTTTTAATTTAGATTTCAAGAGCACTTGACATTAGTTTGAAACAGGTTGCATAATTTGTACTTTTTAAAAAGTATAATCATTCCCCTAAAAAGTATAATAATTCCCCTAAAAAGTATAATCATTCCCCTAAAAAGTATAATCATTCCCCTAAAAAGTATAATCATTCCCCTAAAAAGTATAATCAGTCCCCCAAACGCCCTTGGTCCCCCAAACGCCCTTGGTCCCCCAAACGCCCTTGGTCCCCCAAACGCGCTTGGTCCCCAAACGCGCTTGGTCCCCCAAACGCCCTTGGTCCCCCAAACGCCCTTGGTCCCCCAAACGCCCTTGGTCCCTCAAAATTGTTCCTCTTTAGAGTTTTTGACAGGAATGGGTATCCCAAAACTACAATATTTGGTTTTGTCAATTGTAATTCAATTAAGACTATTAATGTATTCAAGTAAAAAATGACCTGCTAATGCTCCCATAATGCAACACGATAACGTCATCAGTACATGGGTCTATTGAACAAGAAAGGACTAAGAAGAAAATATTTGTTTACCGTAACCCGACCGACCATAAAAACCTAGATCCCCCCCCCCAAAAAAAATTTCATTTACCATCAATTGTCATTTTACTCTAATATTTACATACAAATAAATACAAGCGGGACAGAATAACGGGTAATTACAGGGTGGTTTTAAAAAAAAGTTAACCCAAGTTTAAGGTGATTGTTCACCCACTTACTGTTGATTTTTAGAACCCTGAGTTTAAATTCTTACCTACATGTAGGTACTTGTTGCGCAGATTTATCTTTTGCTTGATGCATGTTGAAACACATTTTTAAAAAAAGATTGAAAGAATATCTTGTCAAGTCATACAATGTATCAGGCTGAAATATCAAAATAGGACCCCGTTTGAATGTGTAATTATTGCAGGTGTAACATAATTTGAATATTGAGTGCTAGTTTGTGGTCTTTAGAGTGATACTTTTGTGTTGACAAGACATGCTCCAGCTGATTTTGGTCCATGCCTACAGATACTATATAGATGCTCTATTTCCATCCTAATCACAGACGTCCGTTTCAGACATTTACTTTTGAAATTAATATGTTTCTTTCTCATATTTTTCTTTTCGCAATTGATTAGTTAATTGTTTTCCACTATTTGTATTAAATATTCCCCAATATTAAGGAATAATCCCATGCCAACTTTTTGATTTTGAAAGATGATTTCTAAATTAATTGTGCAACACATACATAAAGTTTAATATATCAAGATTATTTAATTACATGTTTCAGCAAACAAATCAGGTCGGTATGGATCACAATAAAGCCATAATAATTATGTGTTTCAGTTACAAAAACAATCACAACTACAATGTTCTTTTATTTCAAAAGAGTAATTCTAAATTTACTTAGGGTTGCTATACATGTATCAAATGACTGGTACTAACCAATTTATTATGTTCTTGTATATTATAGCAGCATTTCTAAATTAATATTCAGCTACAGTACATGTACATTGAATTGGCGTGAAATTACCAGAGGATCTGAGCATGGTTAATTTTTTCTACATACTCTGCTCACTTGAAGTGTATCCATTTTTAAATTTAGATTTCAAGAGCACTTGACATTAGTTTGAAACAGGTTGCATAATTTGTACTTTTTAAAAAGTATAATCATTCCCCTAAAAAGTATAATCATTCCCCCTAAAAAGTATAATCATTCCCCTAAAAAGTATAATCATTCCCCTAAAAAGTATAATCATTCCCCTAAAAAGTATAATCATTCCCCTAAAAAGTATAATCAGTCCCCCAAACGCCCTTGGTCCCCCAAACGCCCTTGGTCCCCCAAACGCCCTTGGTCCCCAAACGCCCTTGGTCCCCCAAACGCCCTTGGTCCCCCAAACGCCCTTGGTCCCCCAAACGCCCTTGGTCCCCCAAACGCGCTTGGTCCCCCAAACGCGCTTGGTCCCCCAAACGCGCTTGGTCCCCCAAACGCGCTTGGTCCCCCAAACGCGCTTGGTCCCCCAAACGCCCTTGGTCCCCCAAACGCCCTTGGTCCCCCAAACGCCCTTGGTCCCCCAAACGCCCTTGGTCCCCCAAACGTGCTTGGTCCCCCAAACGCCCTTGGTCCCCCAAACGCCCTTGGTCCCCCAAACGCCCTTGGTACCCCAAACGCCCTTGGTCCCCCAAACGCCCTTGGTCCCCCAAACGCCCTTGGTCCCCCAAACGCGCTTGGTCCCCCAAACGCCCTTTGTCCCCCAAACGCCCTTTGTCCCCCAAACGCCCTTGGTCCCCCAAACGCGCTTGGTCCCCCAAACGCGCTTGGTCCCCCAAACGCCCTTGGTCCCCCAAACGCGCTTGGTCCCCCAAACGCCCTTGGTCCCCCAAACGCGCTTGGTCCCCCAAACGCCCTTGGTCCCCCAAACGCGCTTGGTCCCCCAAACGCGCTTGGTCCCCCAAACGCGCTTGGTCCCCCAAACGCGCTTGGTCCCCCAAACGCGCTTGGTCCCCCAAACGCGCTTGGTCCCCCAAACGCGCTTGGTCCCCCAAACGCGCTTGGTCCCCCAAACGCGCTTGGTCCCCCAAACGCGCTTGGTCCCCCAAACGCGCTTGGTCCCCCAAAAGCGCTTGGTCCCCCAAACGCGCTTGGTCCCCCAAACGCGCTTGGTCCCCCAAACGCGCTTGGTCCCCCAAACGCCCTTGGTCCCCCAAACGCCCTTGGTCCCCCAAACGCCCTTGGTCCCCCAAACGCCCTTGGTCCCCCAAACGCCCTTGGTCCCCCAAACGCCCTTGGTCCCCCAAACGCCCTTGGTCCCCCAAACGCGCTTCGTCCCCCAAACGCCCTTGGTCCCTCAAACGCCCTTGGTCCCCCAAACGCGCTTGGTCCCCCAAACGCGCTTGGTCCCCCAAACGCGCTTGGTCCCCCAAACGCGCTTGGTCCCCCAAACGCGCTTGGTCCCCCAAACGCGCTTGGTCCCCCAAACGCGCTTGGTCCCCCAAACGCGCTTGGTCCCCCAAACGCGCTTGGTCCCCCAAACGCGCTTGGTCCCCCAAACGCGCTTGGTCCCCCAAACGCGCTTGGTCCCCCAAACGCGCTTGGTCCCCCAAACGCCCTTTGTCCCCCAAACGCCCTTTGTCCCCCAAACGCCCTTGGTCCCCCAAACGCGCTTGGTCCCCCAAACGCGCTTGGTCCCCCAAACGCGCTTGGTCCCCCAAACGCGCTTGGTCCCCCAAACGCGCTTGGTCCCCCAAAAGCGCTTGATCCCCCAAACGCGCTTGTTCCCCTAAACGCGCTTGTTCCCCCAAACGCGCTTGGTCCCCCAAACGCGCTTGGTCCGCCAAACGCCCTTGGTCCCCCAAACGCCCTTGGTCCCCCAAACGCCCTTGGTCCCCCAAACGCCCTTAGTCCCTCAAAATTGTTCCTCTTTAGAGTTTTTGACAGGAATGGGTATCCCAAAACTACAATATTTGGTTTTGTCAATTGTAATTCAATTAAGACTATTAATGTATTCAAGTAAAAAATGACCTGCTAATGCTCCCATAATGCAACACGATAACGTCATCAGTACATGGGTCTATTGAACAAGAAAGGACTAAGAAGAAAATATTTGTTTACCGTAACCCGACCGACCATAAAAACCTAGATCCCCCCCCAAAAAAAAATTTCATTTACCATCAATTGTCATTTTACTCTAATATTTACATACAAATAAATACAAGCGGGACAGAATAACGGGTAATTACAGGGTGGTTTTAAAAAAAAGTTAACCCAAGTTTAAGGTGATTGTTCACCCACTTACTGTTGATTTTTAGAACCCTGAGTTTAAATTCTTACCTACATGTAGGTACTTGTTGCGCAGATTTATCTTTTGCTTGATGCATGTTGAAACACATTTTTAAAAAAAGATTGAAAGAATATCTTGTCAAGTCATACAATGTATCAGGCTGAAATATCAAAATAGGACCCCGTCTGAATGTGTAATTATTGCAGGTGTAACATAATTTGAATATTGAGTGCTAGTTTGTGGTCTTTAGAGTGATACTTTTGTGTTGACAAGACATGCTCCAGCTGATTTTGGTCCATGCCTACAGATACTATATAGATGCTCTATTTCCATCCTAATCACAGACGTCCGTTTCAGACATTTACTTTTGAAATTAATATGTTTCTTTCTCATATTTTTCTTTTCGCAATTGATTAGTTAATTGTTTTCCACTATTTGTATTAAATATTCCCCAATATTAAGGAATAATCCCATGCCAACTTTTTGATTTTGAAAGATGATTTCTAAATTAATTGTGCAACACATACATAAAGTTTAATATATCAAGATTATTTAATTACATGTTTCAGCAAACAAATCAGGTCGGTATGGATCACAATAAAGCCATAATAATTATGTGTTTCAGTTACAAAAACAATCACAACTACAATGTTCTTTTATTTCAAAAGAGTAATTCTAAATTTACTTAGGGTTGCTATACATGTATCAAATGACTGGTACTAACCAATTTATTATGTTCTTGTATATTCTAGCAGCATTTCTAAATTAATATTCAGCTACAGTACATGTACATTGAATTGGCGTGAAATTACCAGAGGATCTGAGCATGGTTAATTTTTTCTACATACTCTGCTCACTTGAAGTGTATCCATTTTTAAATTTAGATTTCAAGAGCACTTGACATTAGTTTGAAACAGGTTGCATAATTTGTACTTTTTAAAAAGTATAATCATTCCCCTAAAAAGTATAATCATTCCCCTAAAAAGTATAATCATTCCACTAAAAAGTATAATCATTCCCCTAAAAAGTATAATCATTCCCCTAAAAAGTATAATCAGTCCCCCAAACGCCCTTGGTCCCCCAAACGCCCTTGGTCCCCCAAACGCCCTTGGTCCCCCAAACGCGCTTGGTCCCCAAACGCCCTTGGTCCCCCAAACGCCCTTGGTCCCCCAAACGCCCTTGGTCCCCCAAACGCCCTTGGTCCCCCAAACGCCCTTGGTCCCCCAAACGCCCTTGGTCCCTCAAAATTGTTCCTCTTTAGAGTTTTTGACAGGAATGGGTATCCCAAAACTACAATATTTGGTTTTGTCAATTGTAATTCAATTAAGACTATTAATGTATTCAAGTAAAAAATGACCTGCTAATGCTCCCATAATGCAACACGATAACGTCATCAGTACATGGGTCTATTGAACAAGAAAGGACTAAGAAGAAAATATTTGTTTACCGTAACCCGACCGACCATAAAAACCTAGATCCCCCCCCCAAAAAAAAAATTTATTTACCATCAATTGTCATTTTACTCTAATATTTACATACAAATAAATACAAGCGGGACAGAATAACGGGTAATTACAGGGTGGTTTTAAAAAAAATTAACCCAAGTTTAAGGTGATTGTTCACCCACTTACTGTTGATTTTTAGAACCCTGAGTTAAAATTCTTACCTACATGTAGGTACTTGTTGCGCAGATTTATCTTTTGCTTGATGCATGTTGAAACACATTTTTAAAAAAAGATTGAAAGAATATCTTGTCAAGTCATACAATGTATCAGGCTGAAATATCAAAATAGGACCCCGTTTGAATGTGTAATTATTGCAGGTGTAACATAATTTGAATATTGAGTGCTAGTTTGTGGTCTTTAGAGTGATACTTTTGTGTTGACAAGACATGCTCCAGCTGATTTTGGTCCATGCCTACAGATACTATATAGATGCTCTATTTCCATCCTAATCACAGACGTCCGTTTCAGACATTTACTTTTGAAATTAATATGTTTCTTTCTCATATTTTTCTTTTCGCAATTGATTAGTTAATTGTTTTCCACTATTTGTATTAAATATTCCCCAATATTAAGGAATAATCCCATGCCAACTTTTTGATTTTGAAAGATGATTTCTAAATTAATTGTGCAACACATACATAAAGTTTAATATATCAAGATTATTTAATTACATGTTTCAGCAAACAAATCAGGTCGGTATGGATCACAATAAAGCCATAATAATTATGTGTTTCAGTTACAAAAACAATCACAACTACAATGTTCTTTTATTTCAAAAGAGTAATTCTAAATTTACTTAGGGTTGCTATACATGTATCAAATGACTGGTACTAACCAATTTATTATGTTCTTGTATATTCTAGCAGCATTTCTAAATTAATATTCAGCTACAGTACATGTACATTGAATTGGCGTGAAATTACCAGAGGATCTGAGCATGGTTAATTTTTTCTACATACTCTGCTCACTTGAAGTGTATCCATTTTTTAATTTAGATTTCAAGAGCACTTGACATTAGTTTGAAACAGGTTGCATAATTTGTACTTTTTAAAAAGTATAATCATTCCCCTAAAAAGTATAATAATTCCCCTAAAAAGTATAATCATTCCCCTAAAAAGTATAATCATTCCCCTAAAAAGTATAATCATTCCCCTAAAAAGTATAATCAGTCCCCCAAACGCCCTTGGTCCCCCAAACGCCCTTGGTCCCCCAAACGCCCTTGGTCCCCCAAACGCGCTTGGTCCCCAAACGCGCTTGGTCCCCCAAACGCCCTTGGTCCCCCAAACGCCCTTGGTCCCCCAAACGCCCTTGGTCCCTCAAAATTGTTCCTCTTTAGAGTTTTTGACAGGAATGGGTATCCCAAAACTACAATATTTGGTTTTGTCAATTGTAATTCAATTAAGACTATTAATGTATTCAAGTAAAAAATGACCTGCTAATGCTCCCATAATGCAACACGATAACGTCATCAGTACATGGGTCTATTGAACAAGAAAGGACTAAGAAGAAAATATTTGTTTACCGTAACCCGACCGACCATAAAAACCTAGATCCCCCCCCAAAAAAAAAATTTCATTTACCATCAATTGTCATTTTACTCTAATATTTACATACAAATAAATACAAGCGGGACAGAATAACGGGTAATTACAGGGTGGTTTTAAAAAAAAGTTAACCCAAGTTTAAGGTGATTGTTCACCCACTTACTGTTGATTTTTAGAACCCTGAGTTTAAATTCTTACCTACATGTAGGTACTTGTTGCGCAGATTTATCTTTTGCTTGATGCATGTTGAAACACATTTTTAAAAAAAGATTGAAAGAATATCTTGTCAAGTCATACAATGTATCAGGCTGAAATATCAAAATAGGACCCCGTTTGAATGTGTAATTATTGCAGGTGTAACATAATTTGAATATTGAGTGCTAGTTTGTGGTCTTTAGAGTGATACTTTTGTGTTGACAAGACATGCTCCAGCTGATTTTGGTCCATGCCTACAGATACTATATAGATGCTCTATTTCCATCCTAATCACAGACGTCCGTTTCAGACATTTACTTTTGAAATTAATATGTTTCTTTCTCATATTTTTCTTTTCGCAATTGATTAGTTAATTGTTTTCCACTATTTGTATTAAATATTCCCCAATATTAAGGAATAATCCCATGCCAACTTTTTGATTTTGAAAGATGATTTCTAAATTAATTGTGCAACACATACATAAAGTTTAATATATCAAGATTATTTAATTACATGTTTCAGCAAACAAATCAGGTCGGTATGGATCACAATAAAGCCATAATAATTATGTGTTTCAGTTACAAAAACAATCACAACTACAATGTTCTTTTATTTCAAAAGAGTAATTCTAAATTTACTTAGGGTTGCTATACATGTATCAAATGACTGGTACTAACCAATTTATTATGTTCTTGTATATTATAGCAGCATTTCTAAATTAATATTCAGCTACAGTACATGTACATTGAATTGGCGTGAAATTACCAGAGGATCTGAGCATGGTTAATTTTTTCTACATACTCTGCTCACTTGAAGTGTATCCATTTTTAAATTTAGATTTCAAGAGCACTTGACATTAGTTTGAAACAGGTTGCATAATTTGTACTTTTTAAAAAGTATAATCATTCCCCTAAAAAGTATAATCATT
Source organism: Hippasteria phrygiana (assembly GCA_037893225.1). NCBI lineage: Eukaryota > Metazoa > Echinodermata > Asteroidea > Valvatida > Goniasteridae > Hippasteria > Hippasteria phrygiana. The sequence goes on from JAZGUH010000354.1 coordinate 417,612, forward strand.
CCCCCTAAAAAGTATAATCATTCCCCTAAAAAGTATAATCATTCCCCTAAAAAGTATAATCATTCCCCTAAAAAGTATAATCATTCCCCTAAAAAGTATAATCAGTCCCCCAAACGCCCTTGGTCCCCCAAACGCCCTTGGTCCCCCAAACGCCCTTGGTCCCCAAACGCCCTTGGTCCCCCAAACGCCCTTGGTCCCCCAAACGCCCTTGGTCCCCCAAACGCCCTTGGTCCCCCAAACGCGCTTGGTCCCCCAAACGCGCTTGGTCCCCCAAACGCGCTTGGTCCCCCAAACGCGCTTGGTCCCCCAAACGCGCTTGGTCCCCCAAACGCCCTTGGTCCCCCAAACGCCCTTGGTCCCCCAAACGCCCTTGGTCCCCCAAACGCCCTTGGTCCCCCAAACGTGCTTGGTCCCCCAAACGCCCTTGGTCCCCCAAACGCCCTTGGTCCCCCAAACGCCCTTGGTACCCCAAACGCCCTTGGTCCCCCAAACGCCCTTGGTCCCCCAAACGCCCTTGGTCCCCCAAACGCGCTTGGTCCCCCAAACGCCCTTTGTCCCCCAAACGCCCTTTGTCCCCCAAACGCCCTTGGTCCCCCAAACGCGCTTGGTCCCCCAAACGCGCTTGGTCCCCCAAACGCCCTTGGTCCCCCAAACGCGCTTGGTCCCCCAAACGCCCTTGGTCCCCCAAACGCGCTTGGTCCCCCAAACGCCCTTGGTCCCCCAAACGCGCTTGGTCCCCCAAACGCACTTGGTCCCCCAAACGCGCTTGGTCCCCCAAACGCGCTTGGTCCCCCAAACGCGCTTGGTCCCCCAAACGCGCTTGGTCCCCCAAACGCGCTTGGTCCCCCAAACGCGCTTGGTCCCCCAAACGCGCTTGGTCCCCCAAACGCGCTTGGTCCCCCAAAAGCGCTTGGTCCCCCAAACGCGCTTGGTCCCCCAAACGCGCTTGGTCCCCCAAACGCGCTTGGTCCCCCAAACGCCCTTGGTCCCCCAAACGCCCTTGGTCCCCCAAACGCCCTTGGTCCCCCAAACGCCCTTGGTCCCCCAAACGCCCTTGGTCCCCCAAACGCCCTTGGTCCCCCAAACGCCCTTGGTCCCCCAAACGCGCTTCGTCCCCCAAACGCCCTTGGTCCCCCAAACGCCCTTGGTCCCCCAAACGCGCTTGGTCCCCCAAACGCGCTTGGTCCCCCAAACGCGCTTGGTCCCCCAAACGCGCTTGGTCCCCCAAACGCGCTTGGTCCCCCAAACGCGCTTGGTCCCCCAAACGCGCTTGGTCCCCCAAACGCGCTTGGTCCCCCAAACGCGCTTGGTCCCCCAAACGCGCTTGGTCCCCCAAACGCGCTTGGTCCCCCAAACGCGCTTGGTCCCCCAAACGCCCTTTGTCCCCCAAACGCCCTTTGTCCCCCAAACGCCCTTGGTCCCCCAAACGCGCTTGGTCCCCCAAACGCGCTTGGTCCCCCAAACGCGCTTGGTCCCCCAAACGCGCTTGGTCCCCCAAACGCGCTTGGTCCCCCAAAAGCGCTTGATCCCCCAAACGCGCTTGTTCCCCTAAACGCGCTTGTTCCCCCAAACGCGCTTGGTCCCCCAAACGCGCTTGGTCCGCCAAACGCCCTTGGTCCCCCAAACGCCCTTGGTCCCCCAAACGCCCTTGGTCCCCCAAACGCCCTTAGTCCCTCAAAATTGTTCCTCTTTAGAGTTTTTGACAGGAATGGGTATCCCAAAACTACAATATTTGGTTTTGTCAATTGTAATTCAATTAAGACTATTAATGTATTCAAGTAAAAAATGACCTGCTAATGCTCCCATAATGCAACACGATAACGTCATCAGTACATGGGTCTATTGAACAAGAAAGGACTAAGAAGAAAATATTTGTTTACCGTAACCCGACCGACCATAAAAACCTAGATCCCCCCCCCAAAAAAAAATTTCATTTACCATCAATTGTCATTTTACTCTAATATTTACATACAAATAAATACAAGCGGGACAGAATAACGGGTAATTACAGGGTGGTTTTAAAAAAAAGTTAACCCAAGTTTAAGGTGATTGTTCACCCACTTACTGTTGATTTTTAGAACCCTGAGTTTAAATTCTTACCTACATGTAGGTACTTGTTGCGCAGATTTATCTTTTGCTTGATGCATGTTGAAACACATTTTTAAAAAAAGATTGAAAGAATATCTTGTCAAGTCATACAATGTATCAGGCTGAAATATCAAAATAGGACCCCGTCTGAATGTGTAATTATTGCAGGTGTAACATAATTTGAATATTGAGTGCTAGTTTGTGGTCTTTAGAGTGATACTTTTGTGTTGACAAGACATGCTCCAGCTGATTTTGGTCCATGCCTACAGATACTATATAGATGCTCTATTTCCATCCTAATCACAGACGTCCGTTTCAGACATTTACTTTTGAAATTAATATGTTTCTTTCTCATATTTTTCTTTTCGCAATTGATTAGTTAATTGTTTTCCACTATTTGTATTAAATATTCCCCAATATTAAGGAATAATCCCATGCCAACTTTTTGATTTTGAAAGATGATTTCTAAATTAATTGTGCAACACATACATAAAGTTTAATATATCAAGATTATTTAATTACATGTTTCAGCAAACAAATCAGGTCGGTATGGATCACAATAAAGCCATAATAATTATGTGTTTCAGTTACAAAAACAATCACAACTACAATGTTCTTTTATTTCAAAAGAGTAATTCTAAATTTACTTAGGGTTGCTATACATGTATCAAATGACTGGTACTAACCAATTTATTATGTTCTTGTATATTCTAGCAGCATTTCTAAATTAATATTCAGCTACAGTACATGTACATTGAATTGGCGTGAAATTACCAGAGGATCTGAGCATGGTTAATTTTTTCTACATACTCTGCTCACTTGAAGTGTATCCATTTTTAAATTTAGATTTCAAGAGCACTTGACATTAGTTTGAAACAGGTTGCATAATTTGTACTTTTTAAAAAGTATAATCATTCCCCTAAAAAGTATAATCATTCCCCTAAAAAGTATAATCATTCCCCTAAAAAGTATAATCATTCCCCTAAAAAGTATAATCATTCCCCTAAAAAGTATAATCAGTCCCCCAAACGCCCTTGGTCCCCCAAACGCCCTTGGTCCCCCAAACGCCCTTGGTCCCCCAAACGCGCTTGGTCCCCAAACGCGCTTGGTCCCCCAAACGCCCTTGGTCCCCCAAACGCCCTTGGTCCCCCAAACGCCCTTGGTCCCCCAAACGCCCTTGGTCCCTCAAAATTGTTCCTCTTTAGAGTTTTTGACAGGAATGGGTATCCCAAAACTACAATATTTGGTTTTGTCAATTGTAATTCAATTAAGACTATTAATGTATTCAAGTAAAAAATGACCTGCTAATGCTCCCATAATGCAACACGATAACGTCATCAGTACATGGGTCTATTGAACAAGAAAGGACTAAGAAGAAAATATTTGTTTACCGTAACCCGACCGACCATAAAAACCTAGATCCCCCCCCCCAAAAAAAATTTCATTTACCATCAATTGTCATTTTACTCTAATATTTACATACAAATAAATACAAGCGGGACAGAATAACGGGTAATTACAGGGTGGTTTTAAAAAAAAGTTAACCCAAGTTTAAGGTGATTGTTCACCCACTTACTGTTGATTTTTAGAACCCTGAGTTTAAATTCTTACCTACATGTAGGTACTTGTTGCGCAGATTTATCTTTTGCTTGATGCATGTTGAAACACATTTTTAAAAAAAGATTGAAAGAATATCTTGTCAAGTCATACAATGTATCAGGCTGAAATATCAAAATAGGACCCCGTTTGAATGTGTAATTATTGCAGGTGTAACATAATTTGAATATTGAGTGCTAGTTTGTGGTCTTTAGAGTGATACTTTTGTGTTGACAAGACATGCTCCAGCTGATTTTGGTCCATGCCTACAGATACTATATAGATGCTCTATTTCCATCCTAATCACAGACGTCCGTTTCAGACATTTACTTTTGAAATTAATATGTTTCTTTCTCATATTTTTCTTTTCGCAATTGATTAGTTAATTGTTTTCCACTATTTGTATTAAATATTCCCCAATATTAAGGAATAATCCCATGCCAACTTTTTGATTTTGAAAGATGATTTCTAAATTAATTGTGCAACACATACATAAAGTTTAATATATCAAGATTATTTAATTACATGTTTCAGCAAACAAATCAGGTCGGTATGGATCACAATAAAGCCATAATAATTATGTGTTTCAGTTACAAAAACAATCACAACTACAATGTTCTTTTATTTCAAAAGAGTAATTCTAAATTTACTTAGGGTTGCTATACATGTATCAAATGACTGGTACTAACCAATTTATTATGTTCTTGTATATTCTAGCAGCATTTCTAAATTAATATTCAGCTACAGTACATGTACATTGAATTGGCGTGAAATTACCAGAGGATCTGAGCATGGTTAATTTTTTCTACATACTCTGCTCACTTGAAGTGTATCCATTTTTAAATTTAGATTTCAAGAGCACTTGACATTAGTTTGAAACAGGTTGCATAATTTGTACTTTTTAAAAAGTATAATCATTCCCCTAAAAAGTATAATCATTCCCCCTAAAAAGTATAATCATTCCCCTAAAAAGTATAATCATTCCCCTAAAAAGTATAATCATTCCCCTAAAAAGTATAATCATTCCCCTAAAAAGTATAATCAGTCCCCCAAACGCCCTTGGTCCCCCAAACGCCCTTGGTCCCCCAAACGCCCTTGGTCCCCCAAACGCCCTTGGTCCCCCAAACGCCCTTGGTCCCCCAAACGCCCTTGGTCCCCCAAACGCCCTTGGTCCCCCAAACGCCCTTGGTCCCCCAAACGCCCTTGGTCCCCCAAACGCCCTTGGTCCCCCAAACGCGCTTGGTCCCCCAAACGCGCTTGGTCCCCCAAACGCGCTTGGTCCCCCAAACGCGCTTGGTCCCCCAAACGCGCTTGGTCCCCCAAACGCCCTTGGTCCCCCAAACGCTCTTGGTCCCCCAAACGCCCTTGGTCCCCCAAACGCCCTTGGTCCCCCAAACGCCCTTGGTCCCCCAAACGCCCTTGGTCCCCCAAACGCCCTTGGTCCCCCAAACGCCCTTGGTCCCCCAAACGCCCTTGGTCCCCCAAACGCCCTTTACATACAAATAAATACAAGCGGGACAGAATAACGGGTAATTACAGGGTGGTTTTAAAAAAAAGTTAACCCAAGTTTAAGGTGATTGTTCACCCACTTACTGTTGATTTTTAGAACCCTGAGTTTAAATTCTTACCTACATGTAGGTACTTGTTGCGCAGATTTATCTTTTGCTTGATGCATGTTGAAACACATTTTTAAAAAAAGATTGAAAGAATATCTTGTCAAGTCATACAATGTATCAGGCTGAAATATCAAAATAGGACCCCGTCTGAATGTGTAATTATTGCAGGTGTAACATAATTTGAATATTGAGTGCTAGTTTGTGGTCTTTAGAGTGATACTTTTGTGTTGACAAGACATGCTCCAGCTGATTTTGGTCCATGCCTACAGATACTATATAGATGCTCTATTTCCATCCTAATCACAGACGTCCGTTTCAGACATTTACTTTTGAAATTAATATGTTTCTTTCTCATATTTTTCTTTTCGCAATTGATTAGTTAATTGTTTTCCACTATTTGTATTAAATATTCCCCAATATTAAGGAATAATCCCATGCCAACTTTTTGATTTTGAAAGATGATTTCTAAATTAATTGTGCAACACATACATAAAGTTTAATATATCAAGATTATTTAATTACATGTTTCAGCAAACAAATCAGGTCGGTATGGATCACAATAAAGCCATAATAATTATGTGTTTCAGTTACAAAAACAATCACAACTACAATGTTCTTTTATTTCAAAAGAGTAATTCTAAATTTACTTAGGGTTGCTATACATGTATCAAATGACTGGTACTAACCAATTTATTATGTTCTTGTATATTCTAGCAGCATTTCTAAATTAATATTCAGCTACAGTACATGTACATTGAATTGGCGTGAAATTACCAGAGGATCTGAGCATGGTTAATTTTTTCTACATACTCTGCTCACTTGAAGTGTATCCATTTTTAAATTTAGATTTCAAGAGCACTTGACATTAGTTTGAAACAGGTTGCATAATTTGTACTTTTTAAAAAGTATAATCATTCCCCTAAAAAGTATAATCATTCCCCTAAAAAGTATAATCATTCCCCTAAAAAGTATAATCATTCCCCTAAAAAGTATAATCATTCCCCTAAAAAGTATAATCAGTCCCCCAAACGCCCTTGGTCCCCCAAACGCCCTTGGTCCCCCAAACGCCCTTGGTCCCCCAAACGCGCTTGGTCCCCAAACGCGCTTGGTCCCCCAAACGCCCTTGGTCCCCCAAACGCCCTTGGTCCCCCAAACGCCCTTGGTCCCCCAAACGCCCTTGGTCCCTCAAAATTGTTCCTCTTTAGAGTTTTTGACAGGAATGGGTATCCCAAAACTACAATATTTGGTTTTGTCAATTGTAATTCAATTAAGACTATTAATGTATTCAAGTAAAAAATGACCTGCTAATGCTCCCATAATGCAACACGATAACGTCATCAGTACATGGGTCTATTGAACAAGAAAGGACTAAGAAGAAAATATTTGTTTACCGTAACCCGACCGACCATAAAAACCTAGATCCCCCCCAAAAAAAAAATTTCATTTACCATCAATTGTCATTTTACTCTAATATTTACATACAAATAAATACAAGCGGGACAGAATAACGGGTAATTACAGGGTGGTTTTAAAAAAAAGTTAACCCAAGTTTAAGGTGATTGTTCACCCACTTACTGTTGATTTTTAGAACCCTGAGTTTAAATTCTTACCTACATGTAGGTACTTGTTGCGCAGATTTATCTTTTGCTTGATGCATGTTGAAACACATTTTTAAAAAAAGATTGAAAGAATATCTTGTCAAGTCATACAATGTATCAGGCTGAAATATCAAAATAGGACCCCGTTTGAATGTGTAATTATTGCAGGTGTAACATAATTTGAATATTGAGTGCTAGTTTGTGGTCTTTAGAGTGATACTTTTGTGTTGACAAGACATGCTCCAGCTGATTTTGGTCCATGCCTACAGATACTATATAGATGCTCTATTTCCATCCTAATCACAGACGTCCGTTTCAGACATTTACTTTTGAAATTAATATGTTTCTTTCTCATATTTTTCTTTTCGCAATTGATTAGTTAATTGTTTTCCACTATTTGTATTAAATATTCCCCAATATTAAGGAATAATCCCATGCCAACTTTTTGATTTTGAAAGATGATTTCTAAATTAATTGTGCAACACATACATAAAGTTTAATATATCAAGATTATTTAATTACATGTTTCAGCAAACAAATCAGGTCGGTATGGATCACAATAAAGCCATAATAATTATGTGTTTCAGTTACAAAAACAATCACAACTACAATGTTCTTTTATTTCAAAAGAGTAATTCTAAATTTACTTAGGGTTGCTATACATGTATCAAATGACTGGTACTAACCAATTTATTATGTTCTTGTATATTCTAGCAGCATTTCTAAATTAATATTCAGCTACAGTACATGTACATTGAATTGGCGTGAAATTACCAGAGGATCTGAGCATGGTTAATTTTTTCTACATACTCTGCTCACTTGAAGTGTATCCATTTTTAAATTTAGATTTCAAGAGCACTTGACATTAGTTTGAAACAGGTTGCATAATTTGTACTTTTTAAAAAGTATAATCATTCCCCTAAAAAGTATAATCATTCCCCCTAAAAAGTATAATCATTCCCCTAAAAAGTATAATCATTCCCCTAAAAAGTATAATCATTCCCCTAAAAAGTATAATCATTCCCCTAAAAAGTATAATCAGTCCCCCAAACGCCCTTGGTCCCCCAAACGCCCTTGGTCCCCCAAACGCCCTTGGTCCCCCAAACGCCCTTGGTCCCCCAAACGCCCTTGGTCCCCCAAACGCCCTTGGTCCCCCAAACGCCCTTGGTCCCCCAAACGCCCTTGGTCCCCCAAACGCCCTTGGTCCCCCAAACGCCCTTGGTCCCCCAAACGCCCTTGGTCCCCCAAACGCCCTTGGTCCCCCAAACGCCCTTGGTCCCCCAAACGCGCTTGGTCCCCCAAACGCGCTTGGTCCCCCAAACGCGCTTGGTCCCCCAAACGCGCTTGGTCCCCCAAACGCGCTTGGTCCCCCAAACGCCCTTGGTCCCCCAAACGCCCTTGGTCCCCCAAACGCCCTTGGTCCCCCAAACGCCCTTGGTCCCCCAAACGCCCTTGGTCCCCCAAACGCCCTTGGTCCCCCAAACGCCCTTGGTCCCCCAAACGCCCTTGGTCCCCCAAACGCCCTTGGTCCCCCAAACGCCCTTGGTCCCCCAAACGCCCTTGGTCCCCCAAACGCCCTTGGTCCCCCAAACGCCCTTGGTCCCCCAAACGCCCTTGGTCCCCCAAACGCCCTTGGTCCCCCAAACGCCCTTGGTCCCCCAAACGCCCTTGGTCCCCCAAACGCCCTTGGTCCCCCAAACGCCCTTGGTCCCCCAAACGCCCTTGGTCCCCCAAACGCCCTTGGTCCCCCAAACGCCCTTGGTCCCCCAAACGTGGATTAAATTTATTTTACTGGTTGGTTGGTTGGCTTTTTTCTCATTAGATTTTTTGTTACAAGATGTTTCCTCCACAATACCAAATACAGTTATACGAACCTCTTGGTCCTTCCAAATTTAAATCACAAACACCTTTACGTTGCTTACATGTGCAGGGACCAGAGTCCAAGTATTTGCGCATGTTAATCCTCTTATAGTCTTAAAACAATTATGAATTCAGTGTTGTTTAGCATCTGGGTCATTTCCATGAAGTTGAGACAAAGTGTGGGACATATTGGTAATTTTTTTAAATTGGTGTAAAATAAATGTGTTACACCACATCTGATTCTATACAATTATTTCATCTTAGGTTAGATTTATTGTGACATAATATTTAGTTCAGGGTCACGGTGTCCCGGTTACATCTTAGTTTATGTTGCTCATAATTCATAAATAATCATGTTAAAGCATCAAAATCTGTATGTGGTAGTTCGAAAATGGTATACTTTTACATACCCATCAAATACAGTTGGCTAAAACATTTGATGTAATAATTGATTTGGCAAGCCTGCAAGGATGTAACATGGGACACCACTCCATCAATTTAGGGGGTCTTTTTTATGTTTTTAAAAAGAGGTTCTCCAAGTCTTTGTTATCATGGTTGCATGGACATTTCACATACTGCTTACAGATAAATTATGGAAGAAAGTTCCCAAAATTGTTAGGATGTAACGTGGGACACCACCGTTACATCCAAGTCCATTTTGCCCGAATTTTTTAAAGCAGTCCAATATATTGACTCTACAAGTTAATTTTATTAAAATGGTAATCACACAAAAGAAAATAAATTTAATTAAGACTTCAATTGATGAAAAGAAAAAAAATAGACATGCAGGCAGAATGTAACAAAATTTAACAAAGTGGGACACCATCCGTTACCTCCTTAACAACAGATTTGTTAGCTAAATTATAACAGAAAATATGTAAGAGATACTGAAAATATTATTTCTTGTTAAGTTACATGTACTTCTCATGTAAAAGACAAAAAATAGTAAATATTTTTAACCTCTGAACCCTATTTGTACTTTTGTAAGTTTTTATGTCACAAAATTACCCCATAATTTAGCCGGGGACACCATCACACTTGGTAACAAAACATAAATATATCACATTGAATGCCCTCATGTTTTGTATCATTCAAAAGCCTTCCCTTTACTCTTCAAGTTCATACTATAATCACCATTAAAGTCAGTTTAGTTTAAACAAGAAAAACAATTACATGATCAAAGACTGCCAAAATGTGCGTGTCTCAATTTCATGGAATAACCCATCTGCAAGAAGAATACAGCAAGAATTTGTAATTAATCCCTAGACCGACTGTAAGAAAACATGGTGCCTTACGTATGGGACTCCGGGGACCGACTTAATTACCCGTACAAAAAAATAGATTTAGGACAGAATTCTTAAAAATACTGTTCAAGTCGTGCCCCGGGTCGTCAAGATTCCTAAATGATATAAATTCCTACAATACCTTGTCCTTCATGCTTACATCTCACTGGCAGGGAGGGGGGGGGGGGGGGGGGGGGGGGGAATACTTGGAGACTTTGTAAATGTACAATGTACAGTGACATTCTGGCAGCCAAACAGTAACAGCCCTCCCACAGTACCTAATTATCTCAGTGGGCACTATCACGTCACCAAATACCCCCACTTATGACAATTAACAACAATTTCTACTTTCAGGCCCTCATCTACCCAACCTATTGGAATTATGCCCTATGAAAACAAACATCCTCTACACCTTCTAAGTGGCTGCCTGTTGAAAAAGCCGTGGTGCATGTGGGTAAAGTGAGCAAGTCACGCAGTGTGCTCTTTAGGCTTGGGTTGGTAGGTTTGCCAGCAGACATCATTTCTGATTATTTGCGAGTGCCATACTTGGCAGGTGGGATCTTGGCTGGGAGCAGAGCAAACCAAATACACTGGTATTTCAGTTGGATAGGGGGATAGGAGGTCAAAACAGCATACTTGGGCAAATTACCAAGAACCAGCATTCATTCTGGTCGAAGAATCTATCGGCCGTTCATTTCAGAACGTTCTGCATCATGTCATTGCCTTGATAAAATGTACACACATGCACTGCAAAATACAATGCACAGTATTAACCCCTTGAGCACGGTATTTTACGGGAGACGTCAGGGTGCCTTGGCGGTTATGGCAGCCAAGCGAACCGATACAATGTGTTTGTGCAGTCAAGCGTAACCTATACACAATAATCCAACAATGGATTGAAACTGCACAAACAGCGGCCAATGGTGTCATCGGCCTGGTGGCACTGTTTAATCCAACAATGGATTGAAACTGCACAAACGGTGGACAATTGCGTCATCCGGCCTGGTGGCACTGTTTTTTTTGCGCACATTTGCGGCATCCGTACGCAAGGGGTTAAAGCGAAGTAAAAAAAAGAATGTTTGGCGTCCCATGCAGCCCGCTTCCTTTTTGGGGGCCGACTGGATTTTTAAAATTTTTACCAAATGAGGTGAGAAAAATAAACAAAATGTCAACCGATCCATCGGAAAACAAAATACTGGCGAGTCATAACTTAAAAAACTAGTATTAAAAACCACTGTAAACATGTTCAATTCTCTTGTCCAACATGTCTCTTCCATTTTTGCATCTTTGAACAGTTTAAAACTTACGGTTGTCGGAAATTTTAAAAAGAATGGTGGCCACATTGAAAATAAAAATTTAGAAAGCCTCTCCCTCCTACCTTTTTTAAATTTAAAAAACCCAAATACTAAACTTTATTTTTTACTTGGCCTTACTACTCTGTTGCAGATAATTAAACTTTGTACTCCAGTACTTCTAAATGTTCACAGAGTTGAATACACCATACAAGTGTGTGTCTAAGATGTACACTGATGTACGGTAGTAGCGGTATGCATGTACCGGTAAGTTGGCTTCAAAATCCAGGGAGATTTTCAGAATAAATTCCAGGCACCTCTATAGTTAGGCAGATTCACGTGAACCGGCGTTGGCGGCGCTATTTGCGATACCCAATCTTCTGTCAGCACTGTGACCGGCTTATAATTTGTTTTTATTTAGTTTTTGATCATTTATTAGCAAATAATTGGTGTTTGTTAATTGTTACTATTTTAAATGACTCCTAAAATTATATTTATATTGATAACAAATTGATATGAAATAAATGAAGCTCACATTTTCAATTTACAAATGTAGCAATTAGCAACATGGTCACAACCTTTAACCCTAACAGTCCTGAATCCTCCATATGATTTTCCACATGCCCTAGGGCGTTGGGGTTAAACTAAAATTGTCCTCCAAAATGACCCAAATTTTTAATCAACAAAAATCCATAACTTTGCACAGGGTTAACCTTTTATGACCATTGACCCCTCATTTTATTTCTTACTTTTTACTCTTTCCAGTGATATAATATTTAAAAGGATTGAAGCAACTTGAAATTTTCCTGAATCTGCCTACTATAGTGCGTTTTGTGTGTAGTGTAGTAATTTGTGGAACATTTTTATACATCACTTTGAACAAACTTCAATGAAAATTATCAGATACAAAACTTTGAAAGAGTAGTGCAGTAACTCACGAGTACCTTGATTGACATCAAAGCAATACTGCCCTCACATCTCAGAAAAAAAATACATCCCGGCTTTTGTATGCTTACAAATAGTTCAGAACAAAAGCATTATTCTTACGTAATCATGATAGGCCCATTTGCGTGAAATAGCTTTTGAGAATTCAATTTATATTTCTTGTTAAAAATACTTTTTTTAAACGATGAATAAAGTGATTCATTAAAGTGATTTGTCGACCGAAAGTTGGGAAATGAGAGAGGAATGGAATAAGTTGTAGAGGATGCATTTTTGTAGGCCTAATAATGTTAGGCCCATCATTTAGAAAAGGCATTGTGGGAAGGAAACAGGAGCAATGTTTGTGACTTTTGCCTTCCAACAATGCATTGTAACCATTGTGACATTTCAACCAGGCAGTATTTGCGATAAGGTCTATAGTCGGCACGACTACCCAAGACTACGTAGTACGTACGAGTAGTAAGGTCCTGTCGCACGACTATTCGTACGACTAGTCTTGTTTGATCGTGCATCTAGTTGTGCAATCAGGTCTAAGTGCACGACAAGTCGTGCCAGTAGTCGTGGAAAGTCGTGCGACTGTTGTACGACAGGAGAATCCTACGATCAGCCAACACAATGTAGGACCACCCAAGACTTGTCCCACGACCATCGCACGACTGTCGCACGACAAATGACTAGGCTGCGACAAGATGAAACGAATTCAGTCGCAGCCAGGTTTTTAAACAGTTTATAAACCCGTCTGCGACCGATTTCGGTCTTGCGAATATTCTAAGATTGCCTGCGATTTCCTGTCGCAGCTTGTCGTAAGTTGTCGTACATGTAACTCCTAGTGGGACTAGGGCTTAAAGTAATGAAAGACACTTTCTCGGAAGAAAATGACTTTAGCTCCAATGTCTGCTCAAAATCCAAGTAGCTTCATCAGTGCCGCCTCGTCAGTGAAATTCAACAAGGCATACATGTAAGTACAACATGCAACATAGTAGGCCAAAAAAATTGCCTTGACTCAAAAAATAAGGTCACAGTAAAATCAAGTTGCCTTTCTTCCTTGATAAATGAATGGAGTGCCCAGTCGATCCAGTCCTCAGTGAAATCCAAAAAGGAGAGCACAAAAGATTATTTTCCTACATCAGATAAAAATCATCCAGTTTCTTCTGCCTTGATCATGCTGGTGGAGTTTCTATGGGCCCTTTGAAATTTGAAGATCCTTTCCTTCAGTGACTGGTGGTAGACCCTTCCCTCGACCCTCGTGCTGAAAAAAAAGGAAAACAATAATAAAATACATGTAAAGTGAATATTCAGGATGGTTGGATCCTTCTCTCAGATGTTGATATAGTCTGCTAATATCTTTAGGATGTCCTAATTAAGGCCCATTAACAAAATTTATTGGGAAATGTTAAACTTGTCAGGCAAATTCATTGGAAACAATTTGCTGAATCATGTCAAGTTGTGCAAAATCAACCCAACCAATGAGTTTTTAAAGGGGGGGGGGGGGGGTGGTGGTTAAAGGAGACAGTTTGGCTCATCATTTTTGGAATTATTTAATATATTTAACGGAAGGTATGCAGCATCCTGCCGTTGCTTTTTCCATATTACTTCTATGATGGTCAGTCATTATAGATATCTTGAAAAGGAAAAAAAAAACATGAATTTGAACCAGTTTTCGTGGTAAACTCTGCAGCATCTTTTTGTGTGCACAGTGCATGAACATTGTGTTCTTATTCTTGCTAGTAGCCAATGGGAAAATTGGGCTTCTTTCTATGAGGCTTCGGTAGGAGCCCTATCCATAGTTTAGGGGTAATATCGACTAAACGATTGGTGTGGGTGGCTAGCTGGATTTGGAGATTAATGATAATGAGGGCCCTCACATCAGTGGCGTAACTACGGGGGATGGGGGAGCACAGGGGGCACGTGCCCCCCACCAGAGGTCCGTGCCTCCCGGCCGGTTGCTCCCCCCCCCCCTCCCCCCCCCCCCCCCCCCCCCCCCCCCCCCCCCCATTTGAAATTTCAGTAATTGTTACCTTTAGGACCCCGTTCTATAAGAGAACGAAGGAGAGAGTTTATGTTTCGGAACTTACCTCAATATTTTGCGATGATAAAGGCAGGAAAAGTCACTCTGTGTGCTTAAAATCATCTAAATAGTTCACTAAGTAGATATCATGTTGAATATGAGCAAGCTTAATTTTGTGGAAAGAGGGCATGGTTTTGATTTATGAGGAAAATTATGGGTTAAAACGGCTGCAAAAGAAAGTAGAAAAGTCACATTTTCTTTGAAAGTGTATTTCAAAATTACAACAAACATGAGTTAGGCTAATCTGAAGAAAAAAAGACTGCTCTAACCTGCAAAAGTCACTTTGGTACAGTGTAAAGTCATCTGCAAAAAACAGTTTTGAACGGAACTCATCAAAAAAATAGAGGTGTCCTATAAAAGGGAGTAATTTGATGTACATGAATACATGGGACCGAGTCTTCGTTGCATGCAGTTTGGGAAATCAACCAAAACATGTATTACTGCATCAATCTAAATATACGAAATTCGAAGAAATAACCCCGCTTTCAATTTTCATTTTGCTTGCTCACCTGACAATAAATGACATCCCCCCATGCAGAAGCTAGCTAGCTGGCGATTCGCCCGTTAGAACTGCCTGTGGCTATTGTATGGCTCCCAGACGTCATATACACACGATAACCTGCGCCAGACTAGTAACTTTTCAGCCTCTTTCCGTTAAAAGAAATATATATTTTTCTAATTATTCAGCGTTTAGTGCTCATTAACAAACAAGATTCACAAAAAAGCAGTCGTATCGCTGATATTTATTTCTATTAAACGAACCAAAACGAAATCATCCTACTTAGGTACATAATGAAGGGATTTTTTTTGCGCCTCGACCCACGGCCGGCCTAATCACGTGATAGTCACGTGCATCTTGCACAAAAATTTTGGTCTTGCCCGATTTTTGTTAGTCTTGCACGAACATTTTGGTCTTGCATGATAAATTTGGTCTTGCATTGAAATTTAGGTCTTGAATTGAAATTTAGGTCTTGCATAGTAATTTAGGTCTTGCATGATAATTTTGGTCTTGCGTGATAATTTTGTTCTTGCATGATAATTTTGGTCTTGCATTGAAATTTTGATCTTGCATGAAAATTTTGATCTTGCATGAACATTTTGATCTTGCAGGAAAATTTTGATCTTGCATGATAATTTTGGACTTGCATGAAAATTTTGATCTTGCATGAAAATTTTGATCTTGCATGAAAATGTTGATCTTGCATGATAATTTTGGTCTTGCATGATAATTTTGGTCTTGCATGATAATTTTGCGTTTATCTTGAATGATTTTTTTGTTCTTGCAAGAAAAACGGTGTTTTGAATTAATTCCGCTTTGGCTTGCCATAAAAAACCACATCGCCCTCAACCACTTCGCCCTCAACCACTTCGCCCAAACGCCACTTCGCCCAAAAACCACTTCGCCCAATTACTACTTCGCCCAAAAACCACTTCGCCCAAAAACCACTTACCAGTGTATCAGTTCTAACTTTTTGTGTTTGGCCGGGCATTCAGTTTCAATTTTTAAGCACCCAAGATTTTGTTCCTAATGTTCGTTTTCGTTTAGGGACATTCTACTTTGTTTTGATGGTGCATTCAAGACTTTATTTGCGTTCTTATATTAAGTTTTGTGACATCTTTTTTGTGACCATGCTTTTCTAGATTAGTTTGTTTATGCGCAATTATTTTCATCAAGTGGTCATTCAAATTATTACGATTTTTAAAATTGATATATTTTCCAAGAGGTTTTTATAAAAATTTCGTAAAATTTATAATGTAATTTTTTACAAACATTTATAATGTAACATAAACTTATTTGAGGGATGAGCTATTGAAATGAAACAAGGGCATACGGATCGGGCATGGGCGAAGTGGCGTTGAGGGCGAAGTGGCGTTGAGGGCGAAGTGGCGTTGAGGGCGAAGTGGCGTTGAGGGCGAAGTGGCGTTGAGGGCGAAGTGGCGTTGAGGGCGAAGTGGCGTTGAGGGCGAAGTGGCGTTGAGGGCGAAGTGGCGTTGAGGGCGAAGTGGCGTTGAGGGCGAAGTGGCGTTGAGGGCGAAGTGGCGTTGAGGGCGAAGTGGCGTTGAGGGCGAAGTGGCGTTGAGGGCGAAGTGGCGTTGAGGGCGAAGTGGCGTTGAGGGCGAAGTGGCGTTGAGGGCGAAGTGGCAGCTCATCAACATAAAATGTATACCCACAACTTTTTTTGAAAAAGGAGAGTTTGTGCCTCAAAAAATTGTGGGATTGTGTAAACATAGTCCAGCATCAACTCCCTGGTTTCTGGGCTTCCATCTGTGTGCAGACTTGATAAAATTACTGTTGAAAAATGGGTCCTATTTGCCCGAGAAAGTGGAGGGATGCCATGTTAAAAATGGCTGTTGATCGGCTTGGGAAATAGGACTTTTTGGGAGGTGCGTTTGTTTTGTGTCAATAATTAAAAATGTAATTGGTTAACCCCCCCAAAATAGAAAAGAAATGGACAGACAAAAGATCAGACAATAAGTGGCATTTGTTTGTGTAGACCCCAGTGATGCTGGGGTACAGGTTATTGGGCCCTGAACTTTGTTGATTTTACACTGTTGTCAATGGAGCTGTAATTAGTGTGGTGCACCCTGAGGGCGAAGTGGTTGAGGGCGAAGTGGCTGTAAAGCGCTAGAGGGCGCTGCCGTGCGCGCTATACGTCGCACGCGCTAAGGACGTCTTGGAACCAAGACGAGGGGAACCCCCGCTTTGAAGGTGATTATTCCAGTTCCAACTTGACTGGGGGTTCGATGTACAGGGCGTATAAAAAAAAAACGCAACAAAATAATCATGTCGAATTTGGTCAAAATTGTGTTAGGTACATAAAAGTGCCTAGTATCATCTTAAAGCCACATATCTCCTCTTTCCAACGATAGGTCATTTGTTCACAGGCGGCAATGCTTGGCTGAACAGTCATTGTTTTTGCACAATGGGTCAAATTCAGCTTGGGACCAAGTTTTAGTGCAGTAAGCAATGATAAGTGGATGCAGTGCTATTGAAAGAAATTAAGTTAACACAAAACAGACTAAAAGTTAATACTCACAACGTTTGTCCTCATCTCATTGTGCAGTTTATTCAGCAATTATTACATCCCATGCCCCTCAACATGGCCCCCATTTCTTCACAATGAGATGAGGACAAACGTTGTGAGTATTAACTTTTAGTCTGTTTTGTGTTAACTTAATTTCTTTCAATAGCACTGCCTCCACACCGGTGTGAAGTTGGTTCCTTATTCGATATTCGACATTCAATATTGAACCAGTAACCAGTTCCTTATTCGATATTCCAATACACAACACACGGTGTACAAACCCGCCATGACTCGCCGAACCCAAAGTCGCATCCACGTTCGGAAATGAATACTAGACTGGTTTACTGTCCCGCCAAGAATAACGGACTTTGTTAAAACCCGTAGCCAAAGCAGCAGCAATAGTGTGTGTCAGACGAGGGGGTGGGAACTACGGGTTCAGGATTAGAGGATCTCAACACGGATAAAGTTGTTTTGACATGATCGAGAGCTTTATTATCTTATTTCTTTTTTAAAGATGCGTTTGTCAAATTTATTTTACATTTTAGGTCACATTTCGCCATTAGGTTTGTACACAAAATCAACGTCCGTGAACAATCCCTTTAAAAGTATGAAGGACCCCTTGGACCGGGCAAGGATAGTAATGGAGGGATGCAGGGGGACCCAGAGAACCGTCACAAAATAGTGCCTGCCTGGTCCAAGGGGTTCGAGTATTTTTAAAGATTTTGTGAAGATGCATTTATCTTAATGCACAGATCGCCATTAGGTTTGTACACAAAATATACGTCCGTGAACAATCCCCTTTAAAGTATGAAGGACCCCTTGGACCGGGCAAGGATAGTAATGGAGGGATGCAGGGGGACCCATAGAACCGTCAAAAAATAGTGCCTGCCTGGTCCAAGGGGTTCGCGTATTTTTTAAGATTTTGTGAAGATGCGTTTATCTTAATGCACAGATCGCCATTAGGTTTGTACACAAAATATACGTCCGTGAACAATCCCCTTTAAAGTATGAAGGGCCCCTTGGACCGG
The DNA here is from genome assembly GCA_037893225.1 of Hippasteria phrygiana. Classification (NCBI taxonomy): domain Eukaryota; kingdom Metazoa; phylum Echinodermata; class Asteroidea; order Valvatida; family Goniasteridae; genus Hippasteria; species Hippasteria phrygiana. The sequence goes on from JAZGUH010000354.1 coordinate 436,009, forward strand.
GCAAGGATAGTAATGGAGGGATGCAGGGGGACCCAGAGAACCGTCAAAAAATAGTGCCCGCCTGGTCCAAGGGGTTCGCTTATTTTTTTTAAAAATTTGAAGATGCGTTTATCTTAATGCACAGATCGCCATTAGGTTTGTACACAAAATATACGTCCGTGAACAATCCCCTTTAAAGTATGAAGGACCCCTTGGACCGGGCAAGGATAGTAATGGAGGGATGCAGGGGGACCCATAGAACCGTCAAAAAATAGTGCCCGCCTGGTCCAAGGGGTTCGCTTATTTTTTTTAAAAATTTGAAGATGCGTTTATCTTAATGCACAGATCGCCATTAGGTTTGTACACAAAATATACGTCCGTGAACAATCCCCTTTAAAGTATGAAGGACCCCTTGGACCGGGCAAGGATAGTAATGGAGGGATGCAGGGGGACCCATAGAACCGTCAAAAAATAGTGCCTGCCTGGTCCAAGGGGTTCGCGTATTTTTAAAGATTTTTTGAAGATGCGTTTATCTTAATGCACAGATCGCCATTAGGTTTGTACACAAAATATACGTCCGTGAACAATCCCCTTTAAAGTATGAAGGACCCCCTTGGACCGGGCAAGGATAGTAATGGAGGGATGCAGGGGGACCCATAGAACCGTCAAAAAATAGTGCCTGCCTGGTCCAAGGGGTTCGCGTATTTTTAAAGATTTTTTGAAGATGCGTTTATCTTAATGCACAGATCGCCATTAGGTTTGTACACAAAATATACGTCCGTGAACAATCCCCTTTAAAGTATGAAGGACCCCTTGGACCGGGCAAGGATAGTAATGGAGGGATGCAGGGGGATCCATAGAACCGTCAAAAAATAGTGCCTGCTGGTCCAAGGGGTTCGCGTATTTTTAAAGATTTTTTGAAGATGCGTTTATCTTAATGCACACATCGCCATTAGGTTTGTACACAAAATATACGTCCGTGAACAATCCCCTTTAAAGTATGAAGGACCCCTTGGACCGGGCAAGGATAGTAATGGAGGGATGCAGGGGGACCCATAGAACCGTCAAAAAATAGTGCCCGCCTGGTCCAAGGGGTTCGCTTATTTTTTTTAAAAATTTGAAGATGCGTTTATCTTAATGCACAGATCGCCATTAGGTTTGTACACAAAATATACGTCCATGAACAATCCCCTTTAAAGTATGAAGGACCCCTTGGACCGGGCAAGGATAGTAATGGAGGGATGCAGGGGGATCCAGAGAACCGTCAAAAAATAGTGCCTGCCTGGTCCAAGGGGTTCGAGTATTTTTAAAGATTTTGTGAAGATGCGTTTATCTTAATGCACAGATCGCCATTAGGTTTGTACACAAAATATACGTCCGTGAACAATCCCCTTTAAAGTATGAAGGACCCCTTGGACCGGGCAAGGATAGTAATGGAGGGATGCAGGGGGATCCAGAGAACCGTCAAAAAATAGTGCCTGCCTGGTCCAAGGGGTTCGCGTATTTTTAAAGATTTTTTGAAGATGCGTTTATCTTAATGCACAGATCGCCATTAGGTTTGTACACAAAATATACGTCCGTGAACAATCCCCTTTAAAGTATGAAGGACCCCTTGGACCGGGCAAGGATAGTAATGGAGGGATGAAGGGGGACCCATAGAACCGTCAAAAAATAGTGCCTGCCTGGTCCAAGGGGTTCGCGTATTTTTAAAGATTTTTTGAAGATGCGTTTATCTTAATGCACAGATCGCCATTAGGTTTGTACACAAAATATACGTCCGTGAACAATCCCCTTTAAAGTATGAAGGACCCCTTGGACCGGGCAAGGATAGTAATGGAGGGATGCAGGGGGACCCATAGAACCGTCAAAAAATAGTGCCTGCCTGGTCCAAGGGGTTCGCGTATTTTTAAAGATTTTGTGAAGATGCGTTTATCTTAATGCACAGATCGCCATTAGGTTTGTACACAAAATATACGTCCGTGAACAATCCCCTTTAAAGTATGAAGGACCCCTTGGACCGGGCAAGGATAGTAATGGAGGGATGCAGGGGGATCCAGAGAACCGTCAAAAAATAGTGCCTGCCTGGTCCAAGGGGTTCGAGTATTTTTAAAGATTTTGTGAAGATGCGTTTATCTTAATGCACAGATCGCCATTAGGTTTGTACACAAAATATACGTCCGTGAACAATCCCCTTTAAAGTATGAAGGACCCCTTGGACCGGGCAAGGATAGTAATGGAGGGATGCAGGGGGACCCATAGAACCGTCAAAAAATAGTGCCTGCCTGGTCCAAGGGGTTCGCGTATTTTTAAAGATTTTTTGAAGATGCGTTTATCTTAATGCACAGATCGCCATTAGGTTTGTACACAAAATATACGTCCGTGAACAATCCCCTTTAAAGTATGAAGGACCCCTTGGACCGGGCAAGGATAGTAATGGAGGGATGCAGGGGGACCCATAGAACCGTCAAAAAATAGTGCCCGCCTGGTCCAAGGGGTTCGAGTATTTTATGCACGGGCCCCTCACTTTTTTCTTCAAAACAAAAGGGGGAGGGGGCGAGAAATATCCGCTGGGGGGAGAGGTGTGTACTAGTTATATTCTCCCCTCCCTTCCCCCTAGGCCTTCCCGATCCCAGTGTGCATCACCGTCGGAGCCTGAGCGCGGCGCTACAACTATTATTCCAACGGTGGAAAAGCGCGCGCATGCACAAAATGAAGCACGTCATTGTATTTCATTCATGTTGTGGCCCTGAAGGGACATCACACATCGCAAATTTCTTGCAGATATTTCCGATGTCGCACATTTTATCGCAAATTTCTTTGCAGATTTCTTTGCATATATTTGCGATGTCGCACAGTTTACCGCAAATTTCTTTGCAATTTTTTTTGCATAGTTTGCATATTTCTACCGGGCTACTTTTTTGACGAACCTGGCAAATGCTATAGACGTGGATTCGGCCGCGGAAGTTCAGCCGTGGATTCAGCCGTGGATTCAGTCGCAGATTCAAAATCTCAAACGCATCAAGTAAAAGGTGGTCAGCAAAGTTTGACAATTTGTTGTTTTTTTTTTGGGGGGGGGGGGGGGGGGGTTGTGGGGAAGTTCGTTCCAAAAAACGAAATTTGCAAAGGTTTTAGCAAAGTTACGTTTTTTTATGCATAGTCTAAATAACAAATTATATTCTACATGCTCAAAATTTAGAGAAGACTGATTATGTTCACTAATTAGCGTAGAAAACTGCCGCTTTCAAAGAAAATGTACCCTCACATACTTTCCCCAAAATGAATTTTTATTGCAGATTCTATCTTACTAATGTACAGGGCATGCCCAGTTTTTGGAATAAACCATCGGAGGAACGGTTGGTAGCACGCATAGTCCACTGGTTTAACAATAGAAGTGAGTGTGGTTACCAGGGGAGGGGGAGACTGGGGGGCCGGGGGGCGATGTCACCTCTTGGCTACGCCCTGCTCTACCAATGCTATATCATATATCAATGCTATATCATTTGAAATATTTACATCTTGTTTGAACTAAATTACAGCCAATATCAAAGATGGCATTATTCACGACTGGCCCCCACTTGTGTTTTAAAAAATCTAACCTACATTATTAATTTTAAAGGTTCATCCATCATAATGGATGATTTATTCATTGACATTTTGCCACGTGGTGCAATATTGTTGCGGAGACACTGTGCCGGTATACAATCAACGCGCATTTTTTGGCAGGTGAATTCAGTGTGGTTCTCCAGTCCAATCACGTCTTGGTAGCGGCACAATACAGAATACACTCTAAAAACGGATTGGTTGAAATAACCAATATATTGGTTAACTTAAACAACCAATTATTGGATTGATATGTGTCCAACCAATTGGATTGGTTGGACACATATCTACCAATCCTACCAATATATTTGTTGGTTTCAACAAATCCGTTTTAAGAGTGTACAGGGTGTGCGTGAAAAAGTCACTAGAAAGATGCTGAATTACTGTTGCTTTATACAATCCAACAAAAGTCTCACTTTTCATACTGTTGAGGAGGCTCATAGTCGCACTTAAAACAAATGGAAGAAAGGAATTTTGGCATTTCAGTATTTGCTTAAACGACGGGTTAGACAGTACAAAAATCACTAAAAGAAAATTAGTGTTTTATTTCTGCCTCATAGCAATCTAACCATCATCTTTCGGAATCTAAGAAGCTTGTGTGTCGGAAGTTGCCCATTGTATAAAATAATGTAACTGAAGCAAAAACTCTGTCACTTTCCAGATGAGTCGTTTCTTCATCCTTTATAACATGTTGCTATCTTGATAAAAAATATATTGACTGTTTTGCAAGCAGTTTTCCTCAGTTGGTTTCAGTTTAGTGTTGGTCCGCCGGTCTGGTTAATTCTTGCACGCGTGAATTACGTGCGGGGCATGAAAGATATAAATGTATTTTTTTTAGTTCTTGCGCCCAAAATTTTGAGAAAATATTTTTTTCCGATTTTGATATCGACCTTGTGACAACGCGCTGTTATTTTTTCAATATTGTGCACGTGATTTCAGGTCTATTCACCGTATACGCGTACCGTATATGATTTTTCAATGAGAGACGACAAAAATAAATTCACGTGACGCGGGTAAGCTCATGCACAATTATCCGGCGTGAAATATATGAATATTTGCCCAAGCCAGATATTGTTTTTTTTCGGGTTCTGTTCGGTTTCGGTCGGTCCCGGTCGGTTTTTCCATATATTTTTGTCGGGTGGGGTCGGGTCGGTTTTGAGAGTTCAGATCGGTTTCGGTTCGAATTCGGTTTATATCTATAATGTTTCGGATCGGTTTGGCTTGCATGGTCAACCCAACCCGATGCACATCATTACGATGGGCAAGCCATGGGAGACTGCGATTCTCTGAAAGATAATGTATTTGGAGTCTTGGAGAGAGTTGTCTTTATTTGATAAATTACATAATCAATAGGTTGCATGATGTACGAGGTTGTCTGGAGAAGTTGTCAGCACCGTTACAAGTTGTAATGAAACCTCAACATATTGAACGTTTTTAGTTTTCTTTTGTTTTGTCGGTAATTTTTATGTTTTCCTTTTCCTCAGAGAAATTAAGGAATGAAATCAAGTCATTCAGTGAGAACTTGTAAAATATTGTATTGTAAGATTTGACTTAAATAAAACCTCCAAATTTGGTATTTATCAAAAACCTTAACCTACAGAAATAAAGGGATTTCCCTTTGATACATCACAAAACTGAATCTTCAAAAATTGATTCTCATTCATTTTTATAAAAAATTAAAAAAAAAAATCTGAAAAATTCCAGTTCAGGTCTACCCCACACCAACACATCCTTTTCGGCCCCTAAAAACTGTTCTCATCATTCAAATTTTGTTTTAAGATTTACTCATTGATTTCAAATTTACATTTTAAAAACTTTGGAAATCTCACGATCCCTGGAGCCCCCCCCCCCCCCCCCCCCCCACTCCCTATCTGCAGACGTAGTCAGTAAATTATTTTGTTTAGTCAAAGTAATTTATCAACCAAGGTGGGAAACCGTTGGTGCCACCCCCCCCCCCCCCCCCCCCCCACTTTTTATACCTTCCGACGGGCCTGTAATGTCCCCTATAGCGTTAACTCTGTGGGGTAGGTCGAGACACCCCCGTGGGGTAGCATTGTCACCATTGTTGCCCTTTCTTCCATGTACCCCGCAAGGAGACTAATGTAAGAACACACACACATGTATGTGCGTTTTAATATGAGGACAATGAATGGAACCCTTCTTTTGTTCCCTTTGTTTGTACTTTAACTTTTTCCGAACATGTCCCATAAGGTTTGTACACGAAAATCTCTCGGGGTCATTATCCCTAATCCCCCATTGTCCCAAGTCCTCTATCTTATAGCTGAACCCACTCATACACACGCTGCCCCTCTCGAGCGATTTTCTGGCGGACGTGTGTCAGAGGAAAAATCCTCTCTACGTTTCGCAAGTCATCATCAATATAGTCACCAATTTTGTGGTGACCCCCCCCCCCCCCCCCCCCCCCCCCCCCCCAATCAAATTGGTCTTGCTATGGCCCTTGCTCCACCCCCACCTTTCCAAAACGTTCTGCCGCCGCTGGTTCAGACCAAGGATCACAAAATTGGAGGCAGCTGAATATGACGGTCACTTTCTTGTTTATTAATTAATGTATGTAGGGGTCCGTGTCTCCTGGGGGCCTCCGTAATTTTTCCTACAATGATCCTGATGTCATCGTTTCTATAGCAACCGGGCAACTCATGTCCATCCACATGTATTGCAAATAGTCCTCTTAGAAAAAGTAATTATCGAGACCATGTTGGGCAGATAAACCTTTGATTCATGTTTTGTCATTATTGATATTTGTGAGAATAATTATATCCTTTAATTGTTAGCGATACTTTTATTGGATAATGGTTCGAAAAGGGGTTTTTATGGTGGCCCTGAAGGGACATCGGAAATCGTGAATATTGACGTCAATATTCACGACAATTTTACGACTTGCCCCAAATCGTAAATATTCAGGTGAATATTCACGTAAAAAATTTCATGTCCCGCTCCCCGGCCACAAATATTCACGTCAATATTCGCGTCCAAAATTCACGTACTGCTCTCCGGTCGCAAATATTCACGTCAATATTCGCGTCAAAAAAATCACGTCCCGCACTGCAGTCGCAAATATTCACGTGGATTTTTTATCAGTCAATCACAAGTCAGCTCACAAGCTACATGGGATGAACAATGACAAAAGAATGATTTTTTTTAATATAGTGTGTTTGAATAGCTTGTGACTTGTGGTGACTTGTGATTGACTTGTGATCGATGTGCGCGATCGGTCGATCGCGCTACGCTATAGGTCGATCGTCACGCTATGGGCCCATCGCGCTGCCACCAGTCGAACACATTTTCTTTCTAATGCACGGCTCTGGAGGATTTGTTTTTTAAAGGTAAGTAAAGTCCAAGATATCCGTCATAATCGACCGATAGCGCAACACGATGGATTATACCCAGCACGATATGGGGCAGAGGCCGGTACCCCTCTTTTGTCCCTATACCTACCCTATACACTCTCCAGACTGTTGTTACCTAACACATCCCCTAGACCTCTGAAAAGAAGTCCTGAGATTCCGGGAACACAATGACCAACACAAAAGAGGGGGGTTCCTCTGCCCTATATCGTGCATCATATGCGATCGATCGATCGCGCACACCGACCGATCGCGCCCAACAGCGACATGTACAGTAGGCCTATGTTTTGTTTTGTTTTTGTTTAAAGTTTATTTAACAGACTAGATTGCATACAAAACATTACCCTAACCCCCTAGGGTGTGTGAAAAATCATCAAATGCGAATTCAGGACTGTTAGGGTTTACACATCATTTACATGGTATCAGTGTAAGAACTAATTAACCCTTTGAAGCCGGATGACGTCTACAGACGTCATTCTCTGCATTTTCAATCCATTGTTGGATTATTGTGTATGTTACGCTTGGCTGCACAAGCCTCTTGTGTCCGTTTCGCTTGGCTGCACAGGCCGCCCACAATGTATGTGGGTCATTCTATAAATTTAGGGTTCAAAAGTGACATTTTTTGGTTTCCCTGTTACACCTGACCTGTGTAATTTCCCATCCAGTATCATTAAAATTCACTTCACACTATTTTTTACTTGTTTGGCATGTACTTTGCTTTACATAATCACTCTTGGAGATAGAAGGCGCTTTGCAAAATCTTGAACATGTCAAATGTAAAATTGGACCCTAAATTTATAGAATGACCAACGTACATTGCTTCAGAATGCATTATACACAAGATAAATGTAGTACATTTTTTTCCCAGGAAATTGGCCTCATACATCCCTTTAGAGTGAGTATAAGTGATTTCAAGTTAATGAAAGTCAGGTTTAAATAACAGACTTTGTTTTTTACATTAAAAATTAACAGAAATTAAAAGAAAAATCTAAACGTGATTTCTATTAGTGATTTGTTTGATTTTTTTCCATTGATTTAAATCATTATTTAAATCAATGATTTAAATCGAGTGATTTAAATCAAACAACCCTGCTTTTAAACATCGTTTAGGTTTCGGGTGTTGCAAAAACTTGTAGAAAAGCCTTCAACAGCATAAAACGCGGGAACGAGCAGGCCATTCAACCCCATGATTGAGTGCAATTGTTCCATGGATATACTGGGTTGAAAACCTCCCGTTCGTTCTATAATAATGTGTAGGTGTCGTGGGCGGCGATCACGGGGGGGGGGGGGGGGGAAGGGGGGGGGGGAGGCGGGAGGGACATGCCCCCAATATTTTTCGGGAAGGGGACGGCTATGGCAGTGTCTCCTATGGTTTATTGGCTTTTACATGCACCAGAATACACACAGATCAGCACACATTTTCAAAAATCTCCCAGGATACACAAGAGACACCGAATACAAAATGCTTATAAACAATTATGACTTTTTTCTCCGCCCCCCCCCCCCCCTCCAACCTTGCCGAGAAATCGCCACCGCTGCATCTTGTGTCAGTCAGATAAACACCCCCATCTGCTACTGAAATGTTACTACATGTACATGGTACACACATTAAAAAAAAAACAAGTTAAAAAAAATTGACATTTTTTAAAGTGCTTCATCGCTATGAAGCCGGGACCGAATTTCATCACATGGGGTGTCATATGGAAATCTTCGTCATGAGCAGGAATTAGCAGAGTTGGCCGTACAATAATCGTTCACAGAATTCTTCTATAAATTACAGTTAGCACACCTTTTCAGCAGAGCCACGAAATTGGGCCCAGTGCTGAGGAGCGCGCATCTGGAACGGCATAAATCCCCACGCCGTGGGTCCCATAAAAAAAATAACGGGACGCCCGTGCACTCCATTGACCAATGAGATCGTAAACTCGCCACCTAACTTCTTTGTTGCACAAAACTAGTTGAATGATGAGTTTCAAAAGTCAGCCTTTCCAATGTGCAACTTTTATCTCATTCTAATAACGGTGCATTCCCAACCTCAACATTTTAGATTATATTAGTTTGACAGTCCCCCTCTCTTTAAAATGTTACGCCCACTACTCCCCTAGTATTCTAGTGTGCACCAGTAGCACCCGTCTGCGGGCGCATAGGGGGATGGGGGGGGGGACACTCCAGCGTCGTAGCCAGGGCTCTCTCCATTGGGGGTAAGTTGGGGGGTGGGGTGGGGGGGGGGGGGGGGGCTCGCAGCATTCTTTTTAATAATACCATTACTTTTTATTTGTCCTGAATATTGACATTAATATTCACGATTTCCGATGTCCCTTCAGGGCCACCATAGAAAACTTTGAATTGTGGTGAAATTGTCGCCTTGATCATCGACATCTGAAACGTTCGTAAACTTTTCTGCAGCGTGACGTCACATGGTTGTAGACAGTGACTGTTTCATGTCAGCTTCCATACACCGGCTGTTGTATGCCTCGATTTAGATTTGGCTTTTTGTTTCATAACATTTCGCTCGGTTGGTTGGCGACTCCGATGTCATCACATAACTCAGCTGGAATTTTAAAATTTGTATTAATTTTTAAATTTTGATTGGAATTTGCATTTAAAAACCAAGTCTGAATTTAAGGTTTGAATTTCAGTTCCAAGTATTGTGAATTTTGAAATTCGGATTTCGAAGGATATACAAATTACAAAATCAGACTGAAAATACTTACGGTCTACCAATTGCTAGACCTTAAGAATTTTCAGTCTGATTTTGTAATTTGTATCTTGAATCTAAGTTAGGGATTCCAGACTTGACCTTGAATTTTGCGACTTTGTGACTGGGTTAAAAAAAAACTACTGAACAATAGGCAAATCCACCCAATAAAATAATTAAGAATCGGACTATTTCTTTCTTACTCAAAACCCTTTTATTCAACCACCACCATCACAGTAAACATTAAAGTGCAAATCAAACCTTTCCCTTATATTACACTACTATTAAATTAATTTCACCAATTACACATTTTAATTTATTACGAATCAACGCCGAGTGTCTCCAAGTTTAGGCTTGAAAACAACCACGCAAAGGCTTAGCGCCATCAGCCAGTCAGTAACCCCCGGTAGACTTGGCACACCACCCAAGGCTTGATGAAAGACTCCATGGTAAATGACACACAGTCATCACGTCAACGCACACAGGTAGCTACGGTTACCCCCCGGTAGTAGCAAGATGTACTGGTGATTCCCAGTGTATCACGAAACCCTATAGAAATAGATCCAATGTTAAAAACTAAGTTCCAATTTTACATTTAAATACATTGCTTGCCCTTCATAGATTTTTAGTTGGCACTCAAACTCGGTTAAAATTGGCAAGGTTGCAAAATTGATTTAGTAGAAATGGCCGTTTATATCAAATACAGTAAAATGACATTTCGATCCAAAATGCAATTATACAGAAATGCAAACGATTTATATGGCAAGAAAATATTAAATACGATAACTTACAGGAATTATCCTGGTTTCGTAGAGAAGTTCAAACCCCTGGTTGAAAATTGGCACTTGGCAGATACTTATTTGGATTGGAGAACTGGTCCACGCAAAACAACAAAATGGCACTCAATTGCCACTACATGATTTCGGACACAACAAACGTAAGAGTTCTCAATAACTCAAATAACCGAAATCATCCAAAAACATCGAGGCTGGCCCGGCGATGGCCCTCTCCCCGGTAAACTCAAGCGCAGACTCTCCCCAAAAATTCAATTTCCCCGATATATCTGCCAATCCCCAAATTCCAAGATGACGTTATATAAAATCAACCAATAGAAAATAACCAAATTTATTGGAAGGGTTGGCTAATTTGTGTATCAATAAATGGATATGATGGCCCAACAACCAATCAAATTCAGTACAACCATCTTACTTCTAATTTGTTTAAGGTGTGGCAGTCCTACCAACCAATGAAAACGACTCGATAACCTCACCCCACCTATTTTGCTTAACAACGAAAGAGGTACGGTGGGTTCAACATGCCAAGTTACATTTCATTTTATACCAACTACCCAAAATTTACAATTTATTTATTTATAGATACTGACGCCCAAACATATTATCGGTAATTAATAACACCAAAGATTCTAACAAAATTATTCTAGGTAATCGGTAAGTGCAAAATAATTCTTATTCACGTGATATTGACACTTGTCTCTTGTCTCTGATTTTAGAAGGGAAGGATCAGACCACACATTTTAATGATTCTGTAGGGGAACTGACTGTCATTCATTTATTTATTTTGTCTGAATCAAGAGCAATCATTCACTTAACATTTGATAATCCAATTTGAGAATCGTATCTTTTGATCCTGCCTCCATTTATTATTCTAGTTTTTAATAGTTGCCTTAGCGTCCTAAACTAAACCTTAAGCGGACTTCCCTTCAATTCTAGATACATGGTACACACATTTTCAATGTTTTAAAATTTCGTTTCTTTTGTTTTTGTTTTTGTTGTTTTTGTTTTTAAAAATTTGTTTGACCCACCCACCCACCTCAATTTTCCTCGATCTTAAAATATTGATTTTCCATTTATACCCAGCACGATATGGGGCAGAGGGGTACCCCCCTTTTGTCCCTATACCCTATACACTCTCCAGACTATTGTTACCTAAAAACACATCCCCCTAGACATCTGAAAAGAATTACTGAGATTCCACGAACACAATGACCAACACAAAAGAGGGAGGGGGGTTCCCTCTGCCCCATATCGTGCATCATATGTAAACATGTGCCCTGATTACCTCTTGTATTTCATAATCAGCTTCTGACCTAGCGCTGGCGATAATGATTTTTTTTGCAGTCGATATTTTTTCCCCGCAATCGCGATAAAATCGTATACAAATTACGGCAGGATAAAAAGGTTGTGAAAGGTTAGCGATCTTAAAATCCTAATGTACAAACGCATAAACAACTTTTAAAAACTTAACACAGCCAAAGCTCTCTGTCACAATATCGCAACTTCATCCACCCATATGGAGGAATGACCAAGCACGTGGCGGCCAGTGTTTTTTTTACCAATTCATTTTTTTTGAAGTCCAGTCACAAGTAAAATACTCGAACCCCTTGGACCAGGCGGGCACTATTTTTTGACGGTTCTCTGGGTCCCCCTGCATCCCTCCATTACTATCCTTGCCCGGTCCAAGGGGGTCCTTCATACTTTAAAGGGGATTGTTCACGGACGTTTATTTTGTGTACAAACCTAATGGCGATCTGTGCATTAAGATAAACGCATCTTCAAAAAATCTTTAAAAATACGCGAACCCCTTGGACCAGGCAGGCACTATTTTTTGACGGTTCTATGGGTCCCCCTGCATCCCTCCATTACTATCCTTGCCCGGTCCAAGGGGTCCTTCATACTTTAAAGGGGATTGTTCACGGACGTATATTTTGTGTACAAACCTAATGGCGATCTGTGCATTAAGATAAACGCATCTTCACAAAATCTTTAAAAATACGCGAACCCCTTGGACCAGCCAGGCACTATTTTTTGATGGTTCTATGGGTCCCCCTGCATCCCTCCATTACTATCCTTGCCCGGTCCAAGGGGTCCTTCATACTTTAAAGGGGATTGTTCACGGACGTATATTTTGTGTACAAACCTAATGGCGATCTGTGCATTAAGATAAACGCATCTTCAAAAAATCTTTAAAAATACGCGAACCCCTTGGACCAGGCAGGCACTATTTTTTGACGGTTCTATGGGTCCCCCTGCATCCCTCCATTACTATCCTTGCCCGGTCCAAGGGGGTCCTTCATACTTTAAAGGGGATTGTTCACGGACGTTTATTTTGTGTACAAACCTAATGGCGATCTGTGCATTAAGATAAACGCATCTTCAAAAAATCTTTAAAAATACGCGAACCCCTTGGACCAGGCAGGCACTATTTTTTGACGGTTCTATGGGTCCCCCTGCATCCCTCCATTACTATCCTTGCCCGGTCCAAGGGGGTCCTTCATACTTTAAAGGGGATTGTTCACGGACGTTTATTTTGTGTACAAACCTAATGGCGATCTGTGCATTAAGATAAACGCATCTTCAAAAAATCTTTAAAAATACGCGAACCCCTTGGACCAGGCAGGCACTATTTTTTGACGGTTCTATGGGTCCCCCTGCATCCCTCCATTACTATCCTTGCCCGGTCCAAGGGGTCCTTCATACTTTAAAGGGGATTGTTCACGGACGTATATTTTGTGTACAAACCTAATGGCGATCTGTGCATTAAGATAAACGCATCTTCACAAAATCTTTAAAAATACTCGAACCCCTTGGACCAGGCAGGCACTATTTTGTGACGGTTCTCTGGGTCCCCCTGCATCCCTCCATTACTATCCTTGCCCGGTCCAAGGGGTCCTTCATACTTTTAAAGGGATTGTTCACGGACGTATATTTTGTGTACAAACCTAATGGCGATCTGTGCATTAAGATAAACGCATCTTCACAAAATCTTAAAAAATACGCGAACCCCTTGGACCAGCCAGGCACTATTTTTTGATGGTTCTATGGGTCCCCCTGCATCCCTCCATTACTATCCTTGCCCGGTCCAAGGGGTCCTTCATACTTTAAAGGGGATTGTTCACGGACGTATATTTTGTGTACAAACCTAATGGCGATCTGTGCATTAAGATAAACGCATCTTCAAAAAATCTTTAAAAATACGCGAACCCCTTGGACCAGGCAGGCACTATTTTTTGACGGTTCTATGGGTCCCCCTGCATCCCTCCATTACTATCCTTGCCCGGTCCAAGGGGTCCTTCATACTTTAAAGGGGATTGTTCACGGACGTATATTTTGTGTACAAACCTAATGGCGATCTGTGCATTAAGATAAACGCATCTTCACAAAATCTTTAAAAATACTCGAACCCCTTGGACCAGGCAGGCACTATTTTTTGACGGTTCTCTGGGTCCCCCTGCATCCCTCCATTACTATCCTTGCCCGGTCCAAGGGGTCCTTCATACTTTAAAGGGGATTGTTCACGGACGTATATTTTGTGTACAAACCTAATGGCGATCTGTGCATTAAGATAAACGCATCTTCAAAAAATCTTTAAAAATACGCGAACCCCTTGGACCAGGCAGGCACTATTTTTTGACGGTTCTATGGGTCCCCCTGCATCCCTCCATTACTATCCTTGCCCGGTCCAAGGGGTCCTTCATACTTTAAAGGGGATTGTTCACGGACGTATATTTTGTGTACAAACCTAATGGCGATCTGTGCATTAAGATAAACGCATCTTCACAAAATCTTTAAAAATACTCGAACCCCTTGGACCAGGCAGGCACTATTTTTTGACGGTTCTCTGGATCCCCCTGCATCCCTCCATTACTATCCTTGCCCGGTCCAAGGGGTCCTTCATACTTTAAAGGGGATTGTTCACGGACGTATATTTTGTGTACAAACCTAATGGCGATCTGTGCATTAAGATAAACGCATCTTCAAATTTTTAAAAAAAATAAGCGAACCCCTTGGACCAGGCGGGCACTATTTTTTGACGGTTCTCTGGGTCCCCCTGCATCCCTCCATTACTATCCTTGCCCGGTCCAAGGGGCCCTTCATACTTTAAAGGGGATTGTTCACGGACGTATATTTTGTGTACAAACCTAATGGCGATCTGTGCATTAAGATAAACGCATCTTCACAAAATCTTAAAAAATACGCGAACCCCTTGGACCAGGCAGGCACTATTTTTTGACGGTTCTATGGGTCCCCCTGCATCCCTCCATTACTATCCTTGCCCGGTCCAAGGGGTCCTTCATACTTTTAAAGGGATTGTTCACGGACGTATATTTTGTGTACAAACCTAATGGCGATCTGTGCATTAAGATAAACGCATCTTCAAATTTTAAAAAAAAATAAGCGAACCCCTTGGACCAGGCGGGCACTATTTTTTGACGGTTCTCTGGGTCCCCCTGCATCCCTCCATTACTATCCTTGCCCGGTCCAAGGGGTCCTTCATACTTTAAAGGGGATTGTTCACGGACGTATATTTTGTGTACAAACCTAATGGCGATCTGTGCATTAAGATAAACGCATCTTCACAAAATCTTAAAAAATACGCGAACCCCTTGGACCAGCCAGGCACTATTTTTTGATGGTTCTATGGGTCCCCCTGCATCCCTCCATTACTATCCTTGCCCGGTCCAAGGGGTCCTTCATACTTTAAAGGGGATTGTTCACGGACGTATATTTTGTGTACAAACCTAATGGCGATCTGTGCATTAAGATAAACGCATCTTCACAAAATCTTTAAAAATACTCGAACCCCTTGGACCAGGCAGGCACTATTTTTTGACGGTTCTCTGGGTCCCCCTGCATCCCTCCATTACTATCCTTGCCCGGTCCAAGGGGTCCTTCATACTTTAAAGGGGATTGTTCACGGACGTATATTTTGTGTACAAACCTAATGGCGATCTGTGCATTAAGATAAACGCATCTTCAAAAAATCTTTAAAAATACGCGAACCCCTTGGACCAGGCAGGCACTATTTTTTGACGGTTCTATGGGTCCCCCTGCATCCCTCCATTACTATCCTTGCCCGGTCCAAGGGGTCCTTCATACTTTAAAGGGGATTGTTCACGGACGTATATTTTGTGTACAAACCTAATGGCGATCTGTGCATTAAGATAAACGCATCTTCACAAAATCTTTAAAAATACTCGAACCCCTTGGACCAGGCAGGCACTATTTTTTGACGGTTCTCTGGATCCCCCTGCATCCCTCCATTACTATCCTTGCCCGGTCCAAGGGGTCCTTCATACTTTAAAGGGGATTGTTCACGGACGTATATTTTGTGTACAAACCTAATGGCGATCTGTGCATTAAGATAAACGCATCTTCAAATTTTTAAAAAAAATAAGCGAACCCCTTGGACCAGGCGGGCACTATTTTTTGACGGTTCTCTGGGTCCCCCTGCATCCCTCCATTACTATCCTTGCCCGGTCCAAGGGGCCCTTCATACTTTAAAGGGGATTGTTCACGGACGTATATTTTGTGTACAAACCTAATGGCGATCTGTGCATTAAGATAAACGCATCTTCACAAAATCTTAAAAAATACGCGAACCCCTTGGACCAGGCAGGCACTATTTTTTGACGGTTCTATGGGTCCCCCTGCATCCCTCCATTACTATCCTTGCCCGGTCCAAGGGGTCCTTCATACTTTTAAAGGGATTGTTCACGGACGTATATTTTGTGTACAAACCTAATGGCGATCTGTGCATTAAGATAAACGCATCTTCAAATTTTAAAAAAAAATAAGCGAACCCCTTGGACCAGGCGGGCACTATTTTTTGACGGTTCTCTGGGTCCCCCTGCATCCCTCCATTACTATCCTTGCCCGGTCCAAGGGGTCCTTCATACTTTAAAGGGGATTGTTCACGGACGTATATTTTGTGTACAAACCTAATGGCGATCTGTGCATTAAGATAAACGCATCTTCACAAAATCTTAAAAAATACGCGAACCCCTTGGACCAGCCAGGCACTATTTTTTGATGGTTCTATGGGTCCCCCTGCATCCCTCCATTACTATCCTTGCCCGGTCCAAGGGGTCCTTCATACTTTAAAGGGGATTGTTCACGGACGTATATTTTGTGTACAAACCTAATGGCGATCTGTGCATTAAGATAAACGCATCTTCACAAAATCTTTAAAAATACGCGAACCCCTTGGACCAGGCAGGCACTATTTTTTGACGGTTCTATGGGTCCCCCTGCATCCCTCCATTGCTATCCTTGCCCGGTCCAAGGGGTCCTTCATACTTTAAAGGGGATTGTTCACGGACGTATATTTTGTGTACAAACCTAATGGCGATCTGTGCATTAAGATAAACGCATCTTCAAAAAATCTTTAAAAATACGCGAACCCGTTGGACCAGGCAGGCACTATTTTTTGACGGTTCTATGGGTCCCCCTGCATCCCTCCATTACTATCCTTGCCCGGTCCAAGGGGTCCTTCATACTTTAAAGGGGATTGTTCACGGACGTATATTTTGTGTACAAACCTAATGGCGATCTGTGCATTAAGATAAACGCATCTTCAAAAAATCTTTAAAAATACGCGAACCCCTTGGACCAGGCAGGCACTATTTTTTGACGGTTCTATGGATCCCCCTGCATCCCTCCATTACTATCCTTGCCCGGTCCAAGGGGTCCTTCATACTTTAAAGGGGATTGTTCACGGACGTATATTTTGTGTACAAACCTAATGGCGATCTGTGCATTAAGATAAACGCATCTTCACAAAATCTTTAAAAATACGCGAACCCCTTGGACCAGGCAGGCACTATTTTTTGACGGTTCTATGGGTCCCCCTGCATCCCTCCATTACTATCCTTGCCCGGTCCAAGGGGTCCTTCATACTTTAAAGGGGAT